>RJWH01000835.1:0-551736 GCA_004363575.1 Solenodon paradoxus
GGGGAGGGGGAGGAGAAAGAGGAGGAGCTGTGGTTATTGTCATGAAATCTAAATTTTAGGAACAGAAAATGGATTTTCTGTAATGGATAATGCCTTGTGCTGTTTGTCGAGTCCTCATAATAGAATAATATCTAAAACTGGCTTCGTTTTCTGCACGCAAATACTATTATACCTGTTTTTCCCAAATGTTTTTTACCTTTTGTTTTTCCTAAGACCTTGGTTTACCAGCTTCAGTTAGTTGCTTCTTTCTGAGACCTGTCTTCTAGCCTCTCCAGTTTTCCCAGGCAGTGTCACAGCTCTCCTTTGGGCTAACGTTTAAGATAATCATGTTATTATAGAATGTCTTAATTTATATATAACAATTCATATTTATTAATAATTTGTATATTTAGAATTTTCAAATATATCGGTGTCTTATATTTTCAGAGTAATTTATGCTTTATAATTTAATTTGATTATCAGAGCAATTTATCAGAGTATGGGAATAATTTGCTAACATTTCATAGCTTTTAAGTGGCAGAACTGATAGCTACTAGATTTCAGATCTTCTGATTCCTGCCAGTTCATTAATCTATTTAATGCATTTGTAGTAGTTTCTTTCTTTTTTTTTTTAAAGGAAAGGTGCAGACAGAAATGAAGGGGAGTAGACGGGCAGGCAGGAAGAGAGAGGAGGAAGAAGCATTTCTTTATTTTATTTAGTTGTTCATCTTGGTTGCTCCCATGGGCCTGGGTCAACAACTCTCAGATCCTTGGGATGCCTGTGGACTGCACCAGTCAGTGGACTTATCCACTGGGCCACCAGAGCACACCTGTAGTCGTTTTCAATCTGATAACCCCTAATTTTCTGATGAGAATGGTAGACAAAGTTATTTTGATTATTTTTTAGATGCAGAATTGAAACTTAAATAACCTGCCTCATCAAAGACAACTGAATTCCTGCTAGAGTTGTATTAGAATCAAAAATGAGAATTTCCTCACTTTTGGTCTGATCTTCTTTCTATTTTATGACAAAGGCCTTTTGGTTAAGACATATTATCAGATCTCACATATTTAATTTATGAAATAAATGAAAAAGGTTAAAAAGGAAAAGGAAAATGAACATATAACTTGTTCCAAATTTCTTTTCATCATAAAATTAACACGTTTACTTGAAGTTTTTAAATGTGTTCTAAGTAATAATAATAGTAAATTCGCTTTAAGAATAAGGTCACAATATTATTAGTCTACTTAATAGTCTTCAAATTTTATATCTGTAAGTATACAAAGTGCTCTAAAAGTTTAAAATTATAAAACTGATTTCTTGACAATATTTTTTTATGTCTTTAATAAATCATTTTATTTTAGGGGTGAGGGGCCACTGAAAACTTACCAGGATTTAATTCATCAACTCGAGGTATGTTTTGTTTCCATTTTATGTGACTATTTTAATTTTGGGTTTAATAGAGTGGGACCTGGTTTCTAAATGATTTACTATATCTCACATATATGCTTACCTGTGCACTATTGAGTGGAAGAAAAATAGAGGACTTGCAGTAGCATTTTTATGAAGCTTTTTTAATTATGTTATTGTAAAAAAACAACAACAAGTGTGACAGGGATTAAAGTACACCGAACTTTGACAGTCAACAGATGCAGTAATGCTTTATGTTTTGCAAGTGTGTAACATATCCTGCCAGTAGGTGCATATCCCTTTTACTTTCCCAAATTCTGGAAAGGCTTTAGCCTCTTCATTATTAAATTAGCTGGATGTTATTGATTAAATGAGATAATAAGAAAGTGTCCATTGTCACCTTGAGGCCATCAGAGTGCGTGTTAGTTTCCTCCTTTCTTCCCTGTTCCTGAAGATTCAGGCCACCTGGGGAGAGACAGACGTGCTGGAGCAGCCCTGTGCCCTGTGTGTGTGGTGTAACTTCACATAGGGCTTAGATTGGCAAGTGGGCTGCAAGAGAGCTTTCTTACTTTCCTGATCTCATATTAGTATGCTTGCTTCTGTAGCCAAGAACATTCCTGGATTTGAAATTTGAACTTTCTTTCACTTTATCACTTCTATGTAGCTTCCTTTGGCATTCCCATGTACTTTCATCTGTGCCTCTTCAGGACCAGGATTTCAGCTTCAGGCGATGTCAATAGAATCAGAATTATAGAAAATATTTCTTTTGCATTTTCCTATAAAAAATGACTATAAATGGGCTGTCTAAAAAGCTGGAAAAATCTGGATTCATTCTATTTAGTTTGGCCCATATCCATTCAAGGTAAATCCTTACCATTGGGGATATTTCCCTGCAATAGAGCCATACAAACGATCTGATCTTATTCATTAAACCAGTGTGGACTGTGAGGAACATGAAAGGTTCATCAGATATTTATTAAGCTTGTACTATGTGGGGGGGGAGGGGGAGGGGGAGAGGGAAGAGTAGGGAGAGGGAGAGATTTGGCAGTCATCAGCTTTGTGGAAGTTTTAAAACCATGACACTCCATCATGTTTACCCCCAAGGGGATTGTAGGCTAGAAATAGATACATGTGTAAATAGAAAGGGGGTTACAGTTAACCCTGAAATTGTTGCCAAGATCCATTATTTTTCCTCACAAATCACCTGTTATATGTTTAAATTTTCTCAGATAGATAAAATACCATTCTTACTGCTGCCACCTGAAGCTAGATCTTCATCTCTTTACTCCCCTGGAAAGTCTTACTCTAAAATATTCCATGCACCATTTAAAAATAATCATCCTGGATTTTACTCTTATCTGTCCAGCCTTGTCTGTCACTATTCTCTCCCCCATCCTGTTCTTACTAAAAGGTGAATAGACAAAATAAATCTGAATTGGTCCTCTCAAATGGCTAGTTAAGGAAGGCATATAAGTGACAAATTGTATCTGACTTAGCTGGAAGCAACAAAGTTCTAACCCTTTGACCTCATGCTCTAAGACTCTTCACCCTTTTATAATGGGGGGTATTATGAGATGAACTCTAGATCTCTCTAGAAGTCCAGTCATAGTTTGTATGGCTCAGTGTCAGAGGTCAGCGTGGTCCTCCCATGAAATAGATGTTCAGATACTGAGGAGCCTCTTTAGAGACTGATTCTGAGTCTGGGAAGTCACCTTTTGAATATAGCCACATTTCTGTTTTCCTGGGTCTAAGAGAAAAACTTTAGGAATTCCATGATAGACCTTTTATATTTTACTTTTAAAATTCTTTATGAAAATTGTCAGTGGATTTATTTCTTACCAACTACCCAGAAGACAGACATCTAAAAGTAATGCCGTTTCCCCTTTCTACCAGGTTTTTGCTGAAGAGGGCTTAAAACTTGCTTCAAGTGTACAAGCTTTCTCAAAACAGGTAATGCAAATCTCCCTGCTTGGTGCTGGTGGCAAAGTCAGGAATGCCCACTTTGGGGGCATATTATTAAGGAATAAAGATGCTTAAAGTTTTAATAGATGGCATTTCATTGGAGTTGTTATAATAACTTTCTAAATTGTATTTCAGCTGAAGGGTGATGACAAACTTATGCTTCTCCTGGAAATAAACAAGTTAACTCCCCTATGCCACCAACTTCAGGCAATAACTAAGATACCTTTGCAGAATCAAGTGTTTCTAAAGGTAAAAGGGAAGGTGGATTATTTAGGTAGAGTCTTGCGCTTTCACATTTCTTTATCAAGTTAGCTTCAGATCCCCTTTCCTTTAAATAAAGTGTCAATATCCATAGAAGGGCAATTTATTTCCATTTTTCATAACTCGACCGCTGGTGGGGAGCAGTAAGTTTGCTTTTGGGAGATGATTTATTCCACAGTTCTGGGCAGATGTCCTTGAACCCCGGAGTCATCATGTGTCTTACGAGGGCACAGGCTGCTCAGAGTACGGACTCCTCTGCTGTCTCGGGTTTGAGCTCATGCCAGCAACGTGCAGAGATCGCAGCATACGACATTGGGGGAGGGCGGGTGGGGGTGTTCACGCCACCTTTTAGAGCAGTTTGAGAAGTTATACAGGTTGATTTTCCATCCATTCTTTCTGGGATTCCCTAAAATAGTCATGAGGCCTGGACAGCAATCCCTGCATCTGTAATCTGTAATCTGGGAGCCAAGTCAGCTCATGTGCTCTAATCTATGTACCTTTCAAGATCCCTTAGATTTCCACATGGAGCATTTCTCATTTTTAAAGCTACGTAAGTGATCGAGTCTTTGGAAGTGCGCTGTAGAGGGCTGTGACGTGCTTGCTTTCTGTCACTCTAGGCTGACAAGTGTGTTGCGAAGACAAGAGCCATAATGGCTGTTTTGGTGCAGCTTCTCTCACTTTGCTATAAACTGCAGAAGAAGGTGAGATCATTTTTTTCTGTCTTCAACTCACATTAAAAATGCTGGTTTAAAGTCAATAGCCAAAGAAAATAGTTACTGTTTAACTTTGCAATTTTTACTTTCAGAATAAAGCAAAAACTAATTGTTTTAACCCTTTTCAGTTTCAGATGGAAAGCAGCAGATGAGTCTCAGTTACAGATAAAGACTCTGAGGAGGGTAAAAGTTGAGATGCTTTTGGGGTCAGATCTCTGAAACAACATGTGGCAAAGCTGACATTTTTAGAAAGCAAATGATCCTTTATTTTTTCAGAAATTCAACTATGTTATAAAGAAAACATCCTGAAATCTTGCTTTGTTTTTGATCATTAAATCTGTTGTGAAGCTTTTGACAACTAAGAAATGCCTTGGTAGTTGTTAGAATGTAAATTGCAGTGTGGTTTTAAAATGAGACATGCTGCTAATAATATTCATTAAAGTCAGACCAAATATCTCAACTGTCTATGACAGCCTAATCCAAAGAAGCTATTTTGAGTATGTGCTTACCTTGGCATGTTTTACCTTAATTGTTTTCTCTATGTAATCTTATCACCTAGGATTCTCATTTTCCACAGAAGTATACAGTAGTCTGGTTGAATGTAGGGTTTTCCTAAAACCCGTGGACTCTTCTTCAGTCCTGCTGTCTGTCCATCGTGACCAGCCCTCTTCGCTATTCTGTCACAAACCATCTACTGCACCTACCTGAGGTGCTACAGGTGTCCCTCCCCCATTCCTAAAGCAGGTTCGGGCTCATGCCCTGAGATCCTGGAAGGACTCAGCCAATGGCTTTTCACTCTAGTCCTAGTGTAGCTGGCCTGTCTGCCTTGATTATTAGCCGGACTCCTAAGCCTGTCTCACTTAAAAAATACATATTTTTTAAACTATTTTTCTCAGTACTGACTGAATGGAAAATATAAAACAGAATGATGGAATTAAGAAGCTGTTCAAAATAAATTCTGAATACACTTTGCGTTTGGACTGTTTTTTTTTTTATAAAATGAGCACCTTCAGGCTAATTGTGGAGCTTAGTTCATTTTTGTGGGTGGTCTTTCAATAGGATTGGCTTGTAAGTTGTGCCCTTATGATACTGTATGGTTGGCTTTGTTTTGGACTCGGGAAAGTGTTGGTATCCCAGTGCTTTGAAATTTTGAAATCGAATGGGTATGTTGCCAAGTGGCAGTAGTGATAGAAGCTTGCCTGAGGATTGTTATCTGCGTCTCCACAGCCAATGCTCATGATCCTGAAGAATACTACCAATTAGCTAGTCGACATTTTAGTGAAGGAAACACACACTGACTACTGTAGGCCTTGGGAGAAAGTGGGATGTACCGAGTTTGGTTTCTCATCTTTATAGAAAGCTGCTTTAAACAGTTCAAAGTTATCCAACACCATTTTCTCCTCCTGAAACCAGGATACTCTTTTAAAATAATGGGAAAAAGATGTGAGGTAATATTACATTTTAAAAAGATGTATCTTTCTTTTACTCTTCGGTGTTTTTGTTTTATGATGTCTTATGAATCGCTGTGCTAATTGAATGGAGACCAGCTGGTTTGAGCCACATTTTCAGCTGTGGCAGCAGCAGAGCAAACGTTTGTAGTTACAGCCGACACTGGGCCTGGTGGGCAGGGTCCGGGGATAGCACAGCTGACACTCAATTAGACATTGCAAATCAAAAATAACATTTCTAGTTACCAAATACTTTTACATACATGAATGAATATATTCTCTTAAAGCGCCAGTGGTGGTGGGGATAACATGACCAACAGCATAAGAGGACAGAATCACAGGTATTTACGTAACTGACTTTTCCATGTTAAGAATTGTTTTATTTAATGATTTTTTTTAAAGAGGAGGCATTTTAAGGAAGTGGGGAGAGAAGGAAGACATTTTTGTTTTTTGCTTAAAGGAAAGGTGCAGGCAGGAATGAAGGTCAGCAGGCAGGCAGGTAGGGAGAGGAGAGAGGAGGAAGAAGCATTTTATTTTTATTAGTTGTTCACAGTGGTTATTTCTCCCTAGTGTAGGGACTCGAACCCAGGGGTACGTGGCCTGCCTCCTTTTGAGGCAGTTGACCCCAACTGCTGCTCCACCAGGGCGTGCAAGAAGTAGCATCTTTATTTATGTGTTTATTTTTGGTATACAACCCAGGTTGCAAACCTAGATCCTTGGGCTTTACATGGCCTACAAGCTAGCCTCCCAGTGACCTGAGCCACAGGGCACACCCCAGCAATGGTGTATTCAAAACATTTCAATGTACGTCTTGCATCTTGAAGAAAAATAACAAGTCTTTGTTTTTCTCTTCTGGGACCCAACCTGGGTCTGCACCACAGCTGCCTCAGCCTCCTAAGGGGCACACCTCCACAAGGGTGTGCCAATTTTTAAGTCCTTTTATTTGAAATTCACTGTAAGTATAATTTTAAACCATACATTCATAGTTTTGAGTTTAAATGGTGAGAAAGCTTTTGGTCCATTCAAAGGCATCTATGTCTGAATGACGGTAACTTCTCAGCTGGCTCCTCAGTAACTGGAGTGCGAGACCAAGTAAGTACAATATAGTATCACGACCATCCGCTTGACACTGCATCGTCATCCTTACACACTGAGGGAGGTCTTTCGTGTAGCCCTCACTGAAGAGGCCAGTGTTCTAGTTCTGCCTTGTTTTAGAGGATGCCGTCCTGTAGCAGAGTGCAGGGCACGTTCCGCCTCTCCCCTCCACCTGAAAGGAGGCGCTGGGCCGCAGAGCTGGGGTTACACTCTCGACAGTGTCACAGTGAAGTGGGTTGGGTGAGAAGAGCCAACTAGGCATTTTGTCTTAAAAAAAAGTCAAAATGATGGAAAATTGAGGTAAAACCAGTATAAGCCATGCTACAATATTCAAAGAGAAGTATGTCAAAATCGTAGGATGGTGGGTAAATTATTTTTACTTCACTTCTTAAAATTTCCTCTTTTCCAAATTTTACTCATAGTGCACTGTTTGTTTTTAATCAGAAAAAAAAGCCCTCGTTGGCCAGTTGTTAGAGAAGAGAATGAGTGTGTGGGCAGGGCAGCTGGGAAGCAGGGTTTGTGCCCGAGACACAGGGAAAACTGGGTTAGGACCAGGCCCCGCTGCGGTGGCTGAGTGTCGAGTTGCTGCAGTGTGCTGGCTCCCTTGGAGCACACACTGATCACGTCCGCCAGCTGCAAATCAGAAGCCCGTGCTGTTCTGACTCTGATGGTCCTCACAATGTGGCCTTGGTGGCACTGGTGCGTTTCACCACGACGTCTTCATATTGTCTTTGTGTCAGCAACCCTTCTGTTATGCTTTTACTTTCTTCAAATTTGGGCAACACAACAGCGATGTAACCTTCCGTGGACGGCTAAAAAGGAAATCGAATACTTAGTACTGTCCAATGATAAAAAAATAAGACGAACAGTCTGAGGACGGGACTGTACTTTATCGCCCCCTCTTTCACCTTCTCTTGAAGAATAGATGGTTTATGAAGAATGTTTTCATTCACTTCCATCAACCGTCCTCTCACACAGCTATTTAAAAAAAAAAAGAAAATGTTTTGAAGAAAAATAGTAAGTCCTTTGTTCCTCTTAAATTTGGTTAAAAAGTATCTCACCTAGAAACAGTATATTCTTCTCCATCTGAGCAATAAATCTTACACAGAGGTGCAAGTTCTGTTAGAAACTGTGCCCCCTGTGGAAGAAAAGAGAAGTAATTAATAGACCCACATTTCACTTTCCTTTGAGTGATAGTCCTCAGTGTTACAATAAGATATATTCCTGGAACTGGTGTTTTAAACAAAAATGACTTCGGTACAGAAAAACTATTCATTTATTCAAACATTATATATGCTACTTGGGTCAGGTAATATCCTGGGTTCCAGGGGAAAAGTAGACAGACACATGTGATAATAAGTAGTTTAGTTACTGATTAAGAATCTACTCTGTCCCTGTGCCTTGTGGGGACCCTGGTTCAAGACCTGCGGTCAGGGGTAAAAGCAATCCATTAGCATTCAGACATTACTACATTGGCTTCACTCCTCTGCCTGTGGGTATCTCATTTCGAAATACTCATCAGTGCAACCCGTGACTCTTGGAAGGAGTGCTTGAGAATTCATCCCCAAAGGGGTTGCCAACCACTGGGTCAAAAGCGTTTTATTCCCTTTTTATCTGCTCCCATGGAAGAATCAGCGACTGGTAGTGCTGAGATTCATTCAAAACTGAGCTCTAATGGGCTCCATGTGCAGGTCCCTCTCCTTTCTTCAGTAGTAACAATGTGTTACTATTTTGATACAAAAATGTATCTTAGGAACTTCACACACACTTTTCTACTTGTAAGTTATAAACTTTAAAAAATGCTCCATGCTTTTCTAAGTCTGTGTGTTTTCTGGGGAAAAAGCAGTCACTATAAGGGAAATTATTAGGGGGCCCTCAGGTCCATAAAGAGAAGTATAACAGGGTCTCCGAGAATAGCAAGGTGCTTAGCAGAAACCTGGAGTGTGAGCTCAGAAAATGAAGAACCTGTCACCCACATAAACTCCCTACCCACTGAGTGTATCAGGGCCCTTCAGTGTGGCACTGATCTGCCCTTAGTGTAACACCCTGGGAGTGAAACTGTCCCTCTTGCCTAGAGTTGTAAAGGGCAGAGATAACATCATATACAACTGAGCATTGTGTTCAGGTGAGGGTGTGGCTTGATGTGCATTAAATTGGCAACAATTAAGAAATGGAAAATGATAAGGAGCAAATACTATAGTCTCAGTGATTTTTTTCCCCATTGAGAATATATATTTCAAAAAATTGTGACTACATATTGTAAAAAGGACTTGGTCACCTAAATTTTATCAAATGCCAAATATTGGTTTAATAAAACTAGAAAGGATATTGATATTAGCTGTTCTATCAAAGGATTGCTTTCTCCATCTTCCATCCTGACGATGATTAAGGATTCGGAATAATGTGACAGACATTATACCTTCTCAAATACTCCATTTTTCAAAAACAAGTATTTAATTTAGTTGTTCATCTTGGTTGTTTCCTGGGGCCCCAGGTCTTGAACAGGGCACCTTGGGATGTATTTGGACTATGTCTGCTGAACTAAACCACTGGGCCACCAGTCATATTGTACCTCATTTTTTTGGTAGGAGAATTTCCATAGGGTTACAGTACTTTTTAAGATGAGCAGCTCAAACTTCCAGGAAGTATGCTAAGCATACATTACCAGAATCTAAAACTAACTGGATCATTAATATGATACAGGGGATGTGAGGAGAAAATTACAAGAACATACCCGCTTAAATTTCCCCGAGACCTTGTTCTGAAGTCTGCTACAGTTGGTACTGATTTGATAGGAAATGCTTTCGATTGTTTTTCCATTTTGGAGAACTGGATGAGATTCTGCCAGCGTGATGACGCATATTCTGCAAGCAAACAAAAGTTGACTTGTGTTATTGCTTGATACGTCTTCCTCCTAGAACACAGTAATCCTGCTGGCACAAGACTGTGTGGACTAACTTTTGCTTTAGTCGGATTATTATTTTCCTTGGCTACTACTGGAGCTTAGCTGCAGAGGGAATGTGCTAATAAAAGAAGAGAAAATAGAAGCGAATTTCTTCCCAGAAAAGTGAAGAGAACCGAGGTTTTTAGGTGTCACGAGCGAGAGAAGTACAGCACGTCAGTACCTACAGGACACCACCTGTCCCTGGCCTCTCCACCGACTCTGGTAATTGGGTTGTTAGGCACAGTTCAGTTCTTTCAGATAGTAGCTGAGGGTGCGGTCCTCCATTTGAATGGGCAATCAAGTTTATTTGTTCAGAGTGAGTAGACAACAAAAGGCTCATCCTTTTCAACCAAACTGTTATAATAAATAATACCATTTCAGCAGTGGAAGATAATTTAACCAGTGTTTGTCCAAGACCATACCAGACTACAATACCAGAAAGAAAAAGAAAAAAAATGTTTGGAAACTTGAAATTCTCAATTTGCTTACCGGTTAGAGTGCTGTAGTATACAATGGTCCTCGCAGGGTTTTCCTTTGACATCTAGGAGAATAAATGAGTCTGTTGGTTGTTGGGTCAATATTTACTACCACAGTGAGGTACTTTCTTGGCTCATAGATAAGTGTTAACTATGCAGGACACAAAGTGAGCACTCGATCCCTTCATTGCTTAAAAAGATACACCTAAAGACTTCCTATATTTAAAGGGATCTGACTCAGAATCATTCATTCAATGTTCAAGTGATTATTAACTCTGTTCCATCTTGCTTTAGCTTCACTTTAAAATAAGTACACTCATTTTTTTCCCATTAGAAAAAAATGCAATTAGCAACCTATTCTTTATACAATAGCATATATTTTTATCGGTCAACTTGTGATCACCTCACCGTGTCCTAAGGTTAGCGCTCAAAGTCTTGGATTTTAGGAAACCCCTCAGTACTGGATAAACCGAGATGGTCGATCACCTCAAATGTGGCTAATAAATGATTATTTTTAAAAAACCGAGGACACCAATTATCCCCGAGTGAAAGGAGGCAAGTAGTGGTTAGAGAAGGGGGCCCAAGGATACTCCACCACTGATGTTTGGTGGGTCCACACGAAACTGTACAACGGGGTACCTACTTTCAAGCAGCCGATGTGCAATATCGGCGACTTCCCTTTGAGTAAAACTTTTAGATTCTGCCTTATAAATGCCTCTATTCGAACCAATCCTACTCCTCAACCCGCCCGTTTTAATTACTTTGTGTATCGCCACTTCATATAGGACTGAGCGCCTCAAATTCCTTCCGGCACCCCAGGTGATGACAGTGCATCCCCTGCCACCTGAGGGCTTCATCTTCCCGTAAGCAAGCCACGCCTCGCCGTGCATTCGCCCACCCCAGAATCAGCCTCCTGGGTGTCAGGCTCCAAAACTTTGCAAATGCCGTTCCCTTGGTCAAGAAGGGAACTGAGGTCCAGTTTCTTTGAACCGGGAAAGTAAACGCCGAATCAAGCATGCGTGGCTGTCACCTTATTTAGTCCCTACAGCATCAGGCCACAGCGTCTGAGAAAAACGACATCACTCCCGACTTACCGGGTTTGTACCAGCGAGTGAAGTAGCGATCCACAAGCGACGGCACCGCGGGCTCCGTGGCCAGGGGCTCGGTAGCTATGGCGACCCCGGGTGCCGCAACCTCCATCCGGGACTCAAGGGCTTCCCCGCCTGGAAGAGGTGAAGGTGTTTTTCCGGCACGGGTTTCGCGTCGTGCGCATGCGCGCTGCACTCCAGGCCTTTCAGGCTCCGCCCATCAGGGCCAATGACAGGGCTTTGAGTTCTGACGTCAGAGCGAAGGCAGAATTCAATAGGCTGAACCAGAGGACCGAGGAGGCGGTGGCTAGCGCAGTTCCTCCCTGTCTACCTTTGCTGAGCGGGGTGAGGGGGCGGGGAATCACGGAGGGGACCGGTCACGCCCCCGCCTCGTGACGTCACTCCCGCGCCGAGTAGAGCGTCGCGTGTCTGGACTGCCTCGCGCGTACGTCACGGTGGAACCCGCAGCTCCTCCGTTAGACTTCAGCCAGGATTCTCGGGGTTCCGGCGACCCGAAGGTTCGGTACGCGCCGCGGGAGCTCGGGGGCCGCGGACACAAAGGGGAGCGTGCACCACCGCGGGCTAGCTCCGGGAGGCCTGCGCGTGACCGGGGAGGCGAGGGTGGACACACGGCTCTTGGTGGAGTCCTCCGAGCCCAGCGCGGCGCAGGTGAGCTTTCGAGCGACCCTCTAGGGTGGGGGCACAGATCCGGGCCCTGTCCTCCAGGGTGGTTTTGTTGGAGGAAACCCTCGAGCGCCCAGCCTCTGCCTGCTGCGGGCCTGAGGGTGGAGTGAAGCGCGACCACCTTTGACCTGGAGCCAAAAGTTCTTTTTCTGCACACTTATCACCAGTTCCACCTGTGGCCATCCGGGGCTCTCCGGAGCGCGGGGCCCAGCGGTGACGTGCTGCACACTTGCTAGGACCGGATTCTTTGCATGAGCGGACAGTGCTGTTAAAATCGAACCAGTTAATGCAACGTAGAAGGCGACCGTTATTAGATTCTGTGCTGAGCGTCCTCTCTTGGGACGTTTTCGTGGAGATGTTGTCCCTTGTGCTTCTGCATTATAACGTGGCTCTCTCTCCCATTAAACGACCTCCGTGGAAATGAAGATGATCAGACTTCGTGTCTGGTCTTTAGATCTGAGCCCATACCAAGTGTCTGATAGAGGCCACAAACCAGATGTAGGATTGATTAGGTATCGTGTGAAGGATTAAAACCATATATTGGCAACTACGAAGCTAACCAGTGAGTAGTTTAATTTGAGAGTGTGAGCACGGAGGAGGCAAAGATAGTTTTCACTTTGAGGGACAGAGTAGCAGGAATGCCATGTCCCCAGGTGGAAAAAGCTCATTTGGTGGGAGAATTAGCAAGTTCTTCATTTTCCAGGTTGCACTGGATGTGCTTGTAAGATACCCTTGTGATAACATCAGGAGGTTGAAATGGATTTATATTTATTTTTTCTTGATTTTTTTTGTCTGCCAGGTTATAAAGATATCCTAATAAGCAAAAACAAAGTGCTTCCCATGCACTTTGTTCTTTTTAACCTTTCATGAAGGACTGATGTTAAATGTTTTTAAAGAAAAAACTGGGTCATGCCTTTGTGGCTCAGGTGGCTGAGACCCTGGTGTGTAGACCATGTAAAGCCCAAGGACCTGTGTTTGCTGCCCAGGGTCAGGGTGAAAACTCAAAATGAACAACTGAATAAATAAAGATGTTTCTTTCTCCTTTCCCTTCCTTCCTCTTTTTAAAAGAAAGAAAGAAAAATATAGAATTTAGAATCTTGCTTCTCCCAAAGAGTACAAACATAAGATAGATTTCAGAATCCTCAATTTGTAAACTACAGTGTCAGGTTGCTACCACACATTCCTGTGTGGGTTCAGATTAGGTAGTTTTTTTTTTTGCTTTATTTCTCCCTTGGTTATTCTAATGGCCATTTGACCCCTGAATCATTTTGCTTGTATGAATGTCATTTATCATTATTAAGCTGTTCCTTCCTGTCACAGAGATTAATGCTTCTTTAAGGGATATTTGAACTTTTCTTTCAGGAGTTGCTTCATCATGAGAAATCTAAGGTTACTCCAATCCCTGGAGTTCAGCGATATTCAGGCTCCTGGGAAACCTCAATGCATCTGCCTTCGAACTGAGCAGGGGACTTTGCTCATTGGCTCAGAACACGGACTGATAGAAGTAAACCCTGCCACAAGAGAAGTAAGTCGCTGATAGAGAACACTAGCACTTCGCATGACCCTGGCCTTGTTTACTTCAAACTTGCTTCCTTCAAACTTGCTTCCCCCAGATAGTCTTTATGGAAACGGTGCTGAATAATGTCCTCCTAAGTGAGCATTCCCTTTGCTTTATGTTGCTGTTGTGTCAGCCAGGATAGTGAGCTGCCGTTAACCGTTAAGTGAAAACTCGACTTGGCAGAACTCTGGCTTTACTTTTTTGTATGGGTGCCTACTTTTTATACTTCTATCACATCAATACTATATGTAATAGTGGTTCTCAACTGGGAATACAAATTGACTGTAGAATTTTTAAAAACTGTGTTGCAGTCTCCAGCCCATACCAACTCCATGAGAATCTTCACTGCTGGATCCTGAGCATGTAAATGCTCTTTGGGTTGCTTCTGATAGCTTCTCTTAGTTTTATGTATAGATAAAGCTATATATATATATTATATATATATATTATATATAATATATATATAATATATATATTATATATAATATATATAATATATATATTATATAATATATATAATATATATTATATATAATATATATATTATATATAATATATATATAATATGTATATAGGTAATATACACACACATACACGTATAGGTGTGTATATATGTTGTTTTGACTTATTTTTGTAAAGGAAAGGTGTATGTAAGTAGGCAGGCAGGCAGGCAGGCAGGAAGAGAGATGAGGAAGAAGCACTTTATTTTATTTGTATTTAGTTGTTCACCCTGGTTGTTTATCTGCAGACCTAGGACTCAAGCCCGGGGCTGTTGTGGCTTGTGCTCCTTCGGAGGTGATTGACCTAACTGCTGCTTCACTAGGGCTCACCCCTTAATTATATTTTGCTACTAATGTGTTTTAGGTGATTACATTCTTAGTTATTTTTCTACAGATTATAGAAATCTTAGAGAGTCACGGTTGTTAGCTTCATGTTTTAAATGACCTTTTTGAAGAGACCAGGCATCTTGCTTTTGTTTTCTGTTTGCTTGGCAAAAAGGTTACATTAATTATTTTTCTTGTTAAAGATAGTAGGGCTATTATATTTCTCAAATGAAAGTTTGGATTTTCATCCAGAAGAAAGCATACTGTTTTGTTTTTAGTATTTTTATAATATTTTTACATTTTTGTATTATAAAAGAGGTATTAAAAAGTCCTTTCTCAAAATGTTACCAATTATTCTTGAAAGTAGATTGACTTAACTTGCTTATGTGCTTGTTTTGGCAAAAGGTGAAAAATGCGATTTCCTTAGTGGCAGAAGGCTTCCTCCCGGAGGACGGGAGCGGCTGCGTTGTTGGTGTCCAGGACTTGCCGGGGCAGGAGTCCGTGTGTGTGGCCGCAGCCTCCGGAGACGTCTTGCTCTGCAATCTCAACACGCACCAGGTGGTGGAAGTGACCAGAGAGGAGGAGATCTCTCGTATCCTCAAACAAGTCGTAGAAGTTTAAAAATCAGGAGCTATAATGTTTATTCATTTTGTCAGTTAGAATGTTTGCGTCATATACTTTTTGACACAGATTGTTGACTTGACTACCTCTAATTCAGAATTCTTCTAGAAGTCGGTTTTGTCTAATGCTTCTATTCATCAGAACAGTTGGAACATTCCAGGGTAGAGCTTCAGAAAATTCTTTACCAGAATCTAATCCTGAATTATAACCTTTATTTCTCCACTTAGGAAGTTTCTGATGTGTTTATATGGCATGTGTTTTCTGTTATGAACACTGATTAAGTCTCTCATTGATGGCTTAAGTTTAGAGTCTCCAAATTACGGTCCTAATGCGTGCTATTAGCATTAGGTGTCTATTTTTTGGTTGCCAGAGAGTATAGAGTTCAGCCATTTGTCTCTTTCTCGACTCTAGCATAAGCTTGAAGGATTTCTACTCTCACCTTATTACAGCAAGGGTTTCCTACTATAAATGCCTGATTCTTTAAAAAATTTCGTTGATTGCTCCATTAGTTGTGACCTCTTTAACACTGATTGTGTCACAGAGTTACATTATTACTAATAAGAGAATAATAACAGTTGACATTTATTAAATGTTTTCAATCATGCCAGGAACTTTTCAAGTGCTTTTCATGAGAAGTTTTATGTATTCTTCTCTACAATCTTGTGAGGTAGATTCCCATTCTTCAGAGAGGAAATTGAAGCATGGGGCGCTTATTAGATACAGTGTACCATATTTAGATAACAGTGATCAGAGGAGATTCGAACCCTGGCAGCCTAAATGTGGCACCTTTGCTTTCAACTGGTCTATGAGTGAAAAATACTACTCTGTTCCTGGTAAGAAATGACAGAGCCATTAAAGAGCAACTCATCAGTATTTTTCATCTATAGAAAGGTATGCTTTTACTTTCGAAACCTTTTGCAGAATTCTTTCCTAATTACTGGGCTTCAGTCCATAATCCCAGACAAATGGTGCTGATCCTCCCTATTTGGCTTCTCGGTGCCTGCAAAAAAAGAGTCCATGTTCTTTGTAAGACCTCTCACTATCTGTTCCCCAAATGCCCTATAGCGTCTTCCTCTCCTCAGTCCTTGTGTATGTATTCCCTTTTGCTTTAGTTACAGCTGATTTTTAACTCTACTTTTTATGATTGATTGTGTGCCTCAACACCAGGTTTTCTCTCTGACCTTCCTCCTGCCTCTTATCATTGCCACTCAAGGGCCCTCAGGAAAGCTTTCTTGAATTTTTCTAGATCATATGTCATTCCCAGCTCTGATCCCCCCACATAATCCCGAGACCTGTGTTGTAGCTAATCGCACTGTAGAGTCGCATCTCCTTCATGGGCCATCCCTGGGAGGAATAGAGCAGTCACCACTTCCCGTCCCTGTGCTCTCTATGGTGCCTAGTCCCTTAACATCGGAACTAGATACATATTTGTTTGCGTGTCTTGTTTTCATTAAGGTTGTAGTAAGTATTTACCCAGACTCAGGGGTTTTTAAATCTCTCATCAGTTCTCTCTTTTCTAGCTGGAATGTGTTGGGAGTGTAACCAGTGGTATCTCTGTCATGAGTTGGAGTCCTGACCAAGAGCTGGTGCTTCTTGCTACAGGTAAGCTGGTGACTGGTCCCACACTCTCTTGTGAAACACGACGCCCAGTATCTTACAGGATTTGGACTGCTAAGGTTTTAAACTAGTTCTTTGAACAGTGATACCAGCATTACAATCTAGAAGGAATACAGTCTTTTTGACTCACATTTTACCTCTTAATATATTATTTTGAAAAGTTGTTTCATGCAGCCTTTTCAGTCTTTAGAAATGGGAAACAAAGTCATAAATCCTGGAGAGAATACTTGCTCCATAGTTGTGAGCAATATTTATTTCAATCTACTCTTAAGAGGACGAGTTGCTATGTAAGCAGATTCTAAAAACTGTCCTTCAACTGTTTTAAGAGTTATTATATGCGCTCAAACACTACACTTTTTTCCCCTTCAAGTCTCTTCATTCCATATGAGTTTCTGTAAACTAGACCCCCTCCCCCACCCTGCAGCGATAAGAGATCTTAGTGACTAAAGCACTGAAGCTGGCGGAGTCGGGCTGTGACTTTTATGTTAGCGTTACACACCCAAATAGCTGAGGGTAAGCTCCAAGTGGTTTATCCAGAGTTCCATTTTGTTTTAAATGAGTCAGAACATTTTAAAAGCGTGCTATCAGCCTTACTCTAACTATAAAACTCCTCCAGTCCAGCTCTCTTCCTCCCAGTGATAGAAATACTTATAGAGTAGCAAATTTGTTATATAAAAACAAAATCATTCTTATTTGTGCTCCTCCAAGGTCAACAGACCCTAATTATGATGACAAAAGACTTTGAACCAATCATGGAACAGCAAATCCACCAGGATGATTTTGGTGAAAGTGAGTATAGCTTTGATTGCAACATTTTGTGATCTGAATTTTCCTCTCAGGTTTGAGCATCTTCTTGCATACTAATGACCACTCATTTTGAATGAGTTCTGTCTAACTGTAAAACTATTCCAGCTCCGCAGCTTTTAGTGCCATAAGTACTTACTAATGCTTAGCTCCTGATTTCTTAAATGTCTGATAGTCTGGGCCCTTCAGTCAATGCCAGATCTTAAAAGGCTTACTTACCTCGGGTGCCTCTCCAGGTCTGAGAGTTGACTTTGTTAATAACTTGGGGAATAAAAATCTGTGCTTAAGGTCAGCTAGCTAGTTATTGCTCAGGTCCCAGGAAAGGAGTTAGGTGAGGACTGAGCAGTCTAAGTGGAGGTGAGGATTAAGCAGTCCATTCCAAAGGAAAATGTTTCATAGAAGCCTTTGACATAGCACAGCTCTTTCAGACAACTGAGTCTTCAGCAGTGCGGGAATGGCAGGACGTGAGTGTGGGATGAAATAATGGATTTGGATTTGGATTAAGTTTGCTAGGAAACCTGGACATTGAGTTACAGGTGATGAACTGTCGAAGGTTTTGGTGATGGCAAATTGATTGATTTATGCGAACCGAAGAGACTATAGAGACAGGGTGATCAAATAAGAGGTTGCTTCAGGAACACAGGCGAGATAAGGAAGGTGCGTCGGGGCTAAAAGAATGAATTCAGGAAATATTTGATTCTCAGTGAAGATGGGAGTACATTTTTTGGAATTATGTGAAAACCTCTTTTGGAATACGTGTGCATGATTCCTCTTCTGTCCTAACCGATTTGAGAAATATTAATATAGCAAGTGAGGTCAATAGGCTTTGGGTGTGTAAGGGGAGGAAGAGAGAGTTTCGTAGGAGTCCAGCCAGGAGCTCAGGTGGTGGGACTAAAGAGGAGGAAGGAAGCTGAGCAAGTGCTGGCTGGTGAGTGGTAGGTGGTGAATTCTGTTAGAGATTTGTTTGAGGGCCATGTAGGCGCCATGGGCTAATATAAGAAATGGAAGCTCAGGAGAGACGAGCTGTGAACTGGGGTGCACTTGCATGTGGGACTCTGCTATCTTGTGAGTGGGTGACCTGTTCAGGGAGCTGTATGTGTAAATTCTACACTCTTCGTTCTTCTTATAAAGTGGGACAGATTGCTCACTGTCTTTAGGGGGATATAGACTATGCAAGATGACAGTAAAGTACTTCCAAGATGAGGGCATTTCAAATTCTTCTAAGTCACGGCTGCATTTTAACACAGAACATAAGTTTTTCAGCTGTTGACGACTGCTCAGTTATTGAGAGGTCTCAGAGGATCTAAGTGGACGTCAGTAGCTAACTTCATGAGGAATAGCAATGAAAATGCTTTTATCTCATTTATTTAACTTATTGGTTGTCTTACATATTCTCACTTTTTCTCTAGGCAAGTTCATCACTGTTGGATGGGGCAGGAAAGAGACACAATTTCACGGATCAGAAGGCAGGCAAGCAGCCTTTCAGATGCAAATGGTAAGGTTGGTGTGACGAGAAAGGGCCTTGAGTGGGACAAAGAGAAGTGCTGCCTCCCACCAGGAGCCCTTCGGTGTCCATTAGAGGCTAAGAGTGGACAGAGCTCTTCTGCTTTAGTCAAATTGAAGCAATTTAGAGCTGTCAGGGAATGGGTTCTCCTAGAACCTTAATTTATTTTTCCTCGCCAAGTTGCTTTGTCATTTTTTCTCGGTGAAGAGAATAGTTTTAGGAACACCCGGCGGCTTGCGCACTAAGCCAGCAGCTGGGACACAGACCACATAAAGCCCAAGGACCCTGGTTTGTGTGTGGCGGGGGTGGGTAACCAATATAAAAGTGTTCCCTCTTCCTTCCTTAAAAAAGTTTCTTCTTCTTTTTCGTTTCTCTCAAAGAGAGTAGTTACAACCATTATTCAATTTATAAAATAACCCATCACATAGAAATGAAACGCTATCTCTTTCTGGTACTGGTATCCTTTCCTTCCTTCCCAGAGGAACTGCTGTTCTGCATTCATATTTGGTCGTCTATGTGCATGTTTCTCTACCTTTCCTATATGTATCTGGATTGGGTATTTGCCCTGATTTTTCTCTTGGGTGAAACTCTTTGTGTTCTTTCTTTCTGAATACATTTGAAGATAAAGCTCCAGGATTTATTGATAGATTAGATGTGGGTTGTGAGAGAGAGAGAGAGAGAGAGAGAGAGAGGATTGATTATGATCCCAAGATTTGGGCCTGAGGTTATGGGGGCATTTTGTTTATATTTTATGTAGACATTTCCATGAGCTGCCTCTTTTTTGGTAGATAAGGCAATGCTTGCCATTTACATTTTTCATCCTTAATCATTTTCAGCTATACTTCTTGTAGCTCATCTTTTATCCCTTTGACCCTTCACTGGAAGAAATTAGTAAACCTACCACAGAGTAGCTTATGAGATCGTGTTTGGCTACTTGTGAGTCCCTGTCTGCAACTCTGACATCAGCACCTAGGAGTTAGCTTGTCACTGCTGGAGGCTCAGGTGGCCATTTTTCACCCACCCTGCCTTCAGGGCCTTTGGGATTGACATGAAGTAGCATTGGAGACCTGTCTTCCTCCTGTACTGCAAATGTGGGACTCTGTGCATTTTCCCTAATAGCTGCTGCCTGTCATCTCTGTGCCCGTCTGCCCACATCCTCTCATCTGAACTCTTCTAGTGCTATTGTGAAGCTACATAAGAGTTTGACTTTAATCAGAGGAAATGCTACCTTTTTATACGTAGGCAGACGTATCCTTTAATTTCCTTATCTCACTTACCTGGTGGGTCCCTCTGCTCATTGTTTTTCGTATCTAGATCTGGTTTGATCATTTCTGCATCGAAAGCCCTTCTAGAAGGTTTCCTGAGAATTCTGTGTAGATGATTTCCTAGACAGCGTAAGCCTTATATAAAAGACAGACGTTTTAGAGCTTGGGGCTTATTTGATTCTGGACCACTGCAGGCTCCCAGTAACATTTGTGTTTTTCCTCTTTAGCATCAGTCTGCTTTGCCTTGGGATGACCACAGACCACGGCTCACCTGGCGTGGTGATGGACAGTTTTTTGCTGTGAGTGTTGTTTGCCCGGAGACAGGTATGGAAGTAAATTGCAGTTAAACAAAAAAATTGTTTTTCACATTATGTTCAGGAAGGTTTTATACCTTTTTTGCTTTGAGGGCTTTTATTTAATTACATATATGACATGAAGATGCTTTAAGGCCCTCAGGTAGTTTGATTGCATCTATAAAAGATGTTAAATGGATTTAGAGCTAAGAAGTGAAAAAGTTCTTCTTTGAGGTCATCTTCTCTCATCTCCCATCTGGTAGATACTAATTTTTAACAAGAATAAATAGTTGAATTTTTAAAACTGACAATTTTTGTGAATAAGGAAAGCATTGGAAAGCTTTTGATGACATTTATCGTAATGCTTTGAACATGTTATTTTCCCTGACGCACAGGGGCTCGGAAGGTCACAGTGTGGAACCGAGACTTTGCTTTGCAATCAACCAGCGAGCCTGTGTCCGGCCTGGGGCCAGCGCTGGCTTGGAAGTGAGTGGGAGAAGCAGCTTTGTGACTTCTTAGAGAATGTCTTGGATATTCTTGGTGGTGGTGGCACCTACTGAATGTAGATGTGTTTATAGCACAGAAGGATACTTACTTTTCCTCAGTTGGCTGTAGTTTTTTTTCTTTTAGTTCTCTCAAGTCTGAGTTCAATTTGAAAAGTAGATTCTGATCTTCTCATGGATCTTATCATTCTAAGGTCCACATTTTACAGTTTATAGGCAGGGCCTATATGAAACCATTATACAAAGCAGGAAAGGATGCTTCAGAAAGGAAGTCACAGACTCCAGGCTTTGTGGAGCAATCGCGGCTTTGGTGCAAACTAGGAAAAGAGCTTCCTTGCACAGTTCCCACGTGAGGGTGTTCTCCTTGCCGAGGAGCACGCAGGCTGGAGTCACCTGATCACCCTTGGCCCACCCAGGGCTTTCATGCATGTCACAGCCTACCTGGCTGTAGATGGAAGAACTGTCTCCTCTGTCTCCGTAGCCATCTGTTATACACAAAACCGCTGGGTTTCTAGGCTCTAGGCATCTCATTTCCGCCACCTTTTTGGGAAATTTGACGCTAGAAAGAAGAAATATATTTGAGTGAAAATTTTCTTGAGACAAATATAAATGGGATGAGGCTATTGAGCGTTTTGAGTAGACTGAGATACCTTAAAATATACCTGCCAACCAAGATGAGCAACTAAATAAAAAAATACTAAGATAGAAAAACAATGTACCTACCTGAGTATGAGATGTTTACTGAAGTTATATAATTGAGAGAGAATTAGTTTAAGATTTTATCGAGCATAATACTTGGAATTATTTCAAGTATTGATTTAAAAAAAAGTGCCTCAAACGCAGTGTAAATCTGTGGTCCAGTGGAGCCTTTGTGCAGATTAGGAAGAGTCAGCTTTTCTTCCTGGCAGCTGTATTCCTACGCCAGTGACTGCCTGTGAGACACACATGGGATGTGTAACTTCTTTGGTTGGATGGGGTTTTTTGTTTTTGCTGAGACAGTTTCTCTGAATTCCTCTTGCCCCTTGGCCAGCTGCACAAGTGTTGATGTTCTTACACTCTTGGGTTTGCCTTAAGGCCCTCGGGCAGCTTGATTGCATCGACGCAGGATAAACCCAACCAGCAGGACGTTGTGTTTTTTGAGAAAAATGGGCTTCTCCATGGACATTTTACGCTTCCTTTCCTCAAAGATGAGGTTAAGGTAGGTGTCGTTTCATCCTCAGCTTCACAGGGCTCTCCACACTATGGAGAACTTTTATATTTGATTGGTTATATAAGTAAAGTGACTTTTTTTAATAGAGGGAAGAAGGTAGGCAGGAAGGAAGAGAGCAGAGGAAGAAGTATCTTTTATTATTATTTTTTCATTATGGTTGTCCCCCATCCTGTTTCCCCACCCCCCAGTCCCGGGTCCGAAACCCAGGTCTTGGTACATTCCATGGTCTATGTCCCATCCAGGCTTAGTGCCTGAGTCACCACGGCATGTCTCTCAAGGCTTCAAATCTTTACACATGATGCATTTTTTTAATCTTTTACGTATAATTGCTTATTTCACAGAACTGTTTATTGACTCTGGGTATTAATAGTTTTCAGCTAAACTTTTAGCTCAAGTATTGAGATTATTTGATTTGTGAGAGCAGGGAATTCAGCTCTCGTAAAGATTTTGAAATAAATACAGTTAAAGGCCAATGACAAATACGTCTTCCCTGCTAGGTGAATGAGCTGCTCTGGAATGCAGATTCCACTATACTTGCAGTTTGGCTAGAAGACCTTCCAAGAGAAGAAGATTCCACACTGAACACCCATGGTAAGACAAGTCTAGTTTCCCAGACTTATGCCCCGTAAAATGCATTGAAAGTACTAGGGCGTGGGTCACCTTTATTCCTAGTGGAATGAATCAAAGATGGCTGAGGGGAGTAGGTGGAGATGGGTCGGGGAGTGGTTGGGTTTGATTACTACTGAATTTCCATCAGTATCAGTTCTCTGGAGAAATAGAATCAGGATGGGCTGGCAGGATGGAAATTCAATTAAAAGTTAATGCTGCAGCCTTGAGTCTGAACTCTGTAGGACAGAGCAACCTACAGTCTGGGAACTTGGGCACAAGTCTATGTTACAGTTTTGAGATGCACTTGCTTCTCAAGGAAACCTCAGTGCTTCCCTGAGAAGGCCTCTTAACTCACTGGATGAGATCCACCTACCTAGAGGTCAGCTTGATTTAAAGTCAGCTGATTGTAAGTGTTCATCGTATCTGCAAAATACCTTGTCTGCACCATCTAGACTGGTGTTTGACCAAACAGCCCAGCATAGCCTAGCCAAGTGGACATATAAAACTAATTATTACTAGTCATCAGTACTTCTCTTCTTGGATGGTAGTGCTGCAGGAAATCAAAAGACTACCAAAGGCATGCTGTAGAAGTGATGGAGAAATTGGATTCCATCTAACTCTCTGGAATAGCTTTTAAGTTGTATAAATATGTATTTTTCAGTGTGTATCTAGTGTGTGAAAACATTAGAAAAGAGGAAAACAGAAGTTATTCCATACTGTGTTGTAAAAATACTTGTTGCAGTTACCCATCTGTGTCATTTTAAATTTCATTATAATATCTAAATTTCAATATAATATTGTGCCACAGCTCGTTAAATCCCATATTGGCCATTTTCAGCAACAGTGTCCAAAACATTTTTGTTCATTAATATTTTCACTTGCTTGATTATTTTAAAGTGACTTGCAAGCTTTTTTTTTTTAAAGGAAAGGGGCTGGCAGGAATGAAGGCAAGTAGGCAGGCAGCAGGAAGGAGGAGGAAGAAGCATGTATTTTTCATTTAGTTGTTCACACTGGTGGTTCCATCCGGGCCCGGAACTCAAACCCAGGAGTGTGTGGCCTGCATCCTTCATAGGCAACTGACTCAACCAGGACATGCCAACTTCCAACTTTTAATGAGTGAAACTTTTTTTTTATCTGAAGTGCTAAGAAGATCATTCGTCTCTTCTCTACAGTAGTTCCCAGCCCTGGCTGCACCTTTAGAGAAAATAATGATACCAGATGGCTCAAAGTTAGGGTCACTGTGTTAGGATCGGGACTGCACATCAGTATTTAATTTCAAAAAGCTCCCAGAGGATTTCAACATGCAGTCAGAGCTGAGAGCCTGACTGAAGTTCCCGAGGGCCAGCCCTTTGATGCGGTCAGCGTCGGTGTTTTGCACACGGACTGTCTTATCACATCTGTCCTCACAGACTGTGAGCGTGGATCTAATTTTCCAACTCATAGCTGGGTAGACAGTATTCTGATAGCTGTTTGAGAACTAGGTTTGATGTACTGTGATCACTAAGAATCAGTGAGCAGGGACAGTTTTAAGGAAAATAAGTTTTGTAATATAATTAAGGTCTTCTATTATATGTCATCTCTTAACAAAGGTTGATTTTGACATGATTAGGTCTCTTCCAGCTTTTTTGAGCTGTAAATGGCATATAATAATGTGTGTTTGAAATCACTTAACACATCCTTCACCTCACATAATTGTCTTTGTTGTTGTTACAGTGAGAACATTTAATATGGACTCTCATGGCAACTGACAAGTATGCCATATGCATCATTGTTGACTGTAGTCAGGATAGTCACCGTGTTCTCTGGACTTAACTCTTCTTATAACTGAATGTTGGTACCTTTTGACCAACTTCTCTTTTTCCCCAGCACTAAGTCTTACTCTTTAACTAGATGATGGAAAAGATAATTGCTTGCCAATCTCTGTTGGAAAACTGATCATAGTTAATAATAGATAGTGTTGTACATGACTGGAAGAAAATAAACGTCTTAAGCCTGATAGAATATCGTGATGCTAGCCTAGTACTATTGGGTTGAGTGTTTTAATACATTCAACCTAATTGCCAAATTTTCTTCTCTCTAAATCTTTATGGGAAATAATGCTCATTAAAACACTGCCCTGTCCTAGTAGCCTTCCATCGTCAGGACCACAAATTTTGAAGGTAGAGGTAAAAATAAATGTGTGCTTTGACCCTACTGATGCTTAACATTGTATCCCTGTGGAAAACTAACTTTGGACAATTATTATTGGTAATGATATTATTTCAATGAAAAGAAGTAGCAGGAAGCGACATTTGAAAAGAAAAGATTGCCCCCATCTCCTTCTAACAAGCGGGGTGAAGTCTGGTCCACCAGCCTCTGACTGCCTTCTTTCACTTTTCACTTTCAGTTCAGCTCTGGACTGTTGGGAACTATCATTGGTATCTCAAGCAAAGTCTGCCCTTCAGCACCTGTGGGAAGAGCAAGATTGTGTCTCTGGCGTGGGACCCAGTGACCCCTTATCGGCTGCATGTTCTCTGTCAGGGCTGGCATTACCTCTGCTATGACTGGCAGTGGACCACTAACCGCAGCTCAGGAGAGAACTCCAGCGACACGGCAAATGTGGCTGTCATTGATGGAAGTAAGCCGCTGGCAAGTGTGTCCATGAGGCTGAAAGGGGTCCTGAGCCCAGCACTTGCAAATGTGCTTTGATTAAAATGGGGCAGTTTTGATTTGGTTGTTTGGTTTATTTCTATTCACTTGTGCTTGACTGGATGGGAATGTCCTTAGGTGGGGCATAGATTCACCTAGACCTGTAGTCCCTCCTCCCCACCAGCTCCCTGCCCATCCACTTCCCTGCTGTAATACCTGTACGACATGACCTTCCTGTATCTACTTTTCTGAGCTTGGAAGGCATTGAAGGTTTTGACCCTTTTGGGTAGAGAGGAAGACAGCAGCAATCTTAGAACTCTGAGAAAAGGTATGCGATCCTTGTCTTCAGCCATGGGTTTTTACATCAACACTTGCACCACTCCGCTTATGTGGCTTTCTTTTCTGAGAAATGCTTGTCCATCACATCTCTTCAGTATGCTCGGTTCAAGCTACGGGCGTGTCTGTCTGTATGAGGATTGGGTTTGTGTTTCATAATCCAGTTGAAGGTTTTTGTTTTGGGGAAGAAATTGGGGAGAGACGTAGTCAGTACAGTTGCTTACTGCTGATAACGAAGGAAACCTTGGTTCTCAGGTTGTAATGGGAGCTAGTGTACTAATTCATAGTCTCTCTCCTGTGGCCACAAAACTGAGTTATTGAACTTGAAGAGTCAAGTTCTTTAAGAATAACACTCAACTCATATAACGTAATATCTTCTTATATCCTCAGTGTGTTTTACGTGTCTACAATCATGTGATCTGTATGGAGGGCTTCCTCAGCTTTGCCTTATTGCAGACCTGTGCAGGGGGAAGTGCTTTAAGGAGTTTAGCTTAGTTACAGGCCCTGGTTTAAAACCAGAACCTTGACTGCTGACCTTTTACCTTGGTCCCTGGCACCTGAAACCTCCAACCCCAGAGGTGGGTTGCTCGAGGTCTAGAGGGGATAGCAACCAGCTATGGACAGAGCCAGTGATATTTACTTGCCCCCACTGTCCTGATAAAATGTACCAACGATTATTTTTAAGAATTGTACATTTTTTAATCACTGTTACTAGTTAGTGGCGTTGTGCTATTCAGATGCCTTATTTTGCAGTTGAACATGCATGTATCTAATCTCCTTTCTTTCTCACATTCAGACAGAGTATTGGTGACAGTCTTCCGGCAGGCTGTAGTCCCGCCTCCCATGTGTACCTACCGCCTGCTGCTCCCACGCCCCGCGAATCAAGTCATGTTCTTTGCACACCCTCAGCAGAGTAGTGACCTTGCTGTCCTAGATGCCAGTAACCAGATTTCTGTTTATAAATGTGGTATGTTCAAAATCTGCTATCAAAATGTTCTACAGAAAAAGTTAATTTCATTCTAGTTCACCTAAAATTTTTGAAATTTATAATTTTATCATTAAGGTGTTTAATTGACTTGTTTTTTGTTTGCTTTTGGATTCAAAACCCAAATCTTATATTTTATTAGACCAATTCCGTTTGCTTTACTGAACTTGAAGAGTAAGTTCTTTAAGAATAGCACTCAAATCTGTAAATAACGTAGTATTTTGTATGCGCAGCATGCGTTACAGTGTCCATTGCCTGTGCATTTATTTCAGTTGAACCCCTAACCCTTGTAGGAGCTGCATCAGGCAGAGCGCCCCGTTTTATGGATGAGGGAATAAATGCCAGAGGGCTTACAGTGCTCGAGCAGCAACGGACGGGGACTTTAGCTTAGGTGGTCTCGCTTCTACCCAGTGTCTCCCACGGTCTCGTTCCCTCAGGGTCCAGTTGCTTTCCTGACGCACAGTCATCTGAAATTGATTTTTATGTGGGAGTTCTGTGGACATGTCAGTTATGCTGGCACGTGGCTCTAGTAGCTTTGTTTTCAAGCAGGTTTTTTACTCTCAGAAGAAGTCTCGGTGGTTGCTGAGAGAGACTCAACATTAATTCATATTGCAATTCCCTACTTCGGCTTCACCTTTTGTTGTATGAACAACTTATTGTTTGCATGAGTCACCAGCTTCTCTGATCTGTTTTCCTCTGTAAAGTGCTACTGCAGTGATACCTCCGCATCATTTCACTTGCCAGTTTCAGCCACCTGTGGTCAAGCAGTCTGCAAATATTCCAGAACGTAAATATTGTGAGGGAGACCACATGCACTTGAATTAATATATTGCTATATTATCCTGTCATATTATTATTGTTAATAATTTCTTAATGGGTCTAAATCATAACTTGAGCTTTATTGTAGGCATCTGCGCTATATTTTATGTTTAGTACTTTCTTGTTTTAGGCATTAACTGGGTTATTGGATTGTATCCCCCACAGTTAAGGGGAGACTACTGTGAAATTTTATTGAACTCAGCAGGTTGAAGTCAAAGCCAGAAAATTTTTAGTTTGAGTGAAACTGATCAGATACTGATAAGAGCCTAGTTCCTAAGCGGAAGGGAAAGAGCTTGAAGGACTTGGAGATGAGTTGGGTACAGACAGATTAGATGCTAGCATTTTCTTTTTTTTAAAGGAAAAGTGCAGGTAGGAACAAAAGCAAGTAGGCAGAGAGAGGAGGAAGAAGCATTTTAATGTATTTTTATTTAGTTGTTCACACTGGTTATTTCCCCCCGGACCTGGGACTTGAACCCAGGGGTATGTGGCCTGTGCTGCTTCAAAGACAGTTGACGTAACTGCTGCTCCAATAACACATGCTAGATGCCAGCGTTTTCCAAGTAGCATGACGTGTGCTGGGTTATTCTCTTTTTTTTTAGTGTTATTGGTTGTCTATTAAGTGCCAGGTTTTTTTCTAATCAATGTTTTTCTAGAGCTTATATTCTAGTTGGGAAAAAAAAGTAAATAAAAAGCAGAATCTGTCAGATGGCAAGTGGTTTAGAGAAAAATGAAGCTAAAAGAGGTAAAGGGAGAGCTTGAGGCTAGACATCCGCCTGCGAAGGTGACTTTTGTGTTCACTGTGGTCAGATGTCTCTCTTGAGCAGAGACCTGATAGGAACAGAGAGGGACACATGCAAGCATCTGGGCAAAGAACATTCCAGGCAGAGTGTGAACAACTGCAAATGTGCCTGTTGTGTTTAGGAAACAGCAGGGTGCAGGGTGGCTGCTGCAGAGCAGTGAAAGGACACTGGGAGGTGGAGACTGGAGGGGACAGGAGCAGCTAGCACCTGGAAGCCTCTGGTAAGAGACAGATAATGTTTATTCTCAGCGAGACGAACCACGGGAGGGGTTAGAGTACAGGAGCGCTGTGGTCTGGTCTGACTGAATTCTGTGTTTTTAAAGAAGAGGTGCAGGCAGGAATGAAGGCGAGCAGAGGCAGGCAGGCAGGCAGGCAGGAAGAGAGAGGAGGAAGTACCTTATTTTATTGACTTTTTCATCTTGGTGGTTCCACCCATGTCGGGAAGCAAATCGGGACCTTGGGATGTGTGTGGATCACGCCCAGCTACTGCTTCACGAGGGTGTGCCTCTGAATTTTGTGCAGGATTGTGTTGGCTGCTGTGTGAATAAACTGAATCAGGATTGGAAGGAAGATGCCTTTTTATTGCGTGCCCAGGACTTCAGAGGATACAAGGTTGTGGGGCCATGGGAGGAGGGAGCACTGGGACGAGAGGCCAGCCTCCACCTGCTCTCGCTGAGGCGTGGGGACGACGGAGACCATTGTACTGAGGGAGAAGCAAGTTCTGGTCAAGCCTGACAGCAGAGATTTAAGAAAGATGTTGAGATGCGGGTATTTTCTAGATTCCTGTATTTACTTGTAAAGTGGTTTGCCTTGTAGAACTCATTGACTACGCAGGATCCCATGCCCTCAGTATAGAGAGAAATGTTAATAGTTTTCCATGATAGTATTTTGTTTTCTAGGTGATAGTCCAAGTGTGGACCCCACAGTGAAACTGGGAGCTGTGGGTGGAAATGGATTTAAAATTTCCCTAAGAACGCCCCATCTGGAAAAGAGATACAGGTAGGTTGTTTTCAGGTGTCTTAGTCCTCTGGGAATGGAAGCAGCCAGCATTTAGTCCTAAATCCATCCAGTTGTTACTCCGTATCTATTGCTGAGTGCCAGTCAGCATCTGTTGCAGATGGAACAGACAGATAGGACACCTGGAAAGCTCCTCACTTTGTTCATCTGTGCTTGTATATCTGCGCTGTGCTCTGATGGGGTCAGGGAGTCCAGGATGTAAGCCAGCCTGGGACCCACTCCCCTCACGTCAGCCCTTGTTTCTCCAGGGAAAGTCGGGTGGGAAAGATGGAGACGAAGACGCTAGGGCAGACTTGCATTCACTTACATACATGAGAATATGTTTGTTGACGTGTGGCTGACCTTTTGCAGCTTCTGTTTTTGCTTCATCCCACAGTCCAGAACCCCAGGGTGCTGTGTTCTGAGGCATCCAGATTGGAAATAAGAATACATTTTTCCACTGAGACAATATTCCATGTCATTGGTGTAATTGAATGCCTCAGGCACCATAAAATGACGTGGAGGCCAGATTATTCATTATAATGCCACTCAGTGAGGCCACGATTTGATTCTGTTCTGCTTGATAAGCCCATGTTTTTAAAGTAACTCCTAGAAACATTTATTTCTAAATCGGAATAGCTTACTGAATAAAACAAATAACTGGATTTGATAATATTTCTTGAATATGAATATTTAATGAATGTGTTTAAATGTCCAACCTGTGTATGATGTGAAGGCTGCCTATATAACATTAGTAGTTTTCAAAGAACATTTACATGGATTATTTCCAACAGAGACTTGAGAACACTAGTGGACAGATTTGCACAGAAAGTGCAAAGTAATAGAGCATGGTTTCATTTAGACAGATTCAGAAGGTGGCTCCCAGTCGGTCATTCCGAGGACCTTTTGTGAAGAACATGAAGACTCTCCTGGCCCTTGGCAATGGCTGAAAGGCTGCTCTAGGATTTGTTTGCGAAGAAGCATAGGGATGTTGTGCCGGGTGGGCAGAAGGGTGTTGGTGAGGACTGGAGGTGGGGGTGCTCCTGCTGGGGGCTCACTGCTGTGGAAATCCTAGGCTAATGACCCAGAGTCTTTAGCGCACCCCTGAGGGCTTGCTCCTTGAGCTTAAAGGCAGGAAGTAGCAATTGTGAGTTCCCATGTGACCTGGTAAGAATGTGCCCTGTTCTGGTGTATAAATGCTTGTAGAGGCAGAGGAACCATTTCTTGAGCTAGTCAGTCTTATTAATGTGAGATGCTTAGGAAAAGACCCACTTACAGACCTGCCTGCTGGAGTCCCATTTGCTGGTAAGTGGTGAAGTGGAAAATAGCTGGGTTTTTTCGTGTAGGGCCAGACAGAATCCATTTCTGGTCATCAGTTTCCTGAAGCTTTCTCATCAAATCTAAAGATCACAGAGTATAAAAAGCTTGATTTTAAATAAATATTTAAGACATACTCAAACTAGGCAAACTTGAGTTTTGCGTTTCTGGTATTTGATATCTCAGGTTTGTCCATCAAGATATTAGGAGGTGACTATATACAAAGCAGTTCATTCTTCGTTAAGTTTTTAAAGCTTTATTTACTTTCTGGACATTCTTCAATATTTCAAACAGAATCCAGTTTGAGAGTGGTGAAGATCAAAACGTAAACCCACTGAGGTTCAGCCTTCTCGCCTGGATCCAAGAAGACACTTTCCTGGCTGTCAGCCACAGTCAGTCTGGCGCACAGTCTGTCATTCACCACCTGACTGTGGCCCCTTCTGAGACAGATGACGAGGAAGGACAACTCAGTATCAGGTGTTGCAGCATTTTCTGTAGTTCTTGTGTTATATGTGCCGGGCTGTTATGCTCTGTGATTAGATTTGTATTCTGAAAACCCTTGTGACAGCCAGCTGTTATTTCGTGTCTTATGACTGCATGGGACAAGTAGATAGGACACCAGAGCCTGGGTTTTCAGAGTGGGGAAGCTCGTCGCTTTGTGTGTCTGTGTGCTGTGCGTCCTGATAGATGGCAGGGGAATCCGCATTGTAAGCTGATCTGGAACCACCCGCAGCCCCACACACAGTCCTTATTTCCCCACGGAAAGTCTCATGGGGTCATTAGCTCTTGGTCTTTGACTTCTAAGGCTTCATATTTTGAAACAGCTTTTGTGAATGTGTCTAGATACAGGATATGTTCTAGCTTGATACCACCCTCAAAGTTAACCACGGGCTTATTTTTGAAAAGCAGAACAGTTTATGTTAGAGTTGACTAAACTATGCAAGCTTCTGTTTCTCCAGATTTGAAATTTTTTATTATTAGCTAGTAGAAGGAAAAGCTAGACATAGCCCATCCCATTAACTGTAAAAGAAAATAAGTCATTTAAAATCTATTTCTGCTGCTTAGATTTTTGTTTCACAAAAGACTGTTTTGTCGATATAGAATATTAAAGTCTTTGAGGAATATAAAGTCCTTCAATGAGCTTATAACTTAAGGCTTCCATCTACTGCAGCTTGCACCTGGTAAAAGGTACCCCTCTAAGTGCTTTTCCTACATTAATTCACTTATTTCTCACGATACCTGTCCCAGGAGTGTGCTGTAAGCACTTTATAGCTGAGACAGCAGGGCACAGAGCAGTTCCTTGCCTTACCTGGATGCAGGTAGAGACAGGACCCAACCCCAGCCAGTCTAGCTCTGATCTATTCCCGACCAACTCATGGATAACTTGTTCTTGCAAAATTTGGGGCCTCTGAGGTTTTGCATATTGGTTAAAAACCCTTTGAATGTCATCTGTCACTGTGAGTGTGTGACTAAGATACTGTGTGCAGATCTATATGTGTGTATATTGGTGGGTATATATTGAGTTGAAACAGGCAGTGCGGCACCAAAAGGAAACTGCTTTTCTTTTTGTTTTGTAAAATCAATGTAATATCACTGCTTTTGAGAAAAATGGTCATTTCATGCTCTGTCTCCTCCTGTTCTTTACTTTGGCCAGTTCTTCTGTGACTGTGGACGGTGTCATAATCAGTCTGTGCTGCAGTCCCAAATCCAAGTTGGTGGCTCTGCAGTTGGCTGATGGTCAGGTACTTAAGTACTTTTGGGGTGAGTATCAAAATGTTAGGAAAGCATGTTTATGACTTCTATAGGTACTAAATTCTGGAGAACATGTGCTTGTATTTTGTCAGTTCCACAGTGAAAGATCTTTTAACCACCTAGAGAACTCTTGAGCATACTGAGTACAACTACTTAGGAGGCCTTCTGTCTCTTTCTTGTCATGAACTGGAGTACCCTAGTGAGTTTTCCAAATGTATTTAGAAAGTGATCCAAATTGCATGTTAGGTGTTTCAGCAAGTATTGATGTTGCTAGCTTTATACCAAGAGGAGAGCAGCGTTTTGTAAACCTTCTCTGCTGATCCTGCAGAGTTGCCCTCTCTGGCTGTTGAACCATGGAAGAACCTTGGAGGCTTTCCCGTTCGATTTCCTTATCCGTGCACACAGATTGAACTGGCCAAGATTGGAGGAGAGGTAAGTTAACGCAGGGCAGGACATCACCACTATGCACAGTGACAAGGAATTGACACGGAGCATCAGGTAGAAAGAGCGTGGGCTCTGGAGGTGGACCTGGCTCCAGTCAGTCGCAAGGCAGCAATGGGAAGTTACCCCTCTTTCCTGAGCTCAACTTCTTCATCTACAAAATGGATTAAGAGTTTGCTTGGAATGTAGTAGCTAGTTGATTCTTTTTAGATACAAATTTAAGAACAAAAAAAATATATTTGGGGCATGCCCTGGTGGACCAGTGGTTAAGTCAATCACCTCTGAAGGACACAAGCCACATACTCCTGGTTTCGAGTCCTGGGTCTGGGGGGAAAATAAAATATTTCTTCCTCTTCTCTCTTCCTGCCTGCTTGCTTACTCACCTTCATTCCTGCCTGTACCTTTCCTTTAACATTAAAAAAAAAAAAAAAAAAAATATATATATATATATATACACACACACACACATACACACACATACATATATATATTCAGATATACATATATTTAAATATAAATCTTGAAAATAATGTTCAGTAGGTTGTCATTCATCAAATATTAGAATACCAATAATAATGGTTGGTAGGATGTAGTGGTTATAAAATAAAATAGTTGACCAATCCATATTCCTCTGGAGTTCGTTATTAATAAAGATATGAGTATTCTGTCTGATAGAGAATGAAGGAAATGAAGAGGGTATAATGGTAGTTATTTGGGGGCTGGTTAGAGGATGGTAGCTGTGGGAATAAGAGTCCATTTTTGGCACTCCAAGAAGACTTCATCGGTTGGTGAAGCAGTGTTCCCGGCAGGAGGAACCGTACACACCCTCCGGTCGGAAGGAGCTTGCTTACTGTGGGAGCCCAGTGGAAGCGATGTGGCTGGGCCTTAGTCGTGGACCTTAGGAAGCATGAAAATTTGCTCATTTAATGAAGATTTGGGGGATTAGCTAAGATTCGTAATCAGTTACACAACGTGCTTCATGACCTGAAAGGTTGTTCTGACTGTCCAGTGGAGAGGCGGCTGGAAGAGGATAAGGGCGGAAATGACTGTTGAGGTGAATGACATCATTTGACTCTGGACCAGCCCCATCCCATGTATCTATGTTCAGTCCAATTATAAGGACTTGGATGTGAAATCACAGGGCACTAGAACTATGTAATAGAAAAGTTAAGTTTAATAATTTTGTTATAGTTGTTTGTAATTTCAGCTGTATTTCTTTGCAGGAATGTGTCCTTGGTCTTTCTGACAGATGTCGTTTTTTCGTCAATGACGCTGAGGTATAAAGGTTTGAAGTTTGAGGCTGGAGGCTTTTCGGTGTGGACTCGTAGTAAATGCAGCTAACTCCCACCACCCCTTGTCTTGTAGATTGCTTCCAATATCACATCATTTGCGGTATGTGTTGAGTTTTTATTGTTGGTGACTCACTCCCATACCTGCCACTGTTTTTGCCTGCGAGATGCTTCATTTAAAAGTAAGTTTTCAGTGTGTAAAGCAGAAAGTAGTCCTCTTCTAATACCCTTTGTCTTTTGAAATCTTTTCTTGATCACTTTTAAATTCTTCACCTGTCATGACTTTTTATCATGGAGAGCTAGACTGCAGAAAATTTTGAGTTGACGTACTTATCCTGTACTCTCGACATATTATCTCAGTTAAAGTATTCACTACCAGTTAGCGAAGGCTTCCAGAAAAAAGAGACCCTTCCTGTACAACCTTCTATAATTAAACCAAAACATTCATGGAATTTTATGATATAACTGACAATTTACTTTGAGCTGCCATCTCTTTCTCCCTGGCTGCACATCGTTGTATGTCTGAAGGACCCCCTCCCTTGGTTTGTAGGAAATTGACTCCCTTTTCCCTTTTATTCTGTGCGCCCTCTTCACACCTGTGATAGAGAATATATTTTTCTCTTTCTGGAAACTCACTTTCTTTACTTCTAACTTGGAATCTTTTACTGCTAGAGTATAGTGTACTGATAAAGCTAAGAAACAGAGAAACTGCCCAGTCTTGTTTTCCAATCAGTTGAGAAGTTGTTTATGGTAAAATGTATGGGGGATCTGTGAGAGGCAAGTTTCGGGGTTGAGATTGTATCAGAAATTGAGATTGAGTGCGAAAGCAGGGCATGGTTGCTAAGTGCTTTCCTCTCTTGGATAACTTGCTGTCAACTGCAGTAAATGGAGAATGGCTTGTAATGGTTCTGAAGGCTTAGCCAGTGGTGTCTTTAGCATTACAGGCGGGACTAAGCAGCAGTCCTGCGTTGAGTGGGGAAACTCTGCGGAAGGTGGAGAGGGGCTCGCGCATAGTCACCGTTGTGCCCCAGGACATGAAGCTCATATTACAGGTAAGCTGGCTTCTCAGGCTCCTCTTCTGTTCCTCTGTTTCTTGCACAGTATATTTTTGGCTCTTTCATAACTTGTAATAATTTTTTATAAGCTTTTCCTTGTTAAGTTCTCTGTAGCTTTATACAAAAGAGTGTGAATAGAGGCCTTGCCCAAAAAGGCTTAAAGAAAAGCTTCTTTTGAAAGTCAAAACAAATAATGAGCACATCTAGATTGTGCTTACCTTTCCGTGTTGTGGAAGTTCTCTTGAAGAATGAAAGCTGTGTGCCCTGGGTATTTAAATCTTTTCTATGTAATTGCGACATCATTGATTTATTTATTTATCTTAAGATGCCAAGGGGAAACCTAGAAGTGGTTCATCATCGAGCCCTGGTTTTAGCTCAGCTCCGGAAGTGGTTGGACAAGTGAGTACCGTGCATGTGACTCGGTGAGCTTGTTGCTGCAATGCGCATGTGAAGACGGTGCCTCTTCCTTTAAAATTCTCATGTGGACGTCGGAAAAACCATCATTTCAGTAGTCGTCACTCAGAGGCTTTCTTTGTTTTCATACATTGATTTCAGACTGTATGGTGTCAGACATTTTTAGCAGAATGACTTACAAAGTTCATATAAAACAGGGCATCCTAGTCTAGGGGATCCTCATGGGCTTTAGAAAGCCTGTGAACCCCAGGAAACTGTGCACCAGACTGTTTATGTGTCCTTGTCCAGAGAGAAGGCTCGGCTTTCACCATGTTTACAGAGACCTCTGAGCCAGAAATGCCTGAGGCGCTGTTGTGAAGGAAGTGGTCCACTGTTTGAATCCATAGAAAGATGGTAACATTGTGTTAAGAAAGAAAGGAGACTCAGTTCTGTCATGATTTTCTGTCATTATATGTGGGAATATCGTCTTTAGACTGTCATGACTAAATCACACACGTTAAGATGGTGAATTAATCTGGTACCTGATTTTTTCATCCTTTGAGTTCTGAGTGGAAATCTAATAGTTATTATTTGATATTTCAGCAATGATCTAATACTGATTTTTATCATAACTCACGCTGGGTCTAAGGAGCTTAGTTTTTGTGAAATACCGTTTCTATCCATTCTCTGTCTCTTCACAGACTTATGTTTAAAGAAGCATTTGAATGCATGAGAAAACTGAGAATTAATCTCAATCTGATTCATGATCATAACCCTAAGGTAATTTTCTACAGCTCTTATTTCCCCTAGTTTACTTTAGACTTCTACTAACATGATCTGGACTAAAATGTTCTGTCGCTTTTTTTAGGTGTTTCTTGAAAATGTGGAAACCTTCATAAGACAAGTAGATTCTGTAAATCATATTAATTTATTTTTCACAGAACTGAAGTAAGTATTTTGAATAATTCATAAATATCCTATCCATACTTTCTTCTAATTAAGGAAATCAAATGACAGATAGCTAAAAGATAAAAATTACCTAATGTTTAGTATTTTTTTAAACACTAATTTTTGGCTGCCACCTGTGTTCGATTTTGTTTCCCTTAAAAAAAAATGTAGGCACCCCCTGGTTTAGTCAGGGCTGGGTGCAGTCCACATGCATCCAAGGGCCCTGGGTTCATGATGGGGGAGGGGAGACACCCAGTATGTACAGCTAAATAAAATAAACTGCTTCTTCCTCCTCTCTCTTCCTGTCTGCATTTTTAAAGTTTTGTTTTTGTTTTTGTTTTTTACATAAAGACTTTATAAATGTGTTGTTCAGAATTCTCACTTTCTTTTTAGAAACGTATGAAACTATTCTTTATGAGATTGAAATCAAATGGTGTCTTTTTCTATGACTGTCTTCAAACTTTTTAGTATAGTATTTTAAATATATAAAAAAGTTGAGAGAATTGTACAGTGAGCATCCAATATTACCACCTTGATTCTAGTTCAAATTTCTTCTATTTGCTTTATCTACCATCTGTTACTACTTTTTAAGACGAATTTCAAGGTAACTGTAGACATAAGAACCACCTTACCTCTAATATTTCACCTTGCATAGCATTAAATAGAGTGTATTATTTGTGTTTGGGGTTCTTCCCCTTTCCCTCAGGTCAAATTTATCAATAAGTGAATTGCACAGGTCATCTGTATCATTTAGTGTTATTTGTTTTGACAAATGTATACTTCCCTGTAAACCTCCCCCCCCCACCCCGCCCCGCCTCCTTTGTCAAGATAGAGAACATTTCCTTCCTCTTAGACATTTACCTCAAATCCCTTCTCTCTCAGTCCTTGTCCCACATCTTAGGTAACCACTCTTTGGAGTTTTTCAGTCATATATTAGTTTTGCTTTTTCAAGAGCCTTATATTAATGGAATCTTATGGTACCTGTTCTTTATGTAAATAAAACTTTTTTACCTCAGCATGTTATCCTGAGATTTCATCCATGTTTTTGTATGTACCACTAGTTTATTCTTTTTTATTGCTCAGTATTATGCCACAGTGTAAATATACTACAGTTTATTTATTAATTCTCCTATCAACGTACATCTATCTAGATGGTACCCAGATTGGGGCTATACAAACAGACATCTAGTAACCTGGCTGTACAAATCTTCTGTGAACATTTTCTTCATTTGTCAATAAGTTTCCACTTTTCACTGTATATGAATATTTTTATAATTAAACTGTTTTCCAAAAGCCATTTTTACCTCATCAGCACTCCTACGTATGTTTGTAGTATGATAGCTGAGCCACACGTTTGGTTAGTAACCTTTTACTACACACTTATTCTTAGGGAAGAGGATGTCACAAAGACCATGTACCCTCCACTAGTCGCCAGCGCTGTCCAGCTGTCCAGGGATCCCGATGGGAAGAAAGTAGACCTCATCTGCGACGCCATGAGAGCGGCCATGGAGAGCATCAACCCTCACAAGTAAGTGCGCTGCCTTCCTTGGCATCTGTGAGTAGCCAGCGTGGAGCTGGTCCTTACACCACTTGTTCATCCTTCTCATTCTGATGGTTTTCACCTCTTACCTCAGGTACTGCCTGTCAATACTCACCTCTCACGTGAAGAAAACCACTCCAGAACTGGAAATTGTGCTGCAGAAGGTGCACGAGCTTCAAGGTAGAGACCTGTTCACGGAGAGTGTTTAATGGGACCTCCACTCAGCTGTCGCTAGTCTCCAGTCTTCTGTGCCACACAGATGTAACACCTCAGCTTCAGGCTGCCGTCGGTCAAGTTTTCTTAGTGCTGCCATACAAACACATAAAGTGTCAAAAGTATTTATCTGGTGTTCAGTTCTATCAGGAAAATTTATTAGTTTGCCTTTTTGGTTATGTTGCTAAGTGTGTAGGTATTTTGGTTTGATTATTTTCTTAAATTTTTTTTAATTTTTATTGTGGTAATTATTCTACACAGTAAAATAATTTCCTATGTATAGGTTCCACATTTCTTAGGTATATTTCAACACACCATGCCCTCCACCAAATCACCAAGTATACTTCCCCATTGTCCAATGGGCTCTGCACCATTTGCCCCCCACCCTCCATTCCCTATTGGTCACCTGAGTTCTTTTGCAAATGTTTCAGGGTTGGTTGTTTCATCTGTTCCTTTGTTGTTCATTCACATTGCACCTGTGAGTGAGGTCATCTGGTATCTGTCTTCCTTTGACTTGTCTCACTGGACATCATGCTCTCTAGATGCATCCATGTTGATTCAAATGACAGGGTTTCATTCTTAGCGCTGTGTAGTGTTCCATTGTATATGTACCACATCTTCTTTATCCATCATCTGATGTTGAGCACTTAGGTAGTTTCCAGTTCTTAGCTATTGTGAATAGGGCCACACTAAACATGGGGATACATACATCTCTGTGGATGGTGCTTTCGTATCTTTTGGGGAGATGCCCAGAAGTAGAATGACAGGATCATATGGGATTTCCATCTTCAGTTTTTTCAAATGGTTTTGTGGTTTTGTTTGTGACACACTGACAGGAAATGCCCCATCTCTTCCTGATGCCGTGAGTGCTGAAGAGGCCCTGAAGTATTTGCTGCTCCTGGTAGATGTTAATGATTTATATAATCATTCTCTTGGAACATATGACTTTGATTTGGTCCTCATGGTAGCCGAGAAGTCACAGAAGGTATGCGGACTTCCTGCTGTACCATCTTTTTGTTCTATTATATGTAACCAGGCAATATGAAATCCTGTTCCATAATGCAATTTATTATTTGAAGTTACACTGTGAATGCAAAACTGGAGGCAGCCCTGGAAGTTCCTAGGACTCACATATTAACCCTCATTCTCTGCCCTAGTTCTGTGCTTAGCAGAATGTCATGATTGCTAGGTCGAGCAGCTGAAATAAAGTTAACTTGGTTATTTAAAGATTATAGCCATATGTGTTAACAAATCTCTTATAAGGTAATAAAATCAGTCATTCCTATTCCACTCCCGTTCTTTTATCACGTAGTACTTTTCTCCAATGGAAAATCAGAACTTGAAAACTAGAATGGTCTGGAGCCTCTTGTTTCACCTTTGAGCCAGAGTAGTTATTACCTGGGAGACAAAGTATTCATTCATCCATTCCTTTGTTCTTTCTTCATGTACTAGTTAACTAAGATAAAACCTAAAACTCCAGAGCCTTTTAATACAGTTGCAATTTATTTCTCATGCTTGGAACATCCTGATTAGCAGTAAGACCTTTCTTCTAAGAGTCATTATTATTATTTTGATTGAAAACCAATAAAGCCCCATGTATGTTAAATCATTTTTGCTACAATTTGTTTTATGTAGTTTGATTTTATATCTTAAGTAACAAACATAATTAGTATATTAATATAGTATATATGTTAAAAATTATGTAGTTCTGGGTATATTGCTACAATTAAATATATATTTATTCATTAATATTGTTTAGTATCTTCCATTATAAAGGTGTCTCATAGTAAGACTAAGTTTTTAATAAATGATTATTAGGTTACTTCTGTGCCTTATAATTTCTTACTTTGTAAACTAACATTTTAATGCTTTTAAGGCTTTCTTGAAAAACAAGATCATTTTCTGAGGATGATATAAAACACAGCACTTAATTTAGAAGTTTAATTAGAATACATCTTGGCACACCCTGGTGGAGTAGTGGTTGGGTCAATCACCTCCAAATGAGCATAGAACACATATCTCTGGGTTCAAGTTCCAGGGTCTGGGACAGCAATCAATGTGAATAGCTAAATAAATTAAATAGAATGCTTCTTTCCTGCTCTCTCTTCCTACCTTCATTCCTGCCTGAACCTTTCCTTTAAAAAAAAAAAAAATTATAATACACCGTTTTTTTAACAAGTGAAAATGCTCTAAAATAATTTGAAAAGCAATGAAATTTGGTAAACAAAACTTTCTACATTCGAAAGTTTTCTATAATCTTGAGGTGGGGTTAAGTAAAGCAAAAGATACAAATAAGTGATTTATCAAATAATGCTAAAGAGCCAAAAACATTAGTTGAAGAAATGCAGAAAAACATGCGCTGGTGGAGTAGTGGTTGGGCAATTGACGTGTATCCCAAGGACCGGGATTCAAGTCCTAAGGCCAGGGAAATGGCCTAGATGAACAGCTAAATAAGGTAAATACAGTGCTGCTTCCTCCTTTCTCTTCCTGCCTGCCTCTCCTCACCTTCATTCCTACCTGCACCTTTCTTTAGGAAAAAAAAAAAAAAAGATTAACGGGATTTTTTTTTTTTAATCTATCAGTTCAAGAAACATTGGAAAGATTTACAAAGTAAAATGTTTGCAAGACTGGGCCATATTTCTGTTTCTATGTTCTGTTGGTATACTAAGTTACCTTGGTGTAGCTCTTCAAGATTTTATATCTATCTATCTATCTATCTATATTTTAAGGCATTAATGAAGGTGAGTAGTAGGCAGGCTGGCAGGAAGAGAGAGGAAAAAGAAGCATTTTACTTATTTGTTCGTCTTGGTTGCTCCCACCAGCCCCAGGATTTGAACCTGGCTGGGTCCTTGGGATGTATGTGGACTGTGCTCAGCCACAGGCAGCAGACCCAACTGCTACTCCATCAGCTGTATGTTTTTAATACATATTTTTATAAGTAAATATAATCAGAGGCAATACATTTCTCCTTTTTAAATATTTTTTAGGATCCCAAAGAATATCTTCCGTTTCTTAATACACTTAAGAAAATGGAAACTAATTATCAGCGGTTCACCATAGACAAATACTTGAAACGATATGAAAAAGCCATTGGCCACCTCAGCAAATGTGGTAAGTGTGAGGCTTAGTATGTTTATTTCTGCTTCAAATCTTTGAAATCAGGCTGTAAATTAAAACAAAATGTTAGTTTCTGTTTAGACCTATCTTAGTTTCTACCAGTTACTATATGCATCTTCTTTTATCATGTGCTATGAAAAGCTGAGAGTAAAGCAAATGTCTTAAAAACTGGAGATGTTTCCTGGCCATGAAAATAGAACAGATCCTTTTTTGAGTTAAGGATGCTCCCCTCCCAGCTTCACTCAGTGTCTTCAGATCAGAAGTGGTGATAATTTGCTCTTCTCCTGGTGTTAGCAAACACCTGAGGGAACCTGTGTGTGAGCATACACGTGTGACAAGATCTGTGCCTGAACTCACATGCACAGCTCTCGTTGACGATGATGGTGTGAACAAGCACAGGGTGTTGTCCTGTGTCACCCTGTCCCTACCCTGTGCTGGAACCGCGGGCTTCTGACTCTTACCTGAGGCTCGGAAGGGCCAGGGAACCCTCAAATAGAGTCATTCAGTGTTCACCTCCCGGCTTCCTTACAGAGAATCTGCCTTAGCTGGTCGTGGCTGGGATTCAGACAAGTGTGTTTAATAAGCTCCCTGGTGATTTTGATTCAGGAGATTGAGAAAACACTGCGTTGCATGGGCATTTATCAGGGGTAATATAAAAATTCCTTTTAGTAGATCTCAGATCCCAATCAGTGCTTCTCATACCTCAGAATCTGCAGTGGTGCTTATTAAAATTCAAATTCCCGGCATACCCTGGTGGAGTAGCTGTTGGGTGCAGTCCACATACAGCGCAGGGGTCCTGGTATACATCCCGAGTCTGGCAAATTCTTTTTCCTTCCCTGTCTTTCTGCCTGCCTGCTTCTGCTTGCCTTCACTCCTGCCTGCTGCACCTCTCCTTTAAAAAAAAAATTCAAATTCCTCGGTTCCAGTCTCTGGATACTCTTGATTATTCAGATCTCTCTTTAGAGAGGAAGAAAGGGAGGAGAGGAAAAGGCATTTTTAAGGAAGAAAGGAAGAGGAGGAGGCACCTTTATGTATTTATTTTTATTTTTGGTTGTTCCCCGGATCCCGGTTGTGAACCCAGGTCTTCAGGCTTTACATGGTCTATGCCCAGCTGCCGAATTAGCACCTGAGCCACCAGTGTGTGCCTAGTCGGGTCTTAAAAAGGTTCTGTGTTGATTTTATTTAAGTAACCATGAGTATCAGTGAAAGCCATTACAGTTCCAAAGTTTTAAACCTGTGTTTGTATGAATCTTACTCTGCAGGACCTGAGTACTTTCCAGAATGCTTAAACTTAATAAAAGATAAAAACTTGTATAACGAAGCTCTGAAGTTGTATCCACCAAGCTCACAGCAGTACAAGGTATGTGGTGTGTGAAATGGCACTCCCCTGGTTTGGTTCCGTTCATTAGTTGGAAAGGGTCCCCTGCACTGAGCTGTAACACTGTCCTTCGTTTGGATTTATCTGCAAACTAACTTGTCTCCTCTTGCACTTCTCATCTGGGAGGACGGCCCTGGCCTGTTCCTGTTCTGAAGAAATGATACAGGCCAGAACTCTGGGGTCAACCCTGGTTCGTCATCAGGAAGCCCATGGCAGCTGCCATGTGGGGTGCTGTTCCCCGTACTCCTCCACCCACACCTCACTGTTGTATGACGGTTCCTCCTGAGGAGGCAGTGCTGTCCCTTACGGCTCAGGATAGCATTTGGTTGGTTTGTTTAAACAAACGTCTGTTTCGCTTTTCTTATATGCTGAAGACTTTTCTTAGAAGCTAAACCTATTAATTATTCTCCTGACAACCTGATAGGGTGTTGTGCACATTCTACAAATGAGGAGGCACTTTATCTAAGGGCCCAGAACTAGGAGCAGCCCGCCTGGGATCGAGCCCAGACTGGCTGAACGTGACATCTGTGCCATTAACCACCGCTCACCGTGCTGTCCTCGCCACCATTTTCAGTCTCTCTGCAAGCTACACACATCTTTTTGTGATTGGCCTTTTCCTGCTTCTTTAGCATCGGCTGCCTCTGCTGGCCCACTGCTTTCCCCTTCCTCTAGCCCTGCTTGTGCTCCGGAACTGGCAGGTCTCCTTTACCAGAAAGCCCCTTGTGGGCGAGGTGCCAAACACACTGCTGTTACATTGTGGACCCCGTCGTGCTTGCACACCCATTCTCCATTGCCACTAGAGCAGGCGCCTCCTGGCAGTTCTTGTTATTTGCTGCTGCTCCGCAGTTTTAGTTTTGCGTTGCTCGTTATTCCCGCCGCCCGGAACGATGCCTGCACAGGTACTCAATCGCTAGTGGTTGAGCGAGTAAATAGCACGTTCTCAGTAAAGTTTTGACAGGATGCGTGAATGAACAACATTAGTTTCCTAAGTAATTCAAGAGATTTTCATGTAGACTGACTGAAGCAGCCACGGTGGAGGTTTAGAGACATGGTTGTCACCATCCCCCACTGACTACATTTCCTCTCGTCACAGGATGTCAGCGCTGCTTACGGGGAGCACCTGATGCAGGAGCACCTGTTTGAGCCAGCGGGGCTTGTGTTTGCCCGCTGTGGTGCCCATGAGAAAGCTCTCGACGCCTTCCTGGCCTGTGGCAGCTGGCAGCAAGCTCTCTGTATGGCGTCCCAGCTTCACTGGACCGAAGACCAGCTGGCCGGCCTCGGCAGAGCTCTGGCAGGTGAGCAGTCATTTAGGTTCCGGGGAGAACTTTTCCAGAGGCTTTTTTGTTTCTTTCTTTGGCAGTTTTGAAGTAAATTTGGGGCAGCATACTGTGAGACTGTATACTTGCTGATAAAAATTAAGTGCAAATGGGCCATTAAGTAATGGTTAAACTGCTGCAGGAGGCCCAACATGAATCACATAACCAACGAAGCCATTTATTTCTCTCACATAAGAGTTAGCACGCTCTTTCATGGTGTGGCTCCGCCATCCGTTAGGGGTGGTTGGAGCTGCTTTGCAGTCCTTGGGCAGGTGGAAGTGAAAAGCCTGGGTTGTGGAAGAATGCTTTCTGACACATTGGGAATGACCTGGAATCTGCACTATCACTTCCACCGCATCTCATTCACTGTGACTTACAGTGCAGCGGGTGACCCTGTGCTGCAGGGTGAAGAGAATTTGGGGTTAGGGCCATTCCAGTATGTACTATAGGTCACTGGAAACCATGATAGCAGTTGTCAGAGACTAGGTAAAAGAAAAGGCCAAGTGTAGAAAAGATCGAAAGCTAAGGCAGTTTAGCTATTTCAAGTCTAGAAATTGCTTGAACCAGAGGTGAAGCTATTAAGAGACTGAATAGGGAAAGGCTAAGGAGAGCCTGGGAGAAGGATGAAGAGGGCTGGTCCTCTGTGTTCTTCCAGGGATTGGTCAGTTTCCCCTTAGCCTTTTCAAGAGTTTGTAAATACTGTTATGGTCTCCAACAAAAAGCAGTCCTGAAAAAATTCCAAATTATGTTCTGTTAAATGTGTACACACACACACATATCTTACCAGGTTATTTGTGTTATTTTCTTTTCTCCTTGGATTTTCATTTTTCTTTTTCTGGCATTTTCTGGTTATTAGATCTGTGGGATTTTGTACTGAGTTATTTCAGTTTCCAAACTGAACCCTTTTACAAGTGTTGAAAATTCCTTTTTAAATTATTCTTTATGATCCATTCATTTTTTGGTTCTTTAGAAACTTATGTTATTGGTAGTTTTATCTTTGGACTCTGTCCTAAGGGTCTTTTATCTTCTCATATTCTTTATAACACTTAACTTACTATTTTCTGTGTGTTGTACTGAGTACATCTAATTTGCCCAGATCTTTAGCAAAAAACGATAGGGAAGACAGTACCAAAAGATTTTTGAGAAATGTTACAAGGTGGAGTCACTTCATGTGCACATTTAATTTAGATAATTTACTGAGCCAGTAAAAGAAAAAATGAGAGTTAATTATTTAAATAGTGATTTTTTTTTTTTGTAGTGATTGCATGCTTTCTCAGTGTGAAAAGAGAGACATATATCTGCCAGCCTCTTAATCAGCCTTCGGTTCTGTTTGTCCCATGTATTGTGATTATCTCAGCTGAACTGAAGTAGTCTAGGATTTAAGTACACTGCATAACCCCAAGTATAAGCCAGCTACCTCCATCTAGTGCTCAGCCAAAGAAACAGCAGCCTCTTTCTATTGGAGCATGAATGGATTTGGGAGAGATGCTTGGGTCAGATTCCCATGTGTGCCTTTTTCATGGTTAATTTTGACTGTACATGGTTTTCATATCCCTTGCTAAGTTTAGATAGTAACTGTAATTTATGTTAGGTTGCCATGTATTCCTGCCTATTTCACCCACAGAAATTTGCAAAATACGTAGTTTGATACCTAGCAAAAACATATTAATAAAACATTTCAGCAGAAGACTGTTTAATTTTGTTTTACTCCAGGCTTCATATACTTCATCAGAGAATGACTTTTGTGCTGCTTTTTACTTTCCTGTAGAATAGTCTTCAGGGAGCACTTCTGAAAATGCTGTTTTAAGCAGTTTGACTTGAATGTATAGTCTGTAGAGTTCAATCTTCAATTCTAGAAATTCTAGACAATTTTGATATAGTGTCACCAAAAACCATTTCACTTTGGGTTTTGGTGGCACTGTCCAAAGCAAGCCACCCGTGGTCCAACGTGTATGGCTGCTGTTGCAGGGAAGCTGGCGGAGCAGAGGAAGCACAGCGATGCAGCCACAGTCCTGGAGCAGTACTCCCAGGTAAGCCCCTTCTCAAGCCCACGTGGCCTTCAGTTGTACTCATGACCCGGAAAGTGAAACGACCTGCAGGTAATTGTGAAGCAGAGAGCGTGCTGTCGCGCCACCTCTTCCGGCTTGCTGACCTGACTTGAAAATCGCAATTGAGTGTATCTCAAGTAATTCTGTGTTCTGTGAAGTAGAATACTAAAGCACTCTACTGTAATGTGTGCTAGAAGTTTGGCCTTGTCAGAAAGTGCTAAGTTCAATACCAAGGGATCTCTTTTACATTTATACCAAAATAGAAGCAGTGAGAAAGGATCATTCTAAAACAATGTGACTGAATATTGGTCACTTTTTTTACTTTTATTCCCATTTACTCTCTTTGAAATGTTTGTTATCTCTGGCAGCTTAGTGAGCTCCAGTTTTTGAGCAGATTATAAATACCTAGACCAGCTTTTGATAGAATTAAGTCATTATGAAAATAATAAAATTATGCACTGACACTGGCACAGACTGATGGAACTCTGGTGCACAGGTGACCCAGGGACATTGCCTTCTAGACTTTCCATTGAGTATTTTTGTCCAGTTGTTATTAGCTGTACATTTATATAACAATCATGCTTTTAATACTTCAGTATCTTTCATGTAATTAGGATGAATGAAAGAAGATGACAACATTTAATATGATTAGATCTTGGAAAGCATTTAAAAGGCATCAAGAATCTGAACAAACTGCAAAATGGAAGAATGTATTTGTTAATCTCACATCTGATGAGGATTTTGTATCCAGAATATATAAAGAACTCTTACAATTTAATAATGAAAAATAAACCAATAGCCAAAGGATTTGAATAGATATTTCTCTAAGTAAGATATACAAATGGCCAGTAAATCCATGGAAAGATGTTCAACTTCATTGATCTTTAAGGAAATGCAAAGCAAAATCCATATGAGCTATTTATTCCATGCCCAGTAGAACAGCTTTAATCAAAAAAATGAAGGTGTTCACAAGGGTATAGAGAAATAGGAATCCTCATACACTTACGGTGAGAATGTAAAATGGTGCCACTGCTGTGGAAAAACTTCAGTGGTTCCTGAGAGAGTCGAACATAGACTAACACATGACCCCAGAGTTCCACTCCCAGATGTGCAAGAGAAATATGAACATGGTCATGGAAGTTTATAGCAGCATTCTTTATCATAACCAAAGGTGGGAGCAACCAAATGGCATCAGAGACAGATGAATGGATAAAGAAACCATGAGATAGAAATATACAGTCATATGTTGCTTAATGACATCGGTGAATGGCAGTGGTCCCAATGGGCTATCCTTGCTGTGTGATCACACTCTGACCTTTGCACAGTAACTACAATACAATCACCTAACAACACGTTTCTTAGACTGTATCCCCATCATTCGGGAAGCACGACTGTATGTAATACATTATTATTCAGGTATAAATAAGGGGGAAAGAATGGATATATACTACAACTTGGATAAACCTTGAAAACATTATGCCAAGTGAAAAAAGCCAGACTTAAATTTCATGTGCTTCATCCAGATCAGGCAAATCCAAATAGAACACAGATTAGAGGTTATCAGGTGATAAGGGGAGAAACAGGAAGAGGTTACTTAGTGCAGAGTGTTTTTATGGGTTGGTAACATTGTTTTGAAAGTAGAGCTAGTGGTATATAATAGAGTACATCAGTAAACATCAAATTATACACTTCAAAGTGATTATGCATTATGCAAATTTCACCCACTGAAACATGTACCCACTCTGCAGATCAAATAATAACATCCTATTATGCCCCGTTGTGGTTTAGGGCATTTTAGTGAGGCCTGTTGGGTGTTGGAAGAAAAATATTTTTGTAGCCCCTTGCCTTCAGGTCTGGGCTTTACATGGTCTGTACCTTAACCGTGTCAGCTGCTGTAGCCGCAAGGTGCACTCAGAAAATAGGTTCATTAATCTCGTTAATTAAGATAGCTTATTTAATGTATATATGATTATAGATTGTTTAAATGCTGAAGCCAATACAAAAAAATAAAAGCACTTATTCCCACCATCCAGAGATGACTGTTGGTGGGCTTTACATTTCTGTTTAAAGTTTATATATATATGTGTGTGTGTACGTGTGAATATATATGTATATACATTTGAAGCCATATTTATAAAAATGTAAAAAAATATTTTTAACAGTTCTGTCGCTCATCCTGCTGAATCAAGCTCAGTGGTATAGCTGGAGTAATAAGCATTTCTTCCTTTTTTTTTTTAAAGGAAAGATGTAGGCAGGAATGAAGGTGAGCTCAGGCAGGCAGGAAGAGAGAGGAGGGAGAAGTAGTTTATTTTATTGAGTTGTTCATTTTGATTGTTGCTATCAGCTCCAGGACACGCACCTGGGACCTTGTGGACTGTGCCCAAGCGCTGCTCCCGCAGCACGCGCTCTAGCAAGCATTCTGACAGTTTCTGCTGGTTGGTGCTCAGGGTAGAGAGATGACACCATGTGATTTGTGCTTACATCCAGAATCTACGCCCTACCTTTGTCTTTTGCTTCAGCACTTACTGAGTGTGCGTCTAGGCCAGGTGCTATGTAAGAACTGGGACTGGAAGGCACAGGCTGAACAGGCAGAGGCAGCTGTGCAGGCATTTTTCAGTTTGTTGTGGTAGCATCTGACTTGCCTGTCACCTTCCACTAACCTGTCACCTTCCTGCATGTTCCCTTATCAGGACTATGAGGAAGCTGTGCTCCTGCTGTTAGAGGGAGCTGCCTGGGATGAAGCTTTGAGACTGGTAAGAGAGGAGAGCCTCCGTGTGTTTTTCAGAGTGAGTGTGCAGGGGAGGTTTTCTGAGGCTGGTGAAAATAAGTCGTTTCCCGTCTCAGGGTAAAGCAGCATTTCTTAAACTGTTTAGAGATATTTATTCTTAGTAATGTTTGCAGTTGGTCCTTGAAGTGTGAAGTATTTCTGGTTTTACTGATGTAAGTTGAATTTTCATTGATTGCTCTTTAGATGGCCTGCTCCTCTGGAAAATAACCCAGTCACCTTTGAAAGTGATCCATATTTTTCCAAGTATCTTAATTCTCCAGTGTCCTGAAGTGTTTACTGCCTAAAATTATTACATTTTTCCTTGTAGGTATACAAATATAACAGACTGGACATTATAGAAACCAATGTCAGGCCTTCCATTTTAGAAGGTGAGGATGATATTTTAGATCGTGTTCCTCATGTGGGCTCATGGCGATGGGGAGGAGAGGGAGATGAGAGAGGAATCCCTTTATTACATCTTTTAAGCGTGTGTTATATGGAGTCAATCAAAATTCTCTGCTGGGTATAATACTTAATTCTGACCAGGATTTTTAAATATGCTAAACTGTTCAGTGGTGACACATACAATATTTGAATGTTACAAACCTGTGATTAGATATAATTAAGTATATTTGTATTTGTTGGTTAACATGAATATGAACTATATATTAGATAATAGCATTGTGTCACTGACTTCTGCATTTAAGAACTGAATTGTGGTTTTAGTAGATAATATCTTTATGTGTAAGAGAGGTATGTTGCAGTATTTAGGAGTAAGCATGGTATTTGCAACTCACTCTCAAAAGCTTTCAAAAAAATAATATGTGGCAGAGGAATCCACTAAGTACAGCAGCATGTTAATAACTGGTAAATCTGTGGGGGTCAGTGGCGTTTGTATGTACCTTGAACTATTGCTACATTCATGTCAGTTTGGAATTTTTTTCAAAATTAAAAAGATAAACCTTTACATAAGATGCTTCTTAGAAAACAGATAATTATTGCCAGTTCTAGAATATTCTAGCAGTCACTGTGACTTCTTAAGAGTAAAATGGAAAAGGACATCAGTTTGATTGACAGAAATCTTTGGTAGTGGATTGATTGATTGTCAAGCTTTTTTTTTTTTTTTTTAAAGCAGCCTACCCTGTAAATAATGTATGATCTTTCTGACATTAGCATATATCCACTTTTTTACCTTGCTTACTCCCTCCTCTCCCATCCTGATTAAAACTATTGAAGAAGGATACTTTTATATCATTCACTTTAGGTATCCTTCACTGGATATTGAATGTATCCTTCCTTCTGGAATAATCCATCAGCCTTCTCTTATTTGGATTTTTGCTACCAATGAGAACCTAAAAAAATGCTCACATTTCATCTAATAGACCAATGCCTATGTTTAAGAAACATTTCAATGACTATCCTTATTTTGAACAACTTCCTGTGCATTCCTTTTATTTGCCAGGTTGACAGTCCTCTTTTAGACTAGGTACAAGCTCTCTGTTTCGTTGGTTTTGTAAGTTTAGTAGCATAATGTATTCTAGGGTGCTAACACTAAGATCTGGAATCTCCACCTCTCTCGTTCAGCCTCCTAAAATCACGTAGGTTAATTCTCATTAAGGAAAAATATTCTTGCTTGGAAAACTTAGCAGCCTGTCTCTTCTTCTTAAAGCTGAGTGTCCTCACTGTGCTCCTCTAGTTTATTCTCTTGGCTTAAACATGCTCAGATGGTTTTCCATCTACACCCTCAGCCCAGAAAAATTATGTGGCATTTCTGGACTCTCAGACAGTCACGTTCAATCGCCACAAAAAACGTTTATTGGTGGTTCGAGAGCTCAAGGAACAAGCACAGCAGGGGAACGTGGGTGAGTGCATGAAGACCGTGGCTGGTTGGGGGTGGACCAGGGAGGGGACAATGCCGCATGTTGTCAAGAGGCCCCTGGGAAACTCCCGAGGGATTCTATATGTTTATATTTGTGTGTTGGGGGCGTTGGGTGCAGGATCAAGCCTGAACGGGAAGAGCTCTGCCAAGCATTGCCCTCACCACCACCCAGCCAGAGCAGCTGATTCTCTGTTTTAGAAATGAGTGTCCTCATTTCCAAACATTACTTTTAAAAAAGAAAAAGTTTGGTACGAATGTACTGGTATCTAGTGCTCATAACTGCATTAAATACTGCATTTCTTTTTTATCAGTTTGTAAGTATCCATCCTTAGATATGCCCTGTTAGCCGTAGTCCGCCGAGCCCGCTGAGGGTAAACATGTTAGCAGGGAGTTTCCAGTCTGCGTCTGCTGCTGCTTTTCCAGATGATGAGCTGCCCGAGGGTCAAGAGTCAGACCTCTTCTCTGAAACTAGCAGTGTCGTGAGTGGCAGTGACATGAGTGGAAAATACTCCCATAGTAACTCCAGGATATCAGCGTACGTATCATGTTAATTCAAGACTTTGACCTTGCCCCAGTATATGGAGAGAGTGCAAGAAACAGGCCACTTTCTGTCAGGACAGTATGGCGAGAGGGGGAAGGATGTTTCCCAGGGCCGTGTGGAAATTGTGCAAGGACTCTCCCGGAGTATACAGAGCAGACTAGGTGTTGACATGTGTTCTGTGGGAGCCTCATGGCCTGTGTATTTGCCCAGTGCCCGTGAGGCACTTAAACTGGGTACTCAATTTACATAACACTGTTTGCCCTCAAATACAAATCACACCTGGAGACTCTGGTTCCCAGAAAGGTGGTGGCCAGCAGCTGCACTCGTTTTAACCTGCCTGGGACAAGGAGGGCACCAGCCCCTTTTATAACACCTAACTTTTAACAGGCGATCTTCGAAGAATCGTCGCAAAGCGGAGCGGAAGCAGCACAGCCTCAAGGAAGGGAGTCCACTGGAGGACCTGGCCCTTTTGGAGGCATTAAGTGAAGTGGTGCAGGGCATTGAAAAGTTGAAAGGTACATTCTCGATACTGAGGAGGGTTTCTTGCCACGGAAAATAGACAGCACCAACAGAAGGCAGTAGGTAATTATACAGTTTCCCCAACTTGAGGAAAGACAAGTGCTTTCCAGCAGGAAGCTGAAGGGGCCTGTGCCTGAAACAGCCTGTCTCCACTGGTAACCTCGCAGCCTTCATTGGCACCGCCCGCCTGAGCTTTGAGATCAGCAGGGAAGCCAGAGCACAGGGTCGTAGAGACGCCACTTCCTGCTTCAGCGCCAGCGTTTTTTCCTCTTTTGTAGAAGATAACGTTACTCAAGCATCTGGGGAAGAAAGAAATTATGAGGGATGGCAGCTGTCATGTGATAGTAGACGATTTTTGCTTGGGGAAGAAACTAGTCCAATTCCAGCCATGTAAATGGGCACACAACTTAACTGTGCCCAACTCTCTTTTCTCTAGATGAAGTACGTGATATTTTGAAGGTGCTTTTTCTCTTTGAGTTTGATGAGCAAGGAAGGGAATTACAGAAGGCCTTTGAAGATGCTCTGCAGCTGATAGAAAAGTCACTACCAGAAATTTGGACTCTCAGTCACCAGCAGAGCGCAGCTACACCTGTAAGTTTCCTCAGAGGCAGGATGTGCTTTGTTTCTCATCATAGTCACAGGTTCTTATGTTTACATAATTATCTTAAAAGTCTAGGCAAAACTTTTCCCTGTTCTTAAAGCATAGTACACCATAGCTAAATTATTTGGGGCTTGCATTAAGCTGTGAGTAATATTTTACATTTGACTGTGCATTGCCCTTGGCTTGCATTAAGTGTGGTTTTATTCTCCTTTCTCCATGAAGCAGTTGTCATGGAGAAGCTGATTGCCCCAGTTTCAGTAAGGTTGGGGTGACGGGGGAAGCTAGGACCAGAGTTGGCCTATCACCTCCCCGTTCAAAATTCCTTCAGATCTGCATTCTTTAAAGGCACCCAGGTCATTCCTTTCCCTTTTGTTTTATGGAAAATTTGACTTGTTTCTATATTGTTTCTCTATTGTTATGATAAGCATGGTTAATTGTGTTAAAGGCTATTTGTGTCCCATCAAGAATTCTATTGTATCATTTGCTTATGCCTCTATTCAGAATCTCATACCTCAGGTTTGTTGTTAAGTGTTTCTGTTTAGATTTAGAAAAGCTAGCACATCACTCAGGGTCCAGTAAGGAAAACTAAAGCCACAGCCAGTGTTTTGTCACTTAATGTATGGAACTGGTTAAACAGATATTTTAGGACTGAAAAGACAAAGGGACACAGGAGAAACCTGGAATGGGAACTATAGGTGGTAACAACCCCCATTTTGAGGGAATAGGAGAAGTTTGGGATTTTTATAATTTAGGGGCTTGGAGGTGGAGCACTGCAGAGCTGGATCTTTACCCTCTGAGAAAAAGGGCGTCAGTCAGAACTGGTGCCGGTATTTCTGAAGAGGCCTGATGAGGCTGAGTCCAAGTGTGTAACACATGGAAACTGGACTGAGCTGCTGCTGCTGGGGCCCAGCGTGCCTTTGGGTGAAAGCAGATGGATGAAGTTAGGTCCCTTCTTCTCCCTCCAGCCCCACACTCTCCCGCTGTGGCATCTGCTGTGGGCAGAGACAGAGCCAGCTGACTGAGAGGAATGTCTTCTGAGGCCCAGTCTGGGCCCGACAAGCCGTATAGAAGAGCAAGTTTGTTGCTGAGGGAGGTTGATTAACTCACTGGTTAGAAACACAGAAGCTTCCTGGGCTTCCGTTTCCTCAGTTATAAGTGGAAATAATACCTCCCCTGTATACGTCACTGTCACATTTGGGGAGTTAGATATGAGGGTAGATGTTAAAGCATTCTGCAAACCACAAAAATGAAAGCAACTACGAATACCCCCCAGATACTTGAATTTATTACTATAGTAGGTATTTCCTAGAAGAAATGTGATCTTTTTCAAAATGGTAGTGGTTTTCAAGCTGTTTATAATGTCACCCCATGCCATCCTCTACCCTCTTCTGTTCAGGTCATCATCTCTTCTAAGACAGACTTTATGAGTCTTTCAGGAGAACTGACCTGAAAAGTGGGTCTTTGCTGTGGTAGGTCAAGTACGGCAGCGGCCGAGTCTGGGCTGCCCGCGTGGCGTCTGGCGCTCGGAGCCTGACACTGCTGCCGAGCGCGCGCCGTGCGCACCGTGCGTACTGGAGCACCGGCCGCTCAGAGCCGGCGGCACAGGGGCCGCGCGTGTGCCCGCCGACGCTCGTGCGGGCACGCGATTCCTCGGTGTTTTATGCTACCTTGAACATGTGTCAGAGTTTGCATCTTACTCCATGTCTGCACGTGTTTGTGTAATACCAAAATGCCCACAAATCAGAGTACAGAGGGGTCCTCAGTTCCTTCTGCAGCCTCTCTTACTAACCCCCCCCCCCCAGGGGACGGCTTGCTCTTTCGGAAAGAACCAGGCACAGATCTTTGAGACTCTCTTTTCTTTTTTTTCTTCATGATTTTGTCGTTCTGATAGTCAGAGATCTGAATTAGGGTAAGAGAATCTGGAAAATTAAAATCACATAGGAAAAGAGAATTACTGTTTGATACCATATGAGTAAAAATGAAGTATTTACTGGCCAGTGGAGATTTGGTCTTGGGCATTTGCTATCATCACAATACAAACTAATCTTTGCTGATACAGTCTACTTCTGCTTAGATTCTAGGTCCCAGTTCTACTGCAAATAGTATCATGGCCTCTTATCAACAACAGACTTCGGTTCCTGTTCTTGGTTGGTACTTTTTTCCTATAAATTATTACAGTACTAAGCAGGAGGAGTGTCTCTAAAGTGCTGAGGTCAGCAGTGTAACGAGAGCTTGATAGTGACCGCTTTTCCCTTGTTTCTAGGACTACATCTTTAGTGAAATGAGTTTAATCCCCCTTGTGCTAGTAACCTGCAGAGTGGAGAATCCAACATAAAATTAAACATAGAATTTGTTAAAAAATTGTCCTGACTTAATTCTTGTCAGTACAATGGCGTATACTGGTCCATACAGGTACATCAGTGGTCAAAGTTTGAGTATAAACAGTCTCATGTACAAATACATCTTAAATATTCTTCTGAATCATCCGTTTGGGCTATTACCAGTAACGCATCCTGGGATCATTTCATAATCCTTGCTTAAGAGCTGGGCCTTTTACATCATCTGCAAGACTGAGAGTATAATTTGAAAGCGATGCAGAGAATATTAGCATTTTATCTTCATTTCCTGTTTAATGTTTTTTTTGTTGCAGAAGATTTTTCTCAATTAGACTACATATCCCTCAAAGTTAAAAACCCTAAAAGGCTTTCTTCTGAAAGTTGGCCAGAAACTTTGGACAGATCAGTTTGGTACCTGAGTATTTGTCCTTTGGGGGATCAGTCAAACACACCAACCTTGCTTAGCTTTGAAAATTTAGTGATACATTCTAAAATAATTGGCAGTTTTTACTACTGTGATCTGCATTTTCTAGTATTTGATGGGCAATGCTATGAAATCTTTATATTTAAAGGCTTTGTAATAGGATTTTGATGACATTGCAAGTAGTCTTTGGGGGTTCACATTAAGCTTAATGGCTCACGTTGCTACCAGGAGTAAGCAACTAAAGATCTTCCATCCCAGCGTCCCTTCTGGAGGCTGGCAAGCAGCTGTTGGTAACAACCCCAAAGCATACATTTGTGAGATGCTGAAAATTCATCTTAGACCTGAAACAGTTTTCTAATTGTTTAGTTTTTATGGTGTCTAACCAGTTATTTCTGCCCCCGTTTTCATTGTTGCTGGCCTGATGCCGACCTTCAAGCCAGGTCCGGTCACACCTTTCCCTGGGGGCATTCTGATGTCTTTATAAGACTAGCGTGATGAGTAGAGAAAATCTGGGACTATACAGAAAAGTATATCAAAGAAAATTAGAATTGGATCATTTCTAGTCATATCTATGCATGTATTTATAATACAAAATCATGTTTCAAAAAACATTTTATCTTGAGCATTTTTCTTACAAATATTTTTGAAAATAATTTTAAAAACCTATGTGAGTCAGTTGTACAGATGTACTTTTGGAAGTTTACCATAAATAATACTGAGAAAGAATATCCATATCTACAGGTTTTCTCATAGCTCTGCTTCCTGTATATGAATCCTAATTAGATAAGAGACTCCACATATATAATCCACAGGGCCTGGGGTTCTAGGTAACACCGTTGTTTTAATGACAGAATTTTTCTCCAACCATGCCCCCCTTTCCTCCATTTGTTGTTTTTTTAAAGAGGAATTTTGATTTATGCATTTGTAGAATTTTTTATCATAAAATATGTTTTGTTTATTTATGTACTGAGTATACTACCACATGTTTTAAATCTTAAAATTGCAGTGGACTTCACATAAAGTGGAACTCGGAGATTCTGTTATAGTTCGGTGCGATCTAATAACTGTATGTGCCTTTTATAGCACCATTACCGTTTCTTCCCATTAGAAATAGAGGACAGTCTTCTACACTGACTCACTCAGTGGGCATTTTCTGTTTCTGCCTTTCTGGTCCTGAAGCTGCAGCGCAGCCCTTCTTGGGGCAGGGCTTCTCGGCGGTGTTTCCTCCAACCAGGAGATTGCAGGGGTAACAGAAATATTGCCGGATGGTGGTTCTGATGGTTGTCGTGTAGCCAAAAAGCCCAGTCACTTAGATTTAACGTAGAGTTACTGCCTCGGGTCCCACTAGCAAGAGACAGGGTCTTTATTACTGTTTCCCTTTCTTTTCTTTTAGACACCGAGCTTTTTAGACCTCCGACGATCAACAAAAGAACCCATTGGAAACTGAGCCTGCTAGAGTGACTGACCACAGTTCGGAGGCTGCAGCGCAGTCAGTTGGTTCCCTTCCAGTCCTCGCTCCTGAGGCCTGGCTGTTGAGAACTGGGAAGCGTAGGACAGTGTCTCCCTCAGCACTGGAGAACTGCTCTGTACCCCACCCCCAGACGCCAGACAGTTCCACATCACGTTGCATATAATCTCTCATTAGCAAAACTTTAGTGAGCATAAACTCATTTTGTAAGAATGCTGTTCTTTTATTTAATGCTGTTTGGGAGCATACTGCTGGTATTTATGGTGGTCCAGAGACTGGGTGTCCTGCCCAGCTATTGATCGGATTCATACTGGGGCCTAACACAGTCACAGCACTGACGTGTGCCTCCGTTCATTGGGAATAATGTTTCATGACTTCTACCTCGAGAGTGTGGAGAAAAAGTGAAATAATGTTTCTAAGCTGTGTTCCTGGAGGAGAACTTTATGCATAAACACTGCCGTTGGTGCCATCAACAATGGGTAAAATTTAGTCTCTTAAATGGCTTCTGCACCTGGAACTGAAGCTGAATAAAAAGCTAAATGTATCCTAAGTTTTCCCTTGTCTTGTAGCATCTTGTCAGGTCATGTGCTTCCAGTGATTACTGGGTTGAGCCTCCTGTAACCAGAGTGTCCATGAGAGACTACTTTCACTGCACGTGACTTCCACGGCGTGTTAGCGGTGTAGGAGCCGCGACAGTTTTGGAGGCAGCCCACGCACCTCGCCGCCGGTGCTGCGCGTCGTGTGGCTCGCACCATCAGTGCGCTGGCTCCAGATAGTGCTGCTTCTGGCTGAAATGTTTTTGTCTGTGTCTAGGTCATTTCATGTGCTTTTCTTTCTGGTGCTTCATTGACTTCTGTCTTTCGGGTATTACTTTCTTTGGAAGAAATAATGTTTTCTAGTTTTGGTGAGTCTAGAAAAAGCTCCGTTCCTTTTGATAATAGTCTCATGGCCAATTCTTGGGTGAGGTTAAAAATTCCTTCCATGCTTTAATATCACAACCGGGCATTTTTTTAACATAAATTAATGGGAAATGCTGTCTTTTATCTTCAAAGTATTGGTATACCCAGAATTTTTATTTTTTAAAGGAAAGAAGCAGGCAGGCAGGCAGGCAGGCAGGCAGGTAGGAAGAGAGAGGAGGAAGAAGCATTTTATTTTTATTTTTAGTTCTCACTGGTTGTTTCCCCCCGGACCTTGGATTCAGACTCAGGGGCATGTGTCTCGCTCCTTTGGAGGCAATTGATCTAACCACTGCTCCACCAGGGCGTGCCCCAGAATTGTAATTTGAGAAAGTTTTTCCTAATAGAGCTGAATGTTAGCTATAGAGTCTAGGTGTGTTTACTATCTTATACAACTTTTCTCTATGTCTAAATACAGATAGATAAATAAATAAGGAAAATAAAGAACAAAAAAGGAGGTACATCCTGCAGTAGAGAAATCCACAGTGGCGCTGCGCTAAGTGCTTTGTGGTTACTCTTCGGCCCGGGTGGACACGGGTAACTCATGCGACATTTCAGAACGTTGCTGTGCTCCTGCTGTGGGCAGTGGGAAAGCGGCCAGGCTGATGCACTGGAAATAGAAGTAAATGCGTATCTTCTCATTGTAGTGTGACTTCATGAATGCTATTTCCTTAGAAGAATCCATTGAAGCAGCAAAGAAAGTCTGTGAATACACATTACTGTCAGTTACTGTCTCTCATCTAACTGATAGGAAATTTTGTTCAACTGGAGACAACAGCAGACTGGAGTGTACCTTCCACATTGAAGGCAGAGTCAAAGAAGCTTTCATGGGAGAAAGCAGTGTGAAGTAAGGGAAAGCCCTGGGCGTGAGCCACGCTTGGTTTCCAGATAAGACTGTCAAGGTAGAGAAGAGTATATAACTTTACCCCAGAATAACTGCTCCTAAACCAGTTCAGATTGCAGTAAGGCCAGTTATTTGTTGGTTTGAGACAGCTTTCCTCGGGTGCTCTGGATGTCCACAGAGAACGCAGAGGACAGTCTCCTACAATCAATGTGCATTTTAAATTCACAATTTTTAAAAGCCTGAGACGAGCTAATGTTTTTATTATGCCTTCAAGAGTATAGTTTGGTACTTTCTTAGCACTGCTGCATACTTTAAAATGTTTATATATTATAGATCTACATACATCTGTATATATATACATGCAATCACATTTCAGGCATTTTTCATAGCCACGATTGAGTGTATTTTTTAAATAAATTATATTCTTAGTAACTTGCCATGACTAAGTTTAGGAAGTAAAATTAGCCCTTTTCCACCCTCCTGGGCTCCCTGAACTTCCGTACTTCGCAGAAGCACCACCAGGACGAGCCTCTGGGAGTCTTCGGTTCTTCCTTGTCTGTCATATTTATTAGGAACTGAGTGATTTTCAGCACTTAGAAAATCTTAGAAGGTAGACAGTCATAAATATACAGGGTGCGATAGGAAACCGAAGCGCGTGTGGTGACCTTTGACAGCATTGAAGACCTGCTCTCATCCTGGCATTAGGAGAGAGAAGACTGAATCCACCCATGTTCGTGACCTTGAGCAAAGTCATTTCATCTCACTGAATCTTGCTTTCCATCAACCCTGTGTCCTCATTGGGCTAAGCGGTTTCTTAACTTTGGCACTATTGACATTTGGGCCATCTTCTTTGTTGTAGGGGACTGTCCTGTGTCGGAGGATGTTTAGCAACATCCCTGGTCTCTGCCTACTAGATGCCGGTATTCATGCCCCCCCCCCACACACACACACACACTCGGCTATTACAACCATCAAAAATACCTTCGATATTGTCACATGTCCTCTGGGGGTCAAAACTGTTCCCATTTGAGAACCACTGTGTGAAGATGACTTACCGATACTTAGGAAAACTATCTTTGCTGTGTGTGTGAGGACTCTTTCCACTACGGAAACTGCATAAGGTTAAAGTGAAAGAATTCATAAAAGTATTTTGAAAAAGACTGCAGTTGCTCAGGCTTATATTTTTTGTTGTTGTTTTGGGGTTTTTTCACTTTAAACTGCAGTATGACATACAGGCCTAGGATGGCCTGTAAATTTCATCCTTCAGAACTGTCTTCCCTGCCTCCCCTGCATCAGGACACATTTTGGCGCATTCTGAATTGGGGTTCATGGACTTTTAAGGAATCTAAAGATAGTTTATATCTGTGTGATTCAGTTCCTCTGTGATCCCGTGTGTCTTGTTTTATGCATTTGAAAATATTCTGAGGGGACTGCAGGCTTTACCACCTACCAGAGGTTCCAAAGTTAAGAGAATTAACTTTTGGTAACAGTAACTTTTTTTTTAAGTAATATAACTTTGCAGCAATTCCTAGATGATTCCCCGGGTACCCTAGTCATCTTGGCTGTTCTGTGGGGACTCCAGGTGCCCTCCCGTGGCCACCTGCTTCCTTGCTCCGGCCAGCTGTGCTCACTCCCCGCGCCGAGATCCAGGGTCAGGCATCTAAGTCCTCCAGGGCTGTCAGGGCAGCTCGGGGCTGAGGGCGGCTCCGTGGGGCTTCCCCCGGGAGGGCAGATACCCGCTCTCTTTTGAGTGCTTGAACATGTGCCTTTGTGTGTGCCTGGATCCAGGTGTTGTCTCAGGTTTTGACATCACCTGTGTGAAGTAGGCATTTGAATTTTAAGGTAAGTAGACTCCGGTCACATAGCTAGGTGGTAATAAAACAGGATTTCCAACCACAGAGTCCAAGATCACTGTTCTTTCCACAATTTAATGTCACCTGCCAGTGTTCAGATGCTGAGCTCTAGAGACGGGGCAGAGAGTGCACTGGGAACTTTTCTGCTCCAGTTACTACCTGCAGGATTACGACAGCACAGGCTGGACCTTAGAAGGGCATCTCTGGCGTGAGGGTTCAGGCTCTTGGGTCGGATGGGAATGACCAGTCTGGGGCCTGCTTCCCTAAACCAGCACCAGAGCCAGCAGTCTCCCGAGCCTGTCTGCACGCCAGCTGTACCCTGCTGGTTGGTGGCGAATCCCGCCTGGCGCACAGTGAGCAGCTGCGGCTTCAGGTGTCGGGAATGAAGTGGCTCGCTTGCTCGTGACCTCAGGGCTGACTGCCCAAGAGACACATTGTCCTACTGTTTTTTACTGAAAATCTTCTCATAGGTCCCAACAGCATTCACTCTACAGTCTGTTTTATCACACTCTCTTTTCCAAGCAGACTGTAACAAAATTTTAGAGCTAGTTTCTTTCAAGAAGGTTTAAGCCAACAGCATGTAATGCCTGTTTCTACCATCCATCCTCCTCCCCATCTTGGTTCCCTCCCCACTTTCCTTTTGGCAGATGTGTATTTTACGACATGCTGCATGTGCTGAACTGTTCCCACTAAGTCAGAAGACAGAAGCACACCAGGGAAGAACGCGAGGATCGTTTAATACTGCGGGAGTGAACCCGCCGCCAGCTCCCGCGTGCAGGAGAGCGCCCGACAGCGGACGCGCGGCCACCACGGCCACCACCCTCACCCGCGCTCAGAAGCACCTTCTGTAGAGGAAGAAAGGCCCGTTTTCCTCATACTCGAAGCGGTGGACCCACAGTGGTTGGAAGCCCTGAAGCGACGCCAGGATGGAGCCCCCCGTCCACACTGCAGAGTCTCTTTCGGGAGACACGCTCACCTGCGGGGAGTCATTGGGGCACATGGCGCTCAGCTCCTTCTGTAGACGGTTCGGGAAACCGCTGAGCAGTGTGCTCCCCCCACAGAGCAGGATGTTCCCCATGAGGTCCCGCTTGAGGGCAATGTCACACTTGTTGAGGCAGGACACCGTCTGGATGTGCAGGCCCAGCTGCATGGACTTGATCAGGGAAGGCTTGAAGAACATCTCCGAGCAGAGGAACCTTTCCTGGCACAGAGGTATCTCCTTCCCGTCCGGAAGCGTGTACCGGGCCATGTGCTCATTGACTGGGACCTTCTTTTCTTCCACGGGGTCCAGGGCTACAAAGCAGCATCTCTCCTTGATGTCCTTGACAATGTGGATCTGGTCCTCAGTGAAGTACTTCCCCGAGGCGTTCAGCAGGCTCATCAAGTAGGCCGTCAGGTCCGAGCCCGCGTAGTCCAGCCGTCCAGTGATGCTGGGCAGCGGGTAGCCCTCATAGATGGGGACCACGTGCGACGCGCCGTGGCCCACCTCCACCACCAGGCCCGAGGTCCGCCCGTACGAGTACACGGACAGGCGGGACTGGTAGGCGATGTGCATGGCAGGCGTGCCGAAGGCCTCAAACAGCATCTCCGCGTACTTCTCCCTGTTGGTGTGCGGGCTCAGGGGCGGGTCGGAGACCAAGACGGCGTGCTCCTCGGGGGCAATCCTCATCTCCTGGCGGAAGAGATAGTCCCAGATGTCCTGCACTGAATCCCAGTCCACGATGATGCCGTGTCGCAGAGGGTTCACTAGCTTGAGGCGGACCCCTGGGTTGATGAGCTCCTGCCCCACGAATGTCTCCTTGCGATTGTCCCCGGTCTTGGCGGTCTCCATGTAGGGCTTGCCCACCGTCGACGAGATCTTATGGGTGGGCCTGGGCAGCCCGGCAAAGCCACACTTGCAGTAGCCAGTGCCAAGGTCCACGACCACTGCCTTGGTCACGTCTAGTCTGGGCTTCTCCCTGGCAGCCGTCGGTTTCATAGGTTCCTCCAGCTCTGACTGGCTACGGCGGACCCACACTGCCCGCTTGGCCGGACCGTCCTTTAGGGAGGCAGTCTGCAGGACCTGTGTCTGCAGGAGGGTCTGGTCCCCCAGTCTCTTAGGAGGCCCGTGCCCTATGACTGCCGCCTGGGGTGCCCACATGTTATCAAGAGCCATCTCGCTCTCCGAAAGTTCCTCAATCCCACCAGCCTCAAGGCCTGAAAGGCTTAAATCAACAGGCAACTTGAGAATTTCTCCAATGATGACATCACCAATTGTGACATAGTCCAGTGACGGGACTTTTTAGATACTGGGAACTTCTGTCCTGTGTTAGGGTCAACTTGGGGTAGTGTTCTTGAGGTGACTTAAATCTTTCTTCAAAATTTTGTAAAAGAACCTGATTTATCGAAATATTTATTGTTTGTTACGTGCAAGGCAGCTGGGAGTACAAAGCAGTAGCGGGGGAAAAGGGAAAGAAATATCTGCTCAGTCAGTGGAGGCTGGGTGGGGACAGAAACAGACATGCTGAAGGGTCATAGGGTGACAGCGTGGGGGGCGGGGCAGGGTGAGTGGGTGCTAGTGTGCTGGGCAGGCTCTGGAGACAGTGACACAGGAGTAAAGACCTGAAGGAGGTGAGGGACAGAGCCACATGTGTAGTGGGGAGCAGCAGGTGCAGAGGACTGACATGTGGCTGTTGAGTTGGAGCAGGGCTGGGTGGACTACAGCCTGATTGATCAGCACCCAGTAGGACACACACGCATTCAATGACTGGCTGCCTGTGCACTGAACTGAGCATTGAGTCCCTGCAGCAGACTGGCCCGCAGCTGGGCATGCGTCTGGCCCTTCACAGAAAAGCTTGCTGCCCCCACGTTAGAGGACCCCCAAGACAGGACAGCTGCTGTGGCCGGAGAGCAGAGAGCAAGGGACTTTTCCCATGAGATGGGAAAAGTAAGGAGTTGGGGGGAAGATGAGTCAGAAAGTACTAGAGAATTTTGAGCCAAGGGTTGATTTAGTTGCTGTTCTGGTGATTGCTGAGTACTTCCGTCTGGTTCCTGGGACAACCTGCAGAGGAATGACTTCTGACACACATTACATACTCTCCTTCATGCGCATCACTGGGTGGGCAGTGAAGTCAGACCCTGTGGAGTCCCTCTGCGGTGAACACTGGCTCTCAGCTGCGTAGCTCACTCCAGGATTTCCAGCCAGCAGGGGCAAATCTCCTGACTTCACGATGTCTTCTCAGGGGTGGGCTCTAGACACCTCAGCGGACCCAACAGGTGTCCTCTAAGGCTGCTTGGCCACTTTTTCTTCATGCCATCTCTGAACCTGGACACACTGGTGCTGACATCTGCCTCCAAGGATCCCTAGAATGCAACCTGATGTTCGGCGGCGTCATGTTCTTCATAAGACATTCTCTACAATGATGGGCTTTCTTTAAGGAGGTTATGGGGCACGCTTGGCTCCTTGGAGGGTGTAAGTTCAGTCTCAACTGCCTTATATTATCTGATGGGAGCAGACAAGCTGTTGTTACAAGGACACAGTCTCAGCTTCTTCAACGAGTAGTGTAAGGGATGACATTAAATTCTGAAAGAGTATGCTTTGCTGCAGGGAAAAAATTGTTTACCCACCTTGATTAGTCAGAGGTTTGCATGGCCCACTTGTATCGTTTGACTTTATTTCAAAAGAACTTACAGCCACAGGCATATTTAGTTTAGAATTGTCTATTTCCCTTCTCAACCCCCTTGAATTCTGTGGCTGCTTAATTTTCACTGCCTTGGACCCCAGGAAGTTTCCTTTTGTTGTCACAGGTTACTGCAAAGTTAATGGCTTAAAATAGATTTCATATCTTACAGTTCTGGAGGTCAGAAGTCCACAGTCTGGAAAGCAGGGCTGGCTTTCTCTGGAGATCAGTGGGTAGTCTATTTCCTTGCCTTTTCCAGCTCCTACAGGCTACCTGTATTCCTTGGGCTGTGACCCCATCCTCCATCTTCAGAGACCTTTCAGATTTCAGTTCTGTTGTCATAGCTCCTTCAACCCTGATCCTCCTGCCTCCTTAAGACCTTTGTGATTACTCTGAGCCCACCAGCATAATCCAGGGCAGTGAATCTCCCCATCCTGATCTTCACTCTCCATCTTTGAAAATTTTCCCTTTGCTGTGAAAGCAAGCACATTCCATTTCCAGGTATTGAGATTTAGACATATAGGGTAGGCATAATCCATCCTGTTATGTCATCTATCTCACTTCACTGAGACACTCTAGGCCTGACATACTCTGTTTTACAGCACCTTTGGTGACCGGAGAGGACTCAGGAGCAATGGGAAAGGGCTTCAAGAGCTAGACTAAGAGCTTGGATTGAACTGAGAACAGCTGGGGAAGCAACTAAATAGAGCCTCTCTTAGACCTCTCTGGACCCTTGCTGTCATCTATCCTGTCACACCCTAGCTTAGGCCACCTTCCCATCTTACAAGGATTTCCTCAATGACCTCCTTTCAGGGCTTAGATTCTAGCTTGTCCCTATATTACAACCAAATGCAGATCTTTCTAAAATTTTTCTCCCAGGTAAATCTGGCCCCTCTCCTGCTTAAAATCACCACTCATTTCCCAGTTAATCCAGGCTCGTGCTCCCAGCATTTGAGGCTCTGCTTAATTGACACCCTGATTTCTCTAGCCTCATCTGTTTTGCTAAACACCTTACCTCCTGCAAGTTCCCCACCATTCCCCTCTCCGAACCTTTACCCAGGCTGTGCTCCCCCTTGGGATGCCTTTCTCGTACCCACTTTACAAATGCCCACATATCTTTCAGCACATGACTAAAGCATCACCTCCTTTCTAAAGAACCTTCTGGCTTCCTCCATCTAATACTGCCGCCTCTGTCCAACTCTGGCCACCTCTGTCCTCCAGAGACGTCCCACTGCACACTAGTGGCAGGTATTCTGTCTCCTTCCCATGTAGCCTGAGCACTGCTGAGCGGCTTTCTAACACCGGGAGGCTGCTCTGGGCTGGACCCACTAAAAACTTCATTCAAAGATTGAATGAAAGGGTGAAAGTCTCAGTTTGGGGGAGCTCACTCTTGAAGGGGACTTGGTGTACAAGTGTTGGATGAACTTGGCTTAAAGTACAAGCATTCCTAGAACTATTTGGTGTCATTTGGTGTTCAAATGACTTCATTTGAATTCTGAGTCTTGATGTCCTCTGCTCTGTCTACCACGTTCCCCCAGGAGTTTGTGAAATAATATACGTGAGATGGCTAATGCAGTGCCTGTCTGGCTACACGGGTTCAAATAGTTATCACTCTGTTGGCCAAGAAGTAGAGGAGGAAAGTTTCCACCCATGAATAGGGCATGGGAGCGGGGGGCGCAGACACCTCTGAGACACCAGTGTGCTAGGATTTCTAAAACTGCTGGTCACCGGCTGTCCCGGAGCAAAGGCACGTTGGGAGCCAGGGGTGGGAGTAACAGATCAAGGACCTACCAAGGCCAAGCCCTCCTCGCCGCGCCCCCCCACCCCCCGCCCCCCGCCCCCACTTCCTGAGTGGACCAGCCCGCGGTGACCTCACAATCCTGCGCGGTTGCCAAGGCGCGGCTGGAGCTGGGCCCTCACTTCTCTCCACGGAGCTCTAGGATGTGGATGTGAGGAGGTCAGCAGAGAGGCAGATGGCGACGAGGAACAGCCCCAGCCCCATGCCCGTGGGCACGGCTCAGGGGGACCCAGGAGAGGCTGGGACCCTGGCAGGCCCCAATGCTGGCATCCGGGACACGGGTGCGACCACCCCACTGAAGATGAAGCCCAGGAAGGTGCGCAAGGTCAAGGCCCTCATCATCGACCTGGGCTCGCAGTACTGTAAGTGCGGCTACGCCGGGGAACCCAGGCCCACCTACTTCATCTCCTCCACGGTGGGCAAGCGCTGCTCCGACGCCGCCGACGCCGGCGACACCCGCAAGGAGACCTACGTGGGCCACGAGCTGCTCAGCACCGAGGCGCCGCTGAAGCTGATGAACCCGCTCAAGTACGGCGTCGTGGCGGACTGGGACTGCGTGCAGACCATCTGGGAGTACATCTTCCACACGGCCATGAAGATCCGCCCCGAGGAGCACGCCGTGCTGGTGTCCGACGCGCCGCTGAGCCCCGCCAGCCACCGCGAGAGGTACGCGGAGCTCCTGTTCGAGACCTTCGGCATCCTGGCCATGCACGTGACGTCGCAGTCGCTGCTGTCCATCTACTCCTACGGCAAGACCTCGGGGCTGGTGGTGGAGAGCGGGCACGGCGTGTCGCACGTGGTGCCCATCTCGGAAGGCGACGTGCTGCCGGGCCTGACGAGCCGCGCCGACTATGCGGGCGGCGACCTCACCAACTACCTGCTGCAGCTGCTCAACGAGAGCGGCCACGCCTTCACCGACGACCACCTGCACATCGTGGAGCATATCAAGAAGAAGTGCTGCTACGCGGCGCTGGTGCCGGAGGAGGAGGCGGGCCTGGGCCTGCAGGACCTGCGCGCCGACTATGAGCTCCCCGACGGCAAGCTCATCACCCTCGGCCAGGAGCGCTTCCAGTGCGCAGAGATGCTGTTCAAGCCCACGCTGGTGGGCAGCGCCCAGCCCGGCCTGGCCGCGCTCACCGCCGCCTGCCTGGGCCGCTGCCAGGACACCGGCTTCCAGGAGGACCTGGCCGCCAACGTGCTGCTGTGTGGCGGCTGCACCATGCTGGAGGGCTTCCCCGAGCGCTTCCAGAGGGAGCTGAGCCTCCTGTGCCCGGGGGACAGCCCGGTGGTGGCGGCCGCCCCAGAGAGGAAGACATCTGTGTGGACGGGAGGCTCCATCCTGGCCTCCCTGCAGGCCTTCCAGCAGCTGTGGGTCAGCAAGGAAGAGTTCGAGGAGCGGGGCAGCGCCGCCATCTACAGCAAGTGCTGAGCCCCACCCCGCACAGACAGGCCTTGTGGGCCGGCCACCACAGGCCGCTCTTGCACCTTTCCAGAATTTCACATAAAGCTTTAACATTCCATGGCTCTGGTTCAGTCTGCGTTTCTTGCTCTAAGCCGATAGCAGGAGGGGTGGGGAGGTGGCCTTGGAAGTATCACCCGCCTGTTGCTCTGCTCAGCCAGGAGCAGCAGCGGGGAGGGTGTCCTGCTGACCCCTGCCTTGCTTTCCCCCTCCTGGTGATGACATCATCTCAGAGCCTGCCATAGCTTCCTGTTCCCTTAACTTCCAGGATTTCAAACTCAGTTCTGCGGACACATTGCTTGCTTGTGAACCAAGAGAGAAGCAGAGGCTCTGAGTAAAGATCAGCTTGGACAGTTTCATAGTGGGTGGAGACTCAACCCAATGACTGATTTCAGTCTCCTGTTTCTGTCCCTCACTTTCCCACTACTTCAGTGCTTGATCACCAGCCCCCAGGCTCCCTCCCCTACCTCAATAGGTACCTGCCCTCTTCAAAGGGGGCAGCCCATGAGTGGGGGTGGGGGGTACATCTCTTGAGATGATGCCGTAGATGGCCATTTCTTCCCATCTGGAGCCCTCCCACTTTGACCTTATCCAAAAGTGCAGCTAATTTTGAAGCCTCGCAAGCTGAGTGGCTGAATCCAGAAGCTGTCAGAGGCATCAGAAGACCCTTTAGAAATCATGCGGTTCTCTCTCTTCTGTGGAGATGGGGAAGCAGGACCAGAGAGGGAAGGGACCAAGTCAGTGGTTGAGTTCAGGTCTCCTGACTCAAGTCATGACTGTTTCCAGAGGTGCAAACCTGGCTGCCTTAGTTCAGGCTGCTATAACAAAATTCCACCAGCGAGGTGGTGTGCAAACAACAAATGCATTTCTTATAGTTCTGGAGACTGGAAGTCCAAGATCAGTGTGTCAGCATGGCTGGCTTCTGGTGAAAGCCCTCTTCCAGGATGGAGACTGCTGATGTGCTGTGTTCTAACAAGGTGAAAGGAGTGACATCTCTGGGACCTTTTATAAGGGCATTAGTCCCATGTGTGAGGGTTTGACAGTCCGCTCCCAAAAGTCCCACCTATTTCCATTACCTTGGGCATTACATTTTCAACATGGATTTAGCATTCAGTCTATTCCAGTAGTTCTTAATGCTCAGTAAACATTCAGCTTTTACCAAATGTCCTTTATGGGTAAATCCTGGAGACTGAGAAATGACCAGAAGTGGCCCTTCCTGCGGGGTCACACATGGCTAGTGGTAGACTGTCACAGAGATCAGGAGATGACTGAGCTCAGTGTTCCTGGGGGTGGGGAGGTGGAGATGGGATGCTGGAAAGCTGTAAATGGAGTTGGTGACTTCCGGGCTGAGGAAGAAACCTGTGAGGTTCCAGCTAGTGAGTGGCCATCTACCTAGAAGAGGATCGCTCACTTAATTTTTTTTATTATGTATTGAGTTTACTTTGATTTACAAAAGAATACAAGTTCATTGTACATGTTCCCTGTTCATCAACTATATGACAACATACCATACCCACCACCAAACCACAAAAGTCCACCACTGTCCATTGGATCCCCATGTAGTCAGTCTTAAGCTCGAAGTCAGTGAACCACCACCATCTGCTCCAGACCCTCAACCCCTTCTGGTGACCTCAGTTCTATTGTCAATGTCCAAGGGTTGGCTTTTTTTTTGTCTCTTTGGTTACTCTATATTCTACATATGGGTGAGATCATTTGGTATTTGTCTTCCTCCTTCTGGTTCATTTCATTGAGCATAATTTCCTGGGGTTCCATCCATATTGTCACAGATAACAAAATTTTCATCATCTTTAGGGCTATGTAGTATTCCACCTTGTGTGTATATCATGTCTTCCTTATCCATTCACCTGATGATGGACACTTACGTAATTTCCAATTCTTAGCTATTGTAAATAATGTTTCAATAAACACAGGGGTGCATATATCTCTGTAAATTAATGTTTTCGTGTTTGGGGGGTAAAATTACCCAGCAATAGGATGACAGGATCATAAGGAATTTCCAGTCTCAGGTTTTTGGCGGAATCTCCATACTACTTTCCATAAAAGTTGCTCCAATTTACACTTCCACCTTGTAAATCTTTACCATCTGCTGCTTCCAGTCTTTCAGATAATAGCCAGGCTCATGTTTTCAATTTGCATTTCCTTAATAACAAAACAGGAGAACATCTTTTCATTTGCCTGTTGGCCATCTGTATGATGTCTTTAGAGAAATGTCTATTCAATTCTTCTGCCCATTTTTTGATTGGATTGTTTTTCTGTTGTTGATTTTTATGAGTTCTTTATATATTTTGGGTGTTAAGCCTTTGTCAGATGTATGATGTGCAAATAACTTCTCCCAGTCAGTAGGATGTCTTTTCATTCTGGTGGCAGTTTCTTTCACTGTACAGAAGCTTTTTTGTTTGATGAAGTCCCCTTTATTTTTGTTTTCCTTGCTGCTGGCATTGAGTCCTCAAAGTCCTCTCTAGGCTGATATCATGGAATTGCCTGTTTTCTTCTAAGTATTTTATGGTTTCTGGTCTTATAGCAAAGTTTCTAATCCATTTTGGATTAATTTTTGTGTATGGTATTAGAGAGTGTCCTAGATTCATTCTTTTGTATGTGGTTGTTTAGTTAACACCATTTGTTGAAAAAACTTTCCTTTCTCCATTGTGTGCTCTTGGTTCCTTTTCTATGAATTAACTAACCAAATAGGTGTGAACCTATTTTGGGTGATTCAGCTCTCTTCCACTGATCTGTGTCTCTCATTTTAATTCTAGTGCCATACAGTTTTTATCACTATCACTTTGTAGTATAGCTCAAGATCAGGGAGTATACCTCCGCTTTTGCTCTTTTTTCTGATGATTGCTTTGGCTCTTTGGGGTATTTTGCTTAATCACTTAATCTTTGACATGAACTTACTTAAGACAACCACAAGCAGCACAGGAGATTTCATTTTGGTTGAAAATATGGGTCAGTGACTTCCAGCTTAAGACTGACCATATGTGTTTATTTCCTCTCCCTTTTAGGACTCCATTGAAATGATAGAGGAATAGAGATGTATTATCCAGTACAAATGAGGAGGATGCTAGAGGAGACTGCGGCAGGAGATTGTTGATTTCCACTTGAAAAGGAAAGAAGAAAAGTGGATGTAGGGTGGGATGTCTGTGGCCTGCAACCTGTAGTGCTTGCAGGAAGGGACTGTGACTAGGAAGAAATTTGAATTAGGAAATACTAAGCAGGGGAGGACATAGGAGTGAAGTGTGAGGTAAATGGATAGAGGAGAGGACGGGAACCAATGATCTTCCTATGAGAAACCATCCCCAACCCACTCCCCAGTGTTGGGAAGCAGAATGGTCACCCTTAAGTGTGCATTGGCATAAAATTGCATTCTCTATTTAAAGGAGGTGATACTATAAGGAAGAGGAAGAGAGGAGTGTATGAAGAGCACATCAGGAACACTGGCCAAATCCCCTTGTCCCTCTCCCAGAGCAGAGTCCCAGTCAGTCTAGATCATTTTCCCCAGGAGGAGTCTCTAGATGATGCCCCTTTGTCCCTCTCATCCCTGCCCACAATTCCCAGGTGTGCCATGGGTGTCCACGATATATCTGGAGTGGAATCCCATTCCAGTTGCAGGGCAGGGCATATGACCTCGGCCAAGCCAATCAGAGCAGCCCTTTTGCTTGGCCACAGTGATTGACTGAAGGCGAGCTCCGTTGTCCCCTGCTTTGTGAGTAACAGGCCTTTTACTCGGAAGTTTGACATGAGTTGTGTGACCTAGGACTGTTTCCAGGGTGGAGACCAGCTTGATGCTGACCCACCAAGGAGTACAGAACTCCCATAGCTGGTGCCCAGAGATCAAAGTGGCTCCAGGCGAAATGCACGTCCAGGTTGTCCTCCACTGCAAGTTTGAGTGGAGCAGGGGCCGCGGTTGGAGAGGCCTCTTCTTATGAAATGTTGACATCCACACTTAATTTATTTCCAAACAAAAAATCTATGACACACGGAGAATTTGTATCAAGGTATGAGAGAATGTTAGGTCACACAGGAATGCTGCAGTGCAGAAACTTATGAGCTGTCATGGGTTTCTACTGGTCATTGTGCTACTTTTTTTGTTTAGACATTTGTCCCCAAGGCTAGTCTCTGAGCATCTTGAGGGCAGGAAATTTGACTTCCTCATATTGGTTTTCTTAGTGCCCTGTGCAGAGCATGACACAGATTGAATGCTTAGCATATGCCAACTGGAATGACTTAACTCAGTCTGTGAGGAAGGAGCTTCAAGTATTTCCCCCATTTTACAGATGAGGACACTGAGGTTTGAAGAGGTTAAGAATCTTGTCTAAGTTCGCTCCACCTGGTAAGTCAATGTTTTTTGATTACAAAATGCCTCTGCCTTTGTCTCCTAGCCTTCTACAAATTATTCTCTTTTCCAAGATAAAACATAGACATATAAAAATTGCTTTCAAGTAATGGATAATAAATATAATTTCATAATCATCCTGGGGTAGAAAAAAATGCCCTTCATTTAACAAAAGAGAGACTTAGGTTGCCTGATAGTTCCAGATACATAAATAAGCAAGAATTAGAGTGACATCATGTGGTGAAGTCCTACTATTTAGACATGGCAGGAGTCCTGTCATCCTCACTGCTTGTCTTTCTCCCAAGTGTTTATTACCAAGTTTAACCTAAGACTTATCTTAATTGTATTTTAAGAAATTAACTTTATCATAACATAAACCATTAATGGTGTTCGATGTGATGTAGGTTTTGACTTTTTTTCCTGAACCCTACATTTCCTTGTAGGAATTCCTAACCTTGGGGAGGAGGGTGGAGATGTGGGGTACTGTCTGATTCTTGAGCTTGTGAGAGCCCATTGTTACCTACTTAGGAATTTTGTCACTTAAAACAGTGTTGATGTTAGAAATTAGTCATGGTGGGGTGTGCCCTGGTTCTAAACCCAGGAGCCTGGGTTTGAGACCCAGGCTGGTGGGAAACAACCAAAAATGAATAAAAATGCTAACCCTTCCTTCTTTCCTTTCTCCCTCCCTTGTCTCTGGGGTGGGGAGGAGCCTAACTTTAATAAGTACCACGTGGATTTCTCATGGACTGACCCTTGCTTTCTGATTTTCAGAATTTTTCACTTCCCTGACTTTACCGAGCCCATAATTTTTCACTTCCCTGACTTTACTGAACCTCTCTAGTCTCCTTTTAAAACACCCAGTCCCCTTTGTATAAATCAAAGTGGAACTTTTCTCTGTAATTGTCTCTTATTGATCAAAATATGTTCTCACCACTTAAATTAGTGCCCAGCTTTATTTTAGCCTTGAAAATGTAACACAACACATAAACTAGGAAGACACCAAAAGGTGAAAAAAAAATATACTATAGGCAAGTTATTATTATCTTTAAGAATTAGTTAACTATATTAACTATATTTTCTTATTTTTTTTCTAAGGCTCCAAATGCCAGAGCATCAAGAAAACCAAAGCCAAAATATAGTTAATATAATCGGCCCTGGGATGAAGGGATCCTAAATCTTCAGACACCGAATCTAAGAAAACACAGAAAAGTTTCAGTGGGACTGATTTGTTGATCTTCTGCCCCTCCCTCCTGCTCGATACCCCTGTGGGGCTGTGGCCGTGGGTCCGATGTTGAGCTGTACCTTCATCTCCTCCCAGCTACAATGAGACAGAACAGGTGATAAGAAATGGGACTAGTGGGCACTTACCTCTCTCCTCCTCACTCTCAGGTGACAGTGAGGCACAGTGGGGAGCTGGTCTTACACTCTCATCTGGAGGTTAGTTATTTGTGGATATTGGTGAACTGATTGTAAAATTTATAGAGAAAGGTAAAAGACCTGGAACCCCAACACAATACTGAGATAAAAAAAAAATTGGAAGATGATCTGACTTAGACCTCCTGTAAAGCTATAACAGTCCAAACAGTGTGGCATTGATGAAATCCATCAATAGAACTCTACAGAGAACTCCAAGACAAGTTTGCACAAACACAGTCAATTGATTGTTAACAAAGGAGTAACAGCAACTTAATAGAGAAAGGGTAAAATTTTTAATAAATGAAGTTAGAGTAATTGATCCTTTTGTAAAAAAAAAAAAAAAAAAAAAAAAAAAAAAAAAAAAAAAAAAAAAAAAAAAAAACCTCAAAATGGATCACAGACCTGAATGTACAATGCAGACCTATAAAACTTCTAAAAGATAGTGTAAGAGAAAATCCCAACATGATCTTTGGTTGGGTGATGAAATCTGACATAGAGGGGCAAAAGCACTGTCCCTGAAAGAAAAGGTTGAATTGATAAGTTGGACAGTATTCCAGTAAAAATATTCTACTCTGTGAAAAGCAGTTAAAAGAATAAAAAGATGAGCCATCAACTTGGAGAAAATATTTGCAAACTTAAAACTCAAAAATAAGAAAACTATCCAATTGATAGAAAAGGCAAAAGATCTGAACACTTTACCTAAGAAGAGGCACAGATGGCAAATAAACATGAAGATGTTCCTCCCATATTAAGGATGCAAAATTGTGCGTCTACTCTGAAAGGTAGTTTGGTGGGGTTTTTTCTTTATCAAACTAAACATATTCTTACCATAGTATCCAACAATCATGCTCCTACATATAGACCCAAATGAGATGAAACCTTATGAATGAAAACTCAACCAATTGTGTTTAAAATGCATGAATGTTTATATCAGCTCTATTCAAATTGCCACAAACTGAAAGTAAGTGTGATGACTTTAAATAGGTTAATGCATTAACACTGGTAGAATACTATTCAGCGCTAAAAATAAATGTAACTATCAAGCCAAGAAATGACAAGGAGGAAACTTAAATACAGATTTCCAAGTGAAAGAAGTCAGTCTGAAAAGTATATGATTCCAACTATATGCCATTCTGAAAAAGACAATAAAAAGATCAGTAGTGCCAGGGACTGGGGGAATGGGAAGGCATGGATAGGTGAAGCACAGAGTACTTTAGAACATTGAGACTATGTAATGCTGAAATGGTAGATATATGACATTATCCGTTGTCAAAACCCATACAATGTACATACAATATACAGAGTGAACCTAAATGGAAACCATGGACTTACATTAAAAATAATGTGGCCATATTGGTTCATTAATTATAACAAATGTACCACAATAATGCAATTTGTTAACAGTAAGGGAAATTGTATGAGTGGGTAGCAGGTGGAATGTGGAAACTTTCTGTACTCTCTGCTTAATTTTTCTGTAAATCTAATACTGTTTAAAATAAAGTATATTAATTAAAAAAAAAAAAAGACAATCCATAGACTGGGAGAAAATATTTGTAAGGTGCTGGTATCCAGAATATATCTGTTAAAAGACTAGTTAGTATCTAGAATATATAAAGAATTCTTAAAACCGAACAGTTAAAAACAATCTATTTTTAAAAAATGGGCACAAAACTTGAGTAGTTATTTCACTAAAAAGGATATGCAGGTGGCAGGTAAGCAAATGAAAAAACATTCAACATCACTAGCCATTAAGGAACAAGTGTACATTAAAACCACACATCTCTCAGAATGACTTCTAAGAAAAATACCGACAACATCAAGACAGGTGAGATGACAGCTGGATCACTTACACATTGCTGATGGGAATGTGAAACGGTACAGTTTCTGTAGGAAACAACTTGGCAGTTTCTTACAGAACCAAAGAATAACCATACTATCCAGCAATTGTGCTCTGGCATTTATCCCAGAGAAACAGAAACTTAGCTTTATACAAAAACCTGTGCACAAATGTTCATCACGGATTAATCCACAGTGGCCAGAAACTGGAAACAACTCAAGATTCCTTCAATCATTAAATAGACTGGAGCATATCCATGCCACGGAATACTACTCAACAATAAAAAGAAATGGACTATCAATCAATGGAACAACTTGATGAATCTCAGGGAATTATGGCAAATGAAAAAAGCCCATCCCCAAAGGCCACATGTGTACGATTCCACTTCTAAACATTCTTAAAACGACAGAATGGGGACCAGTAGTTATTATTGGTTAGAGATGGTGGGTAGGGGGACATGGAAATGGTTATAAAAGGAAAATTAAAGAGATCCTTTTGGGGGTAAAAATATTCTGTATCTTGACTGCGTGGATGTTAATATCATGGTTGTGATATTATGTTATAGTTCTACAAGGTATCACTATCAAGGGAACTGGGTAAAAGATCTCTATATTATTTCTTCCTATAGAAAGTGTATCTACAATTATCTCACAATAAAAAGTTTAATTGAAAACGAAAAGAGAGACTGAGAAAAAAAAATCTAATTTCCGGGCTACATTTTTGACCAGTTAAATCTAAATCTCTGGGAGTGGGATCTGGTACGACTATTTATTTTTTAAGTTTTCCTGGTAGTTCCATTGTGCAATCAAGTCTGAGACCCAATACCTCAGGCAACTGTGAGTGTGAAGCATCATAGAGGCAGCGGAGAGCTTTGGGGTCATCAGACCAACTCTGCCCATCTGTGTGGTCTTGGGAAAGCTATTTAAACTCATTTAACTGCAGGCTCTTCGCTTGTAAAATGCTGACCACCGGCCCCCACTTTCCAGCTCTGTGCTGAGGATGGAAGAGAAAATGTAGGTAAGTATTTCAAAAATTGTAAAGTGTAATGTAAGTGTTCTGATGACTGGACCATATCTATTAGCTGTATTTACGAATGTGTATGCATTTAGAAATGTGTAGTATGCCAGCTGCACACAGAAATCTTGATATTTATTATCTCGCTTAATCTCAACAACAACCTGATAATGTAGAAATTGTGGTTCTGATTTTACAGAGAAGAGTGTGAGACTCATGGGATCAGTAGTGACACTCTAGGCATCAAGGGCACAAACAGGCACAGCTGCACCAATGCTCCGTAAGTCACTTAAGTTAAAAGGTTAAGTTCCAACTTTCACTTCTAAGAGACATGAACAAACAACATTTTCCTGTGAGGGGAATTTTGGTTGAACTACCTGGGTACTCATCTGAACTCTTCATTTCATTCTGTCAATATAAATGAAGCTAAATGTAAGAGAGGAAAAAGAAAATTGACAATAAAAAGCACCTGGTTTCCAAATATATACCCTGCATGAAGCCAGAAGCCAGGCCACATGGGATAAGAATAAGCGAGGACTGGGGGCATCCCATCAGCAAATATTAAATCCCCTCTAGTGACTGTGTGTGATTACAAAGTTAGTTAAAATCCCATTAAGTATAGAAGTCTGGCATCAGACTTCCATGAAATGAAAAGAATGCTGTTATAAAGGGAGAAGGAAGATATAATCTGTGTGTATGCTTCTGTTATAAATTAATTAAATCCTGGAACATTTGTAAAGTCTGAGGTATCGATTCAAAACAGAGAATGAGACAGTCATAGGTTACAAAGGCCACACATGCAACTGGCTGTATCGAGATCGCTGGTGGGATTTTTGTACTAAAATCATTACTTGAGTGACCAACTGTGTGTGTAAAAACAGAGGCCGAGTAATTCTTGGTCTTTGACCTCCCAGATGGATTTAGAGCAAAGGATCCACATTGGCTACCTGGCAAAGTTTGTCTAATGATCTTCCAAGAATTTGAAGCTTTGTGGGAACTGGTCGTCATCTTTGCACCTCAAGGGCGTTCTCCATCCACTTGAATCTGGGGTTGTGTGAACCATCCCAAGTAAATGAAATCCTTAAAGTTCAGGCTTAGTGAATTGGAGGCAACTCAGCAGGTATATCTTCAGAGATTGCAGAAGGGGAAGTTAAAGGCCTCAGAAGGATATTTTTGCATCCTATTTCTTTTTCTTTTGTAACCACGATGGAACCTTGCCACGTCTTGGGGGTAATGGCCAGATTCAGCCCTAATTTGAGGATATCTAAGCCATGAAAAGATTGGAGATGGCATTTCACCATTCATGGTCTTATTTTTTTTAAACTGGTGAAGTGGAAATAAGAAAAATGACAGGGAAAACCACCAGGCAGACTTGTGTAAGCTTCCTGGCACTGGCCGGGGTCCCTGTGAATTGAGCTTTCCCATCTCCAATGACTGTTTCCCCTGTGCTCTTTCGCTACCCTCTTCCTGGCTATTAGGGAACGCCTGGCTTTTCTCACCTTCTCAATTACCTCTACATCTTTCTCTGAAATTTCAGGTCACCCTGGTTCTTAGGTTCTTTAGCAAGTGCTTCGTAGGTCTTCAATATTTAAAGCTAGTGAAAAATCAAAGTGGCTACAGGGTGTATATTTCCCTCTCACTAAATTAGGAATGCTCACGTTGGCCATAGTAGTCGTCTTTCAAAACCCTTAGTTCTTTTCCGTTAGGAAGCACTATTGCTCCTCCCTCCCGGCTTTTGAAACCTCACAAGTAGCTGAGATGAAAGAGGGGCTGCGTGGATGTTGAACAGTATTCTCATTTTATAGATGAATTCAGTAATTGTGTGCAGAGCGCTATGTGTGGCGCACTGGGGCCACATAAGGGACATTTTCCCAGGGGAAGGAGGACAGCAGCTAACTTGACAGTCAAGCTTCACAGAGCACCTGAATTCCATACATGAACTGAGGGAGCACTCACCTGGTGCAGGTGTCACGCTAGCCCCTGGGGAAGGGTGGGCCATGAGTATGAGTTAACCCTGCCGTCTAGTTGCTTCTGCTTTTGTGGGAGTAGGGTTATCAGACTTAGCAAATAAGGATGCCCTGTTAAATTGGAGTTTCCATAAAGAAAGAATAGTTGTTTGGTATAAATATGTGCCGTGCAGCTCTTATCTGGCAGTATTTACACGGATGAAGAGAGACTAGAAGGCTGAAACTCCTGCGCCAATAGTGAGGGTTCCAGAAGTAGTTACTAGTTGAGTTGGGTCTTGCAAATAGTGAGAGAAGAAGGCATGACAGTTAAAGAAGGCACAGTAGTCTAATGGTCTAGTGAGCTTAGGGATGGAGTGATTGATCATTTCAGTCTCAGTTTCCTCATCTGGGAAATGGGGTAATAAGAGCATGACCCTTGCAGACCTGTTGTGGGGCTAGAGTGAGTAGACACTTAGGATGGCGCCTGCAGAGTAAGCGCCACATACGTATCTGCTCCGGGGAAAGGCAATGGGGAAAAGGCGAGGAAAGTACTTTCCAGAGGTTCAAGTTACTGGACTCAGCTGGCAAGCAGAGCAGAGCAGTGAGGTTGAGGTGAGAAGAAGAGATGTGCCACACTTTCCTAACAGGGATGAGGAGGAAGAGCTGGAGGGGTAGGTTCTGGGGGAAAGTGACCGATTCCACCTGTACCTGTATGGGATGTCTACTCCAGATTGAGAGAAGTGGCTGGAATTCGAGCAGAGGTTTAGGAAAGAGAGTGGGGACAGTGCAGGGGCCGGCGGGTGTGCAGACTGGAGGTGAGGAAAGCCAGGGACATGGATGAAATCACCACAGGACTGACGGGGAGAGGGAAAAGGAATGCTGAGTCCACACGGCGCCAGTGTTCTACCTGCAACTCACCGGTATTCTTCATATTTAATGTGATTTACACTCAGTAAGGCAATCTCATAAACCAAAGCAACCATGAAACCCTGTAGTTAGAGACTGGCATTTATGTGTGCATGGCCATGGCTGTCTCTGAAAGGCAGGCTCTGCGGTGGGAGAAACGAGAGACCTGGAAAGGAGGGAGGTAAATGTACTTTTTACTTTATATTACTTTATAACTTTTGATTTTTTTCCTCCAGTAAACATGCTGTCTATTCAAATGGAATTTATTTTTAAGAAAAACAAGTGAACAAACACCTACTGGTGTGCCTTTGTGGCCCAGGCAGCTGAATTGCTGGTGTGCAGACCACATACAACCCATGGGCCCTGGTTCAAGACTCAGGGCTGGGGTGAAAATCCAAAATGAGCAGCTAAATAAAGATGTTGCTTCTCCCTTCCTTCCTTCCTTCCTTCCTTCCTTCCTTCCTTCCTTCCTTCCTTCCTTCTTCCCTCCCTCCCTCCCTTTCATGTTCTTCCTCCTCTCCTTTCTATCTTAAAAAAAAAAAAGCTTAGAAATTTTGGTAACATAGCCTGAAAAAAGTAACCTCCTTTGTGTTTTGTAGTTGGTCTGGTATGGATTTTGTGAAGATCTATAGCTTTGGTCATTTTCACCCCTAGAAATAAAGATTTATGATTCAGGACGTCACGCCTTGCTTGGGGCCATACGGCCATAGCTTAGAGAGGTAACACTGTTCTAATATTGCACACGTTTTTCATTTCTCCTCTGCCTGTCTCTCTCTCAGTTTTGCTGTAGATTTGGGTTGTGGGGACCGGTAGTCAACACTGTTAAAGTCCTTTTGACACTTCAGCCTGGGATCCTAGTCACCTAGGCACAGGGATGAGCCATTTTGGAGGCCTTGGATTTTCCTACTTGTGGTAATGGACACAGGAGAAATGGAATGAGGAGGAAAGAGCTCTCTTCTCCCTACAGTTACTACTGAGTTGTTCCAAACAAGGCAGGTTTGCAGACAATGGAGGAACTGGAATAGGAATAGAATCTAGAAATGATCTGGTCAATTTCTAAGTTGGAAGACAGAGGCCCAGCGTTGGGAGGTGACTTGGCTGGAGACACACAGCTGCTGAATAGAACAGCTGAGACCTCTGTGAGATTTGCCAGTGTCAGGACCCCGACAGAGCAAGCCTTAGGCCAGGGATCAAAGTTCAGATATCAGGGCAGTGAACTGTCCTTGGTGCCACCGCCTGAGCAAAGGGATGCAATCAACCAGATGGATAAGGAAAGCCGATGGACGAGTCTGACATGAGGGCTGTGTCCCCCACATACTGTGTGACCAGGACGGACTCTCTGCACAAAGGAACAAAGGAACAGCGCCGGTTGAAGAAGCCCACCAATAACTTCAAAGGACAACTTCCCCTTGCCCAAGCAGGACCTGAAACCTGGCCTGGAGACGTCTCCCCAGTCTCTTTCCTCACTGTGTGGGTTTTTTCTTTAAAAATCCAGACCTTGGGCAAGGCGGATTGGGTGTGGATCTCCCTTGGTTGGCTCCATTCCTTTACCCTCTCATTAAATCTCAGCTTGCTCACTAGCCTGACTCTGTCGTGGGTTCTCTGAGTGACCTGAACCCCTCACTTCATTCCTACTGCACCTTTAAAAAAAACAACAAAAACAAATATGAAATACCATAAACTAGTGGCTTAAACAACAGACAATTCTCTTAAGTTTGTGGGACTGGAAGTGTAAGATAAAGGCATCTACTGTATAGTGAAGGTCTGTTTCTGGGCTCAGAGAGCTGTCTTTTTTTTTTAATGTCTCAATGTGGTGGAAAAGGGAGACAGGAAGTGAGGTCTCTAGTGATTCTTAAAGGGACACTAATCCCAGTCATGAGGGTTGCACATTCATGACTTGATTACTCCAAAGGCCCAGCCTCCTGATCCTGTCACATTGAAGGAAAAGAGGGTTTTGAATGCGAACTTTGAGCTTGGGGATGCAAATATTCCATCTATAATCTAGTCTCATTCAAGTTTTCTTCCTTTTTATGTCTTTTCTTGGTAGTTCCCTCACTACTTCCATAGAAGTTGTGAACCACAGAGTTGTGACTGCTTTTGACTTTTGAATTATGTAAATGTTTTATATTTTTTTGAAAAATAAGGAAAATAAAGCTAATTCTAACACTGAAAATAAATGGAAACTAGCCACCTTAACTGTTTATGAAACTGGTTACATAAACATACAAAGAAAAGAATGATTTCAAGTGACTTTGGAATATGTTCCTTTCATGTACATTCTTAGTAGAGTATATTCTAAAAGAAAAGAAAAGAATACTCAGTTTTTGTTTTTTTTTTAAAGGAGTGAAGGCAAGCAGGCAGGTAGGCAGGAAGAAAAAAAGGGGAGGAGGTGTTATTTTATTTTCATTTAGTTGCTCACATTGGCAGTTTCCCTCCAGACCCGGAACGTGAACCCAGTGGTATGTGGCTTTCTCCTTTGGAGGAGATCGACCCAACTGCTGCTCCACTAGGGTAGTTTTATTATTACGAGTAATATTTGTATTAAAATTTTGAAAGTACTTTGTATATTAGGATAAAACAAGTATAAAAATTAAGATCCAAAATTTTCATTGAGAAATGAGATACATACAAAAATCAAAACTTAAATTAGAATTAAACATTTTAATATGAACTTGTTTAAAAATATTATTACTTTCTCTGTACAGTGAAACAATCTAAAAGTAGCAATATCCCAGTAGCAATGTTAACTTGAAAGGTAGTTTTGCTGCCAGTTGGGTAGAGCCTCATGTTACAAGTCGGAACGGACTGGGGTGCCTTGGGCCAAGACTGTTTCAGGTAAGGAAATAATTGTTCTTAATTTGATGGTTAGGGATTTAAAAGTTGTTTGCCAGGGGTGAGGGCTACCCACAGTCCTCTTCCTCATCCTTACAGTATCCTTTGTGGGGGCGATATTGCTCATAATGCTTTTATGTGAAAGTAGACTCTGAGTGAGTGAAGGCAAGGTAACACCCTGTATCTGGGTTGGTGCCAGGTGGAAATCAGGGGTTGAGAAAAGAAATCCTGAAAATGTAAATCCCTGGAAAAACTTCAGACTTTTCACAGGCTATAATAATTGGGAGAATAAAAACTGAGTTGACCACGGGCTAACGTGGACTGTATCTGGGTTGTAGGAGGAATAAATAGAAAATAGCAATGCAGTATATCTATGATGTGATCAAAGGATTGAGTTAGAAAAATATGAAGGCCCTCAGAAGGGTGGAAGGATCTAGAAGGCCCAGTAGAAGGATTTAGTAAGTTGGATTCTTTGAGGAGGGATTGTGGGTTTACCTTCCTCTTTAGGGTCCCTCTCCTTCCCTCAATAACACTATCATTGATCCATAGCTCCATGATGGGACCTAGTCAATCCTGCACATTCTGGGGCTCAGGTGTCTGAGGCTGATATGACTTCAGATAAGTTCTGCTTTCAGATGTATCTCAGCGAGTCTTGGGCGTTAGTTCCATCTCATACTTCCTGTGTGGTCTGGGGTTCCTTTTCCTGTTCCTCTATTTACAGAGGAATAAAAAAAAATTTTGGCCTGTTTCCAAGGAGGCAGGGGTTATTTCCAAGAGTTAGGAATATCTAAGACCTCAATTTGGCAAAGGATTCCTCCTAGGGCCAGCCCCTGGCAGAAATTAAACTTTTCCTCTTTCTCTTCCTACTGTTCTAAGTCGATTATGTTAACACAAAGAGACCCACAGGGAAACTCTCAAGAAAGATGAGAGTGGAGGGCACAGGAATGGGAACCAGGGTTTGTATTTGATAAGCCTTGATCCCAGTAAGTCACTGGCCATGGACTGAATTATTAGAGTTCAGGATACCTGTGGGAGGAGAGTTCCTCACACTCTAGGCCAAGGTTTTCTTCTGTGTTACAGCCGATATGGATGACGATGCTCCAAGCCTTTGAAAGCCTCTAACTGGAAGCTGAAGCCCAAGCTCTGTCCTTAGGGGCAGGTCCTGTGTGATGGAGCACATATGCAGTTACAGTTCTGGAAAGCGCTGCCCTTCATCTGCAGAGGATGGGGACTGACAAAATCAATTGAACATGACAGACATTAAGTCCTTCTTGAAATTTTCAAAGGTAGAAAATATTTTTATTCATTTTAAATTGACTAACGGGTGGACCAGAGAATTCTAACCGAAAGTAAAAAATCTGATTTCCCATGAATAAAATGAACACTTACAGCTTGCCCAGAGAGAAGAAAGTTGAAAAAAAAAAAAAAATCAGTACTAGCACTCACTCCAGTCTCTTAAATCCATGCAGAATCAAAAAGGGGAACAAAGATCTAGCATTAGAAGGTTAGGCTTTGTCTAGTCACTGTTGGGGTATCCAAGGTTAAACCTTGATCTCATCTTCCCATCAGGGTCCAGTCCACAGTCTTGGGGATGTCAGTTCCTAGAGCAAGACTCTGCTCGGAAACAGCTCTCCAAAAGGGGATCACAGGAAGGAGTCAGAGTCTTTGTTCTGCCCGTCCATCTGAGTGACAGAGGGTTGGGCTGGGCCATGGATCTTGCCCACTGATGGTGTGAGATATACTGGAACCACTAATGGTTTTGGAGGCAGGACTTCTGGGTCCTGACTTGAGACAAGGTACATAACTTGCCCAAAGTTCAGTTGATCCTTTGTGTAGCACCTGCTCTCCCAACTTCACAGGGCTGTGAGGTTCACCTGATATGTCTGCAAACGGTTTTACCAATTGTTATGGTCACAGGCTAGTTTATCTTGTAGACCAATTTGGTGCTTCAAGAGTTTAGTCTCCCAAGAAATCTCTGAAGGATCATTCCACTCACCTGTCTCAAATATCACCTAACCCTTTCTCTTTCCCACAAGTTACCCTGGTTCTTGGATTCTCAGAATGGACAGGTTGACTGAAAAAGTCCGAGGGAGCACTCTCTTCCCTGTATTACCGAGGAGGGCTAATGCACTTTGAAGGCCCAGTACAACATGGGGTTGACACTGAAGGGCAGCCCACAGGGGAGGGATGTGAGAGAAAGCTGTGGTGTGAGAAACAAGAGAAGCATTGTGAAGTCTGCCAAGGTCCACCCCCACTTTCCTGATTCTAGTTTAGTCCTCCTCCTTCTGAACACACTTGAACAATCTCTCTGCTACAGGAAGTTTCTGGAAAATTTTGTAGAGTTCTCCACTGAGGGAGTGGTGCAATGGTGTGGCCATGGAAGCTGACATCAGGGAGCCTGTGGAAGATGCTGCTGCCTCAGAGTCTCACTGTTCCTCTGAGGGGGTCAGCTCAGTCTCTCCTTCAACATCTCTGACCCTCATAAGACCCATAACCAGATGCTGGAGGTCTCAGCCCCTACACTTCTGGTGTCTCCTTTCTCATGGGATTCTGCAGACCTGAATTCCAGACCATCTGTAGATTCTGTAACAGTGACTTTCATCTTCTCTGGGGACACTCCTGACATAATTTTTTGTTGCCTCTTTGAGTACCTTAAGAGACCCATCTTCCCTTATTGAACTCTTATTATCTCTCTTTCCTTTCATTGTGTCCTGTTTTTATCAAAGCGCTGCCTTCCATCTCCTAAACCCACTGGCATTCCTTGAGTGAAAATTTAGTTAGGAAAGTTAAATTTCACAAAAGTATTGTTTTGTTTAAGACTTTCATTTCTATGTATGATGTGATGGGAATTTTTTAGAATTCTGATTGATCTTTTATACAGTAATTTCCAATCCCAAATCACTTCTTTGTTGAGTCTTATTACCTAAGAAAACAACTGATTAATTGTATAAATTGATAGCAAAGAAGTGTCACCCAAAGAAACGTCAGTACAAACCCAACAGACCATGTCATTGCATGTTAGAGCCAAATCATGAACAAGTTGTAGGATGGTGTTAGACTCATACTGAACAGTGACTAAGATAAAAACAACAACATTATTTAATAGATAAGAAGTGTCAACCATTTCAAGCTTAACTTGGCAGTGAGAAAGGACCAAAAAAAAGAGCAAAAACACATGTGGGCTAAAGCATGGTCTGTGGTTCTGATGGTCTTGTCTGGTGGGTCTTGAGGAAGGTGGTAGCCCTTCTGCAGTCACTAGCTGGATCCTGGTGGTCTTGCGTGGGAGCTGCCACTTTTGCAGTCAACTGTGCTTTGATATGGTTCCTCTGCTTCCTCTGAGGTCTCAGCGAGGACAGTTTTCCAGAGATTTTTATATAGCTTATGTCTTGTGACTTGGGAAGCAGGGGTTTATTACTGGGTTTGTTGTAAACCGAGCTTGGCAATGTCATTTTCACTGAGTTTCAACTGCAGCCTTTCTCTGATGTCTGATGTAGTTACTTAAAAAATAAGAAAATTTGTGCTATTATTCAAGTGAATGACAGAGTTAACAGACTATTTTGGTAACCAAAAGAAACCTCTGCTGTCTTGGCATAAAATTATTTATAGTCAATGTACAGAAAGAAAACCTTGATTTCACTGTTTGGGTATCATCTATAAAACAATATGCAGTAAATGATTTATATGGCTTTTTCTGTAAATAAATTCATCAAAATGGAATAGATCCTTAAATTTGTCATTGATAAAATTAAAATAAAGTTCATATGTGTATGCTGACACCTATAACATATATAATAAAATTTGTTCTATGATATAATTTATCATATTAAAATAATTATAATTACATTGAATTATAGTTTAATAAACTAGTTACTCTTTAACAGATAAATCATATTCATTATCTTTATATAAATCACACTTTCTATAATTATCATGCTAAGTACAGTCTTAATCACTTTTATTACCCTATGTAATCAAAGCAGTGAATTTTTGTTTTCTAGGAACAGAGAAAGCAAAAATCAAGAAAAGAAGAACTTCCTAGGTAATTTTTTTTAAAGGAAAGGAGCAGGCAGGATTGAAAGTGAGTAGGCAGGCAGTCAGGAGGAGAGAGGAGGAAGAAGTTTCTTTTATTTATTTGCTCATCTTGGTTGTCCCCTGGCCTTAGCATGCAAAACTGAGAACTTGGGATGTACATAAACTGTGCTTGGCCAGAGGCAGTGCACCAAACTGCTCCTCCATCCAGGGTGTGCCCTGAGCTAAATTTTTGTGAGTTTGTATTCTATGTTATCGCTTTCATTTTCAGGAGGCAGAATAAATATGTTATCCAAAGGTACTGACACATTCTGTTAATCTGTAGCCTTATTATAATATATGTGAATAAGGATAAATTAAAACTATACACATATATATCTTAGTTCAGAAACCGTTCAAATATATATCAAGTAACTCAAAATTTTCTAGAGATAAAATTTTAACTAAGTATTTAGAAATTTCAATTTTAGCTAAAACATGAAGTCCTCATGATTTGAATATTAAAAATTTTATAACACATCTGTTCTAAAATTTCACTTAAACACAATCATATATTTTATTATCTTAGAAAATGTTTCAACAATGAATCTTTTTTACCCCATGAAGCCTATATAGAAAATGTAGAAAGTTTAAATCTTGACAATTTAATCTTAGTCTTACATAAACTAGACTATTGCCTTAGCCTTAAGTATATATAATAAAAACGGTAATACAGAGTTGTCTTTAACCAATGTGATTAACTCATTCTAACCTGCTTAAATTTATTTATCAGAAATATTATAGGATATTTAAAAACGTAGTTTAAAAATTGTATTCATAAAACAAAATTAAAATAATTTAAGAATCATATTTAATAGCTCTTACATTGAAGTTAAGATCTTTCCACATAACTATAGTAATGATGGCTATTATTTAAATACAGCTGTCTACATTTCATAATGTAAATTAAGCAGCTTATTGACATTTTTCTTCTCCAGATATTTTGACTATTTAGTATGCAAAATAATGACTTTTTTCTGAGTAATTAATCTTTAAGATTTCCCACGGGAAAAAAATGGGCTAGAACAGCAATAGCAAAAAATGAGCATGATCGCTTTAGACATGATTATAAAGGTTGTCTTGTCTCTGTAAGGAGAAGGGAGAAAATTTAGATGTAGGAAAACCTATCCATATATTGTATATGTGTGTATGTGATAGATATGTATACACATATATCTACACATATACAGGGATATATGTAAACACACACATATATGTGTATGTGTGTGTGTGTATATATATATATATATATATATATATATATATATATACACAAAACAGAAATTCCCTCCAGTTGGTTTAAACAGAAACTCAAGCTCTTGACAATTTTATCAAGTCATGCAATGAAAAGCCAGTGCTTATTAATCCCTAAAGATTGGAAAAAGAGGGGAAATCTCCTACATTAATCAGTGATCTCTCTTTTTGATAATCCAGTTATACAGTCTCCTACGAGTTTCTTTTCCCTTTTTGCTTAAGGCATTTCTTAAAAATTCCTGTTCATGTCAAAGTTCCCAAGTGGCTACTATAATTCTAATGTATCCTCTGTGAAGTTATGCCGGAAGGTAGCACAAATTTGTTAGTAGACAAGCCCACGAGAGATTGCTTGACTGTTGTTCAAAGGTAAACTATCACTTGTGTTTTGAGTCCTCTTGAGGTTAAGATGCCTCTGTTGACCGGAGAAATCAGCAGCCGCTTGGCTCCCAGAATGTCTGTGGTATCTTCCCCAAAACAATTTTTATACTCAGAGAAGACTGGGGAAATTTCAGTGACAAACAGAAGATGGTGAAAAAAAAAAAAATAGAAGAAGGCAGAAGGTGGTGTTAAGAACCACATTTTACCAGGGGAGAGCAAAGTCCAACTTGAACCAGAAGTCCTAGGGGGAAAATAAAAGATATTGAATGACCAAAGGGAAAACCAGAGTCAAATTCAGTTTAAAATCACACAAAGACAGAGAGCCCATGAATGAAGGTCTTGAGATTCAAGGAGTCTCAGATATTAGTAATTACTGAGTCAAGAGGCCAACCCACTATAAGGAGGGTTTTGACCAAATACCTAGAGAAGTGTCCTAATCAGGACACCAGGAATAAGAAGCTGTGATCTGGCAAAGTCAAGTTGACTGGCTCATTGTCATGAACGAGACCACACTCCAGAGAAACCCTAAAATATGTCACCAGAAAGGGAAAAGTTATGAGATGATTTGGGGAAAAGTGACATTAAATGAAATTTAGGAAAAACAGTATTTTGATAAATTAAAGCAAAGCAATGCTGTGTGGCTAAAGTGTCTAAACGGCAAAGTGGGTAAAAGGTCTCCTTTTAACCACAATTAATAAAGACATGGATTGTTCAGGCCCCAACCCTCTTCCCTGAGTCTGTACCTGGGCATCCAGGCTGCATCAAGTTCTGTATCAAGGTGAGTTAGATCCTGCAGACAACAGATGAATGTTTTGTTTTTACTGAAATGATTTCAAAAGCAACATTTCTTATGAACTATGATTTTAGAAAACATGTTTTCTCAGTAACAAGCAGTCACACTGCTGAGTTTCATTAGGACACTTTATGGCTGGTTCTACATCGGGAGCCATGTACTTTTCTGCTAACTTTGCCGTTGGCTTCATCTGTGTTCTGGGTCTGTTTTCCCAGCCTGATGAATGGCATGGCGAATTTTCATTTTCTCAGGCCAAACCAATTTTTACTTTCTCCACACGTAACCTTGTCTCATTTCACCAGTTTGTGGAACTTGCCAGAAAGAAGCTATGGTGGGCCTTTTCTGGAAATGATTACTCGATTCTGTTTGCCTGTTAGTACTTCCTAGCATGGGCCATGCAATTTTAAGGCCCCAGTGTGGCCTGGGGTTGTTTCCAGAGGGACCCATAGAGAAAAGAATGGGAAAGCCAGCCTGGGGGTGAAGCGTAAAAGGAGTATCCAAGTCTAAGATGCGGGGGGGTGGGGGGGTGGGGTGGGGTGGGGTGGGGTGGGAAGGGTCAGCACACTTAGGTGGTGAAGCATCATTATGGATGTTGTACCTCAGCTTTTGTGAAAGATGCAGCTTTGTCTATGTCCCTAGGTTTGCCACGGCTCTGTCTGAACCCTCTTTAACTCTGATCTTCACGCTGTTACTAACTACCAGTCCCTCTGGATGAGCCCTCTCACAGCGAGCCTACAGGTCAACCTCTCTTCCCAGGACCCTGCATAGAGGATCCCATCAGCACAGCTACTTCCTGACTGTCTGCCTTGGCTCCCCACTGTCTGTTTTCTTCTCATTGTGCCCTGCCCTTTACAACGCCCTGCCTAGTCCCTCATTACTACATTCATCTCCATTACTGCTTGCTTTCTGCCTCCCTGATGCTCTTCCATCAGCTCCCACATCCTCACTCTCTCTTCCTACTTCCACAATGGCTTTATCTCTGCTGCACGGGAGTCTTTCTTACTTAGGATTCCTAATATTTTACTCACCCCTCTTTCATCCCCATGGCCAGTTTTCTCATTTTCCACCAAAGCTATTCTCTCTGCCTTGATTCAGTCCCCCGGGTATCTTTATTCAGTCTCAGAAATGCGTATCAGATACCCATTTTACTTCTAGAGTCTGCAGTCTTAATGGACTATCTTCTATTCCCACCACTTCTCCCCTCTCCTCTCCACTAGAATCCACTCAGATATTACCTGCTCTTCTCCAACCATATTAAACCCTTTCTCAAGGCCCTACCCTTTTTGTGAGGACTACAACCTCTCACCACTTACTAACCTTGCATTTATTCCATGAATCCCGCTAATTCATTTGCCTGTCAGCCCCCACCATCCCTACTCTGCCATTGCCAGACTCAGCTTTAACACTGACTCAATTTGGCCTGCTTTCAATCTCATAGGACACTGCTCCAGAGAGCTCACTTTCAGCCTCTTCTGTTGTAAAAACCTCAGACATTTTAGTTCATGTGCTGCCTAAAAAGCATAAAACCTCAGGTATTGACAGCTCAAAATACTTCCCCATTTCAACCTTCTGGTGGCAGGTGTCTGCCAAGGACTCGCTTCTCCCTACCTTTTCATATTGTGATTTCCAGCATGTGCCTTTTCCCCTGTCCATCCATCAGGTTCTGTCTCTGGGGAGACCCTGAAGAAAACAGACATTCTTTACTCAACACTACTGACCAGAAGCTCCTGGAAGTATGTCACAGAGTGTGGATTTCCAGACTGGCAGGATAAAAAAGAAGGGATAATTTCTAAAACAACTGAGGGAATACTAACAACTCAATACGTTTGCAACTCCCTCAGTATCATTTGCCATTGGATACTCCTCCATAGCTCCCCTAGCCTTTTGGAGATAGGAAAGACAACCAGAGTAGTTGCTTAGTTCACAGGAGTTTCCAAATCTCCAAATCTTGGGAGACTGCAGCAGAAATGTGGCTAGCTCTTTGGAGGTCTCCTGTTTCTTCAGGAGCTCCTGATGGCTATCCTCCTGCTCTTTGATAAATTACTCCCCACTAGTAGTCTCCCTTATTGTTAATCTCTAATACTCTTCTCCCAATCTAAAGGCATATACCCAATCCCGCACTATTTCCTCAGCCCTGCACCCTGTCCTCAACTTAAAGTCTAGCCCCAGTCCTTGGGGAAAATTCCAGAAGGGAGCTCACCAAAGGTAAGTATCTTCTTTGAGTTTTCACTTTAGGAATATGATGGGATTAGTTTAGGAATTATGACAAGGGTTAAACAGTTCAGGGAGACAGGCAGGATCAAGGAATTACCAGTTCTAGAGCAGCTTGGGTTGGCAGAAGTGCTATTTGTCAAAGCTTCAGGCCCCAAGAAAATCAAGAAAAGGGATTTTCTGCCCCAATGACGAGAAGAACTTAAAAAGCAATAGTATAAGTGCATCAAGAAGGGGAGGTAAGATTAGAGTTCTTCCAAGACAAGCAGTCATCCTCCCAGACTAGGACACCCTAGTCAACAAAACTGGGAGTTCGTGCCCCAGATGGAATAAACTTCTACAAAAAGTCACTTGGCGGGAAAGGATTAGTCTTGATTCAGTGCTTTGTCCCAGGACTCAAGGCAAAGGCCAAGAAGGTTGCTTGCATCTGTGCATTGTCCACATCCAGTTGCAACTAGAGGAGTCTTTGGGTTAAGTATTAGTCATTGTTCCAAGCATTTGGGACACAGCAGAAAGAAAAACAAAGCTCCTGCCCTTGCAGTTACATCAAGGGTCATTGAGCCAGCTCCCTCTAGTTCTACTCAAAACTATCGAACCTCCTTCACGTTCATGTTTCCGCCCCTCCAACCCCTAGCAAATTGTCTAGCTTTTCAGAGAACATTTCATCAACCTGTTTTCAGCAGCTTTTGCCTTCCATTCCCCTTCCCTCCCTCCGTACTGCGATGTGAAAGAGGGGTGGGTCCTTCCGAGAGGCCTTCAGGACCCTCCCAGGAAGACAGTGGTGCCTTCGCTTTCCCCGCCACAACGCTTACACCGCGTGTCGTTGTTTCGGGCTAACATCTAGCTTCCCTGAAGACGGAGACCGTCCCTAGCTCCTTTATGAGGGATCTAGCATGGCACACCTAGGTAACTAACAGTCAACAGCCGCTTAGGAGAATGAAAGCGCAAGCATGGCGGGGTTACTTTGGGAGAGAGGCCCCTCGGAGCACGCTCTGCTGAAGGCCGACCTCCCGGCTGGGCGGAGGCTTGGGGCGGGGACACACCCGGTGGGGCGGGCACATATCCAGCTCGGGGGTGGGGCGAACACGACCTGGGGGCGGGGGCCGCATTGGCCACGCCTCCAACGAGTTAGCGGAAGTCCGCCTGGTTTTTCAGGTCCCGCACTGAAAGTCCTCGTGGAAGACTTTGGGACCCGGCTCCTCGCAGCCTGAGGGCCTTTGCACCCACCCTGGGCTGCGCTCCACCTGCAGTCCCTTCCGCTCAGCCGCTCAGTGTCGCTTTGCGGCCCCGCCCAGCCCAAGCTGCAGCCTCCAAAGGCCCTGAGAGGCCCCGAGACCTTCAGCGCCGGACCCACAGTCTTTGCTTGAACTTAGTGGAGAGCATCTTCGTTCTGGTCCTACTAACTGGCTGCTGTCCTTTGAGACCGCATCCTTCACTGGCTGCCCAGCTCTGGGTTCCAGTCCCAGATGTCCTCCTTTCATGGCGCTGGCACCTAGTAAGGGTGCTGGAGGATTGGAAGGAACCCAAAGCCTTTGCTCGGCGCCAGGGTTCAGGCTGGCCAAGGGGCTCTGCTGCAGTTGCCACTGGGGCTTGGCGAGGTCAGCATCTCCCCGTCCCTTCAGGACCGCAGTCCACACCGTGGGGGTGCCCAGCATTCCCAGGAGCGGCCAGGAAGGCCCTGGGGCCCTCAGCGGGGCCAGGGGGAACGGGAGCTCCCTGCTTAAGGCCCCTCAGGGCAGCGTGAAGGTGGAGGAGATGAGGCAACTCCGGAGGGCAGAGAAGGGAACCTGTGCGGATCCTGATGGCGGCTCCAGGGCGGATGCTGAGGCCTCTGGCAGACCCCGGGGGAGCTGCAGGGGAGCTGCAGGAAGTTTAGGGCGCTGCCTGCGCAACTCAGGTACTGGAACCGCTGTGCTTTTGTTGAGGACCTTCCAGGTGGCAGGTCCCGTGTTACACAGGAGCTCTGACTGTGATGGTTGACATTAAAGAGGGAAGGAAGCACTACTGTTTAGAACAGGTTTTCTCCTTCCCTAAACGGGAATTTTCAAGCTAAAGATGGCAGTACCCCATAGAGTCCTAACCTCAAAACATTCATTACCCTCACTTTCATGTATTTCTTTCCCAGAAATGCTATGCGTATTTTTAGTGTGTAAATTATATACACATTTTTTAAAAGGTTGGAAAACATTCTTTAAAGTAATTTCCGCATTATTTCCCAGTCCTTCCTCAACATTTTAATGATTTTCATATTAATTTAGCAATTCTGTTTTTCTCAGATATTTGTTTGTTCTAAGGTTTTGATGTTATGGATGTTGCTAAGTATGTTTGTGCATAATTGTACTTGCCTGTGAGTTTTCTTATTCCAGAAATCATAAAAACTTCCTGAATTTCCAATTATTTTCTTATTCAAGACTCTATCCTTGAGCTGTTTCTCCTTCATAGTATCTAGGTGAGATATCTCCCCATGAGGTAGACTGTTTCAGTGCTCATTTCTCCTCTCTGCTTCAATTTTATACATCCAAATGCTAACTAAACAATTCCAACCTTGATTTCCCACCAGCACCCATTTTGCCCATTAACTTCCTCCCACCTGCCCTTGCTCGATTAATATCAGTTAATATCACCTGGTCCCCAGACCAGACACACAAACTTTCTGCCCTTCTTCACTCTTCCTGTAATTAGTCACCAAATTCCTCTAATTCTATCTGCTAAATGTTTCTCACACTATTCTCTCAATTCTTGCTACCACCCCAGTAGGTCAGGCTCAGCAGATCTCACCAAACCGTATACAGCTTTTTAACCAAACTCTTTCTCCAGGGGAACAGAGCTCTATGCCCTTCTTAAAGTCATTCCCCTCTCTGCTGTCAGCAATCTACCTAAATCATATGTGACCATGACTTAAAAATCCTTCACTGCCTTACCCAGTGAAACTGCGTTGGTGTACAGGGTCTTCTGTTTGCTTATCTGTCTACTTTAGTTGCTTCCAGTAAACTCTGCTCTGTTTTTCTTCTCTGGTAAATGAGACTGACTCTTTTGCTCAGTGTTTCCATATGTTTGCTTGCTATGACTTCTGTACGTGGAGTTCCTTAGGGAGATAAACACCAGCGTTCTCAAAGTCTGCTGCAGCAGGTCAGGGGCTTCCCCCTCCTCCAAGGCTTGTGCTCATTTCATCCACGTGGTTTGAGTTTGTTGGTATGGTTGTTCATATCTCATTATTACTAAATGCCAGTAGGTCTGGTGATGTTGCGTCTTTCATTCTTGGTTTTGGTAATTTGTGTCCTCTTTTCTGTGTTTCTCTCTGGATTTCTGTCTTTCTCTCTTGGAAAGGTGCAGGCAGGAATGCAGGTGAGCAGAGGCAGTCAGGTAGGAAGAGGGAGGTGGCAGAAGCACTTTATTTTATTTAATTGCTCGTCTTGGTTGTTCCTGCTGGCTCAGGGATGAGAACCTGGGACCTTGGGATGTAAGTGAATGGTGCCCAATTCCTACGCCACCAGGGCGCGCCTGTATCTTTTCTTTCTTTACCAATCTGATTATCTTTTTTTCCCCCAAAGAAGCCGCTTTTGGTTTTATTGATTTTTCTCTATTTTTCTGTTTTTTATTTCAATAGATGTCTGCTCACTTATATTGTATCCTTTTGTCTGCTCTGGATTTATGTTGCCTTTCTTTTTCTAGCTTCTTGAGGAATATAAGATCAGTGACTTGGGTCGTTCTTTTAATTTTTTGAGGTGAGCATAGCCTCAGTATTTTATTGCCTTTATAATAAAACAAGAGGAAGCTCAGAACTGCATTATTTTGTCTTTTCTGTTATCTCTTTGCAGTTCAAAATGCCTGCACCTTTTAATAGCCAGCATTCTTTTAGATCTATAGTTGAACTCAACACATTCAAACCTCAGGACAATCATCTTTGTAGTTTCAGCCTCTTTCTGGAAAATTGACTTAGTCTGCTCACCATAGTTACTTTGTGACTTGTTTCTCTGATTTTCCTGGACACATGGGAATCCTCGCCCTTCCTGTATGTGTCAATTTACAGTTTTGGTGCCATTTTTCTTACAGAAAGTCTGGTGGGTTTTAGGAATATTTGTCATGTTTTTATGGACGCTGTCACTAAACTTTTAGTTCTATAAATTTCCTTACAAAAATCATTCATCTGTATCTCCCATTTTATTGTGTTGTTTTCATTTTCATTCAATTCAAATTCTTTTATAATTTCTCATTTTATTTTCTCTACATTATTTAGAAGTATGTTTTAAGTTTTCAGGTGCTAGAGAATTTTCCAAATATCTTTCTATTCTTGATTTCTAATTAAATTCCATTGTGATAATGAGCATACTTTGTACAATTTTGATTTTTCAAACTTTGTTGAGATTTGTTTTATGACCCAGTAGGTGTTCTAGCTTGGTGACTGTTTCATGTATACTAAAAAGAATGTGAATTCTGTTGCTTATTAGATAAAATGTTCTGTAAATATCAATTAGGTAAAGTTATAGTGTTTTCCATGTTATTCCTTATTTTCTTTCTGCTTCCTCTATTCATTACTGAGAGAGAATTGAAGAGTTGAGGTGTCTAAGATTATGGAGTTGTTTATTTCCCATCTGAGTTGTATCAGGTTTTGCTTCATATATTTTGAAGCTACAATGTGTGTGTGTATATATATATATATATATATATATATATATGCATATGTATATATACACACACATTTATGATTCTTATGTGTTGGTGAATTATCTAAATACTCAATGGTAACATTTGTTCTGAAGCCTATTTTGTGTTGTAATCATAAAGCCACTTCAACTTTATTTTATTTTTATGTTTGCATGGTACATCTTTTTCCATTTTTTAAACTTTTAACCTGTTTTTGTTTTCATATTGAAGGGGGGAGTTTCTTGTAGACAGAATATCCTGGAGACCTACTGTTTACCTAATTTGATGATCTCTGTCTTTTAAGTGAGGTGTTTAGTTCACTCACATTGTTATCACTGATATGGTTATATTTAAGTCTATAATCTTGCTGTTTTTCTTTTTGTTCCATCTATTCACTGTTTTCCCATCCTCCCCTTGCTGACTTGCTTTTGGATTTTTTTTTTTATGGAAAGATGAAGGTAGGTATGAAGGCAAGTTGACAGATAGGCAGTAAAAAAGAGGAGGAAGAGGCACTTTATTTTTATTTATGTTTAGTTGTTCACCCTGGTTATGTCTCCCCTAGATCAAATCCAGGGTTATGTGACCTTGAGCTTCTTTGGAGATGATTGACCAAATTGCTACTCTAATTGTCCCTGGATTTTTTTTTTATGGTTCTGTTTTCTATTCATATCTGAATTGTTAAAGCCTATTTTTACTAATTATTTTTCCTGTATATATTGCAGGATTTAAAATATTCATCTTTAATATTCATTTTTAATGAATCATGTTTTAAAATAGTAATCTTTAATAATATTAGCCATTTCATGTATAGTATAAGAACCTTATAAAAGATGCTTTTTCTTCCACCATCTTTATGTTGTTTTCATATGCTTAGAGGCTACACTATTTCAAATTGATTTTAAATTTCTTAAGCAATATATGATTATATTTGTTGAGTAAATGGTTTCACAGGTTTCATAGTTTAAAAGTTTAACGAGTTTAACATAGTTTAACAAGTGCCCTGGACTGTCTTTTCCTCGGAGGTAAACAATGTTACCAGTTTGTTATACATTGTTCAAATCTTTGCTATGAACTTATGTATATGCGTGTGTTTATGTGTGCATGTGTGCATACATACATATATGTACTTAGAATATGCATAGTTTATTTTTACACACAAGATCTCATGCTGTGCATACCGTTCTATAGCATTCTTCATTCAGTCAACACTATATCTCGTCATTCTACCCATATCAGTACTGTGAGATCTGCCTCATTCTTTTTAACTGCTACATAGTGTTCCATTAAATGAAATTACCGTTTTTTCTGATGGACGTTTGTTTTCTGTTGTTCACTGACAAAGCCCCAGTGAATATCCTTCTGTATGTGTTATTGCAGACATTCGCAAGTGCTCCTCTAGAGTACATTCTTAGAAGTGGAATTACATTTTTCCTAGAACCCCCCCCAGTAAGAAATAAAGGGAAGAGGAGAGGCGTATTAAACCTAGATGGTGTTAGTGTTGTCTTGCGGTTGGTGAGTGTGCTAGGGATGTGTAATAGAGTATCTGAAGCCTTGTCAAAACTTGGAAAAAAAAAATTTTTTAAAGGAAAGGTACAGGCAACAGGAAGAGACAAGAGGAAAAAAAGCATTTTATTTTTGTTTTGTTGTTCATCTTGGTTGTTCCCCCAAGCCCTGGGGCATGAACCCAGGTCCTTGGGATGTTCGTGGACTACAATTTCAGACAAAGGCAGCAGACCTAACCATTGCTCCACCAGGGCACCCCGGAAAATCTTACATAGTAATGGCCTCTCTGGAGCTTGGGGACTTCTGAGGGAACATGAGTTGGTTACTGTTTTCATGCCATCAATGAAAAGGCAATTTGTGTTTTTGTGCTTTTTTTTTTTTTAATTTTATCAGAGAAAAGAGAATCTGTGACTCATTTTGATGGTCTGTCAGAGGGTTAGCTTGTCCAAGTCCTATTTTTTGATCTCCTCACAGCACACTGAGTGTCAGCCAATGGGCTCATGAAAGTAGCTGAATTTGGAGATCATCAACCTGAGTCACATGTGAAGAGAGGCCAGGAGACGGAGAGAGACTCAAGGTCAGGGTCCCACGTGGGTCAGTGGTAAAGCTGGAGTTCCTCAGCCCTAATGTGGACATGTTTCAGGAGGCAGAAAGGGAGACGCAGGAAGGAAGTAGCTTAGTCCAGTGTGGGGATGTGGTGGGAGCGGGGAGGGGTGGGCTGGGAGACAGAAGCAAACAATGTTGTCGCCTGCTCCGCCCCCTGCAGCCCACTGTCTTCCTTTTTCCAGATTCCTGTGGACTTCTTTCTTCAGCAGCATCAAAGAAATCCAAAAAGGAAAACAAAACAATCCAAATTACAGGCTAGAGGAAAAACCCATTTCCATGTAAATGTTAGCATTCTGCAGCAAAACAAACATAGTAGAAATAAGGAGACTTTGGTTTGGACCCGTGATGTGGAGGACGGGCATAAATAGTCTCACAGCCCGTGGAGCTGCAGCCATTATTTCTGGGCTGGTAGAGGCTGGGGGATGGCCACGTTATCCAAATGCAGATATTAAAAAACTCAGCTGTATCCCCTGACAGTAATCATTAATCTCAGGCAAAACAAAACAAATAACAAAAAGAAACCAAAACAACAGTAGCCAGGGAGGGTGGTGGGTCATTAAAACAAAAATGTTGGGTACTCGAAGACTTTTCACAGCTGGAAAGTTGTGGAGGTTGGCTCTGGAAGGACAGAGGACCTCAAACTGACCCTCCTGCGGGCACACTAAGGTTGCCCTCTGAGAAATGCAGTGTCTTGGAGTGATGTACTTGGGAAGAGAATAATCTTCCAGGCCACAAATGCCCCAGGGGAGTTCCCCCTAGAGCACTTGTTTCACCCTGGTCCTGCTCTGGGATACCTCAGATGCTTTGAGGAAAAAGACAGATACCTAAACAACCCCACTCCAGCTCCTTTGCTGAAGCAGCCTGTCTGCAGGTGCTCCCAGGAATGCACATGCCAAACAGTTGCCTAGGCTCTTCTTGCTTGCACCTGCCTGCTGATGTTTGGTCCAGGATGGGCCTGGCCAGTCATTTTGCCATGATCAAGGAACTGTCCTTTTGAAGACTTGCATTAATTATGTTGAGTCCCATCAATTCGTTGTTTCAGACTTTTTTGTCAGTAAAGAAATAATCGAAGACTGAGAATTCCATTTCCTTCAACCTAGTTCCTTTGGTGTCTTTCAGTTTCAACTGAGGTCTAGAAAATGAGTTTCCTAGATCTTTGATTGGACATACTTGCGGTGAAGAGGATTTTCCAGGATGTGAACATACAATGACATGTGACCTAGGACAGAGGTTCTATATTGGTGAGTTTAGAGACCATTTGGGGAGTGAGTGGCATGGTAGAGTTAAAAAATATATTTTTTGACATGGCGTCTCTTCTAGTTTTAAGGTAGTTACATGATTATTTATATTTCAGACTTAATCCCTGTTTCAGGATCTTGATAAGCACTCTGGGAGGGGTTTCTCTTCATATGGCAAAAAGGGTTTAAGGCCACCAGGGAAAACCTCTTCTGGAATAAGCCATCCATCAGTCAAAAGCAAAGCTCCCTGTGATGAGTTGACAGGACCAGGATTGCAGCCCTAACTGGGAGAATTAGTCTTTGAACTTAAGTCTTTGGGAAGCAACCTATAAAAGGCTGTAAAAGAGTATGAATTAAATTTTTATCCTCAAGAATTGTCAGTGACTAGTTTTGTGATCTGGGTCAAATCAAGTAACCTCTTTGTGCTGTCTCTCTTAAAAGTAAGAGAATGGCATCTTGCACAGCCTGTGGGGTGGGCTGCTGTTCTTGGGGAGGTGTTTGAGCCCCACAGCAGTGCATGCCCATAGAGGTGCTTCTGATTAGAGATCCCAGGCAGCAGTGTTTCCACAGGTGCAGCCTCTCCGAGGGCCTTCTAGACCAGCATAATGCTTATTCCCACTGTCCCCTCCTCCGTACACTGCCCTGGAGCACTTACCCTCCAGGGAACACTTCCCTGATGAAGCGGGCACATCTGCCTTGGGCACCAGCAGATGCCAGCACAGGCTAAGCTTTCAGAAGGGCTGCTTCATTTGATTTTATTGTTCTGCCACCTCTCAGTTTGATTCACGAAAACCTAGACTTCCTTTCCTTTCATCCAGAGTGATAGCCTTTCTTGCGGAGCCTGGGAGAAAATGCTCAGGTTTGCACTGTCACCTGAGAATGAAGAAGAAAAGATCTATTTGGGGAATTCCTGTAGCAAAACTAATGAGTACCAATGGCTATGTCTGGGCAGCACTTTACAGTTTACAAAATACGTTCCTATCCATTAGCTCATTTCATATTTTCAAAGCCTTGGCAAGGCGGTGTGAAGGGGAAGAGCTGGGCTCTGGGTCTGTAGCTGCCTTCAGATTCTTGTCTTCACCTCTTCTCGGCGGAGTCATCTTGGGCAAGTAATTTACCATCTTGGAACCCTATCGCTTTCAGTGGAAAATATTTAGAATGTGGTAATAGGAGCTCAATAATTGTGGGCTGTTAGTTCTGTCATGTCCATTTTATGAAGTGACTTTGAGTTTTTCCATAACTTAACCTGACAGGTCAAGCCTCACTGTCTTCACATTTATACCCTCATCCTTTCCTCCGGCGCCTGCCTCCACACCTTCCACAGCCTCACGCCCCACTCACAGCTGCTCTGCGTTGAACCTTCCTTTGCCTGTTCAGTTAGACTCTCTCGGGAATGTGGTGTGCACTGTCCTGTCTGCCCGCTCCCTGAATCCTGGTCACGTGCTGACCCGGTGTGCACTGTCCTGTCTGCCCGCTCCCTGAATCCTGGTCACGTGCTGACCCGGTGTGCACTGTCCTGTCTGCCCGCTCCCTGAATCCTGGTCACGTGCTGACCGGGTGTGCACTGTCCTGTCTGCCCGCTCCCTGAATCCTGGTCACGTGCTGACCGGGTGTGCACTGTCCTGTCTGCCCGCTCCCTGAATCCTGGTCACGTGCTGACCCGTCCTGCACAGACTCTGCTCCCGCCTTGTTTGCTGTACCTTGGTCACAGCAGGTCGGTGGGTGGAGATGATCTCTTTCCCTGTCTTTTTACTCATCAGACTGAGTACTCCCTGGGGACAGAGACCACACCTTCTCACTTCTGTAACCTATGTGCCTGATTTCTTTGAGGTGCTGAACATAGACATCCATAGAAGTCATCACTCCGGCTAAATGGTCTTCAGTGAGCTTTCTACCTGTGGAGCCTGGTGGCTGTGGAGCCAGTCCTGGAATGAAGGCTCCACCTCTCAGTTCCCAGGCTGTCCAGGCTCCTTCATCCCCACCCCCATCATCTCTCAGTGTGGTCTCCTCACATTGCTGTGTAATTTTTCTGACCACGCTGGGACACAGAAAGACAAAACTAATGATATGAAAGCACTAGACCTCGTATTTCCAGGCTCAGTTAAGAGTTCCAAATGACATGAAGCAGCCAGTGTGCCATGGCCTGCTTTCCACGTGTCCGCAAAGGCAGAATTGCAGTGTGTCTGCCTTTGATGTGCTGCTTCGTCTTTCTGAATAAAAGGGAAACTCTGGCTCCAGGCTGATTTTCAATTGCAAAAATAGACTAAATGCCAACCCTTAAATTATCAAAAGTGCCACATACTTGACAAGCAGCTGAGCAGAGAGCAGAAACTACCCAGTTAGTAATTAAACGGGATTTAAGTCAAATGAACAGAGACAGACATTCTTGTCTGGCAGTCAGAACAGAGGCCTGGAGAGCCTGGGTCTGACCCTGCTCACTGCATGTGGCAGAGTCAAGTTCTGATGTGCAGCTGTCCCTGCCAAAGAGAGACCCCGCAGGCTCCCCCCACCCCCATCTGTCCTCCTGGAAAGACTCATGAGCTGGGACGGGGGTATGTTCTTGTTGAGAGATGGGATAGGGGAGGGTAGGCCTGCAAAGAGTCAGGAGGTGCGGAGGACTCCTCGTACACCCCGCTCTGCTCCCATTTCAGAACTTGTTTCCAAATATTACAAGGGGTCATGGGAAATTTTTTTAAATATAAAATCATTTCTAACTTTGCAACTCATATCAGTACGTAAATTTTTTTAGAGAAATGATGTAGGCAGGAATGAAGGTGAGCAGGCAGTCAGGCAGGAAGAGCAAGGAAGAAGCATTTCATTTTCACTGTTCACAGTGGTTGTCCCCCTTCCCTGCGCCCCCCTCCCCCGCCCCACACCTGAGAGGTGAATCCATGGCCTGTGTTCCTTCAGAGGCAGTTGACCTAACCACTACTCCACTAGGAGTACTTTAATATCAATAAGTACTTGAATAAGCATCAATCACTGAAGAGCTATTGGGTGCTGATGATAGTAGACAAGGCAGAGTCCTAACCTCGTCTTGCTGACGTACTGGTAAGGGATCGCAGACAATAAACAGGCATGTATAGCATTCTAGATGGGTCTCAGTGACACATAACTATAGTGAAAAGGAGAGGGTAGGGAGGCAGAGAGAAAGGAGGAATGGAGGTGTTGCTTCGTTTAGGCAGTTAGGGAAGGCTTTTGTGATATGGTATATTTGAGCAGAAACTGAAGAGGGGAAGAGAATTGCAGGCAGCAGGGTCAGCAAGTGTGAGGGTCATGAGCTGGAAGAGTGCTTACGTGTTTGAGGACAAGCAGGGAGCCCATGTGATCAGATAAGGGCAAGCACGACGGAAGTGTTAGCAAGTTAGCTTTGAAAAAGATTAGGTACTGAATCATACAGGCATTTTACGGACGCTGGCCTTTCCTCTGAGTGAGAGTGAAGGCGCTGAAGGACTTCGAGTGGCCTCACAGGGTCTTCAAGGGTCTCCTGGGCTGCTGCAGGGTTGAAACGAGAAGATCTGTCACGAGGCTGCCACAGCAGCAGTCCTGGGGAGATGCACTGCGACTGAGAGCAGATGGTCATAAAAAGTAGTTAGATGCAGAATAACTTTTGAAGTAGAGTTTGTGTGATTTGCTGATAGTTTGGATCTTGGATGTAAAAGGAAGAAAGGATTTAAGGATGACTTTAAGAACTTTGGGCAGGCTACGTGGAATGATGGAGTTCTTCATGAGATGGGCAGGACTGTGGGAAGAGGAGATCAGGGGTAGGGGCCGGGATGGAAATCAAGATCTTGTCTTTGGACATGACATTCTAGGATGCCAATTATACCTTTACAGTAGGTATTATGAAGAAACACACCTCTGGGGATCAATGAGAATGCAATTTCAGTTTTATTTCCCATTTTACAATTTTATTTTATTGCATTATAACCCTGCATAGATACAGTGTGCGTCATTGTGAATCAACATCTGTGTAGAATAATTCAGTTCACCACCGTACAATGAGGTTTGGTAGAAAAGAATACCTTGATGCGTTAATGATGACGGCCACTGTGGGGGAGGGGGAGGGATTCTGGTGACATATATGCTGGGTATTTGCCATCACTGACTTAATTATTTCCTGTATATATGTGTGTGTGTGTGTGTGTGTGTGTGCGTGTGTGTGTGTGTGTGTGTGTGTGTGTGAGAGAGAGAGAGACAGAGACAGAGACAGAGACAGAGACACAGAGGAGAGAGAGACAGAGAGAGAGATGTTCCTTGGAATAATTGTCATTTCTCAGAACATGTTAAAAACAGGAAAAGAAAGAAAAAACAGGCTAAACCCACATTGGCTTCTGGAGATGATAACATTGTATGCGTGCTTACTGAGAGCACTGTTTTATTCCATGAGCAAAGGAAACAATCTGAACTCAGAGTAGCAAATCCGCAAAACTAGCCAGTTTCCCAACAATATTCCTCCCCAATTTTTATTTTGAAAGATTTCAAATCAACAGAAATGTACTAAGAATAATACAATGAACACTCATATACCATTTCTTTAGAATCATCAATTGTCAAAATTATCTTTTTCCCTACTTGTATTTTTAATTAGCTCAAGGTAATTTAAAATTTCATGACTCTTAAGAACAAAGATATTCCATATAATCCTGATGTGATTATCATACCTACAGAACTAACAGATAGGCCATATTTAAATTTTCTCAACTGTCTTAAAAGTGGGATCAGATTAAATATACTAATTTTTGAGCAAAATTTATTTTGGCAAGGTGATATAAGATTCTTCACATCATAGAGAAAATCTTAGAAAATGAGTATGCTGTTTTACTGCCTGTATGTAGTGCACTTTACCAGCCCTTTGCTTTCAGGCATTTATCTGTTTTCTGTTTATTAATAGCTCTTGTAAATGCTGCTGCAGTGGGCATCATGCGGACATGGTGCATTGACCTTAATATACATTCTTCTTTTCGAGTGTCTTCCCATACTCAGAGACCATTTTTCCCTGCCTTCCTTGCAGCTTTATTTTTCAGTGTAATTTAGATTTCACTAATCATTTGCACTTTCCTATGAAGGTAAAAGTGACATAGAGATCATTTTTGCTGCTCCTGCATTTCTCCTAGAGGGCATGCCATTTACTTTTTTCTGGCAGTATTAGGAGAGGCTATGGAAAGCCATTAGAGTTGAGGACAGAGGCATGGCATGATCTGATTTAGTTGTTAAAATCACGCTTGTGGCTATATGGATAATAGATTACAAAGCTATATAATAGGAATCAGGAGCCAGTTGGGACCATTTACTTTTTTCTGGCAGTATTAGGAGAGGCTATGGAAAGCCATTAGAGTTGAGGACAGAGGCATGGCATGATCTGATTTAGTTGTTAAAATCACGCTTGTGGCTATATGGATAATAGATTACAAAGCTATATAATAGGAATCAGGAGCCAGTTGGGAGGTTGGAGAGAGATGATTGTGGTTTGGATTAGGATGGTATCTACTGGTAGGAGGTGAGAGAAATGTCGATACAGAATATATTTTGAAGGTGGACGCATCAGAATTTACTACTGGACTATTCATGGGATGTGAGAAAAATGATACCTGACTTCTTGGTAGTGAGAACTCTGAGTGTAATTCAGGTTCCACTTATCAGCCGAACGCAGATGAGAGCTGGAAGGTAGAGCCCTCTCCTTCGCTTTTTTTGACTTCATCCCCTACAATGGGAGGGAAGGCAGAATGTGTGGGTACAGCTGTGGGAAAGATGGCAGACTTGGTGGGAATTTGGTTAAATTGTATCTTGGTGTTTTTCTTCTCATAAACTAAGAAACAAGGATATCAACTGAGATGGGGGGTGGCGGAGTGGAAGTAGGAACAGGGAATTATTACTTGTTATATGTTACTTTCTTTTCTGTCCACCTATATACTCAATTCCTGGACCCTAGAAGTCAGCCAGTTTGTTGTTAATTGGGCAGTTCTTGACTTGCCTTGAGTTACTCATAAAACATTGACTTTACTTCAGTTACTCATAAAACATTGCCTTTGACTTCAAGGTAAATCAGTGAAGTAAACTAAAGCAAGGAGAGTTTTTCGTTGGTAAAAAGAAGCACTGTTTTGCTTTTTTTTTTTTTTTTTTTTAAATGAAACCTGAGGCTTCAAACAATATTTTTGAAAACATGCTAGGCTTGGACATACTGATTCTGACCAATCTCCAATTCAAAAATTCTGTACCTTTTCAAGAAATGACTGAGTCTCCTCAGGAGCTGATGATATTTCTTTAAGGGAAAAACAACCACCTATATTTGCAGACAATTGAAAAATCTCTATTTTTCTGACCTCTTGAAAAATACTTTGGAAAGCCAGTCTTTACATCTTGGTGTGATAAAACTAATCATCCCTCTCATATTCAATATTCCTTTTTAGAGCATGTTAGGGTTCTTTTATTTTTCCCCATCATCTTTTGCTGTGCTGAATCCTAATTTCTTGATTGAAATTTCTTTTATTTGCCTGAGTCTAGTAGCCTCAGTTGGAATTGAGTGTTTAGATTTTACCGATGCTGCTCAAGTGGGAAAAGTGTTTGACTGGAGTTAGATGACACAGTTTTGAGTCTTTCTTCAGTGGTGTCTTGGCTGTGTGACTTTGGGTTATTCAGTTAAATTCCCAACACTGTTTCCTTATGAGAAAACAAGGAAAATACCCATTTCATATCTTTAAAATAAAGACAACCAACATCTCTAAGATTTCAATAACTTTTCCATGTGCCATCTTTGTCGATCCTCAAGTCAACCCATGAACTTAGTGAGTTATATTTCAGTCATACATGGGAACTGAGGGTGGAAAGGCTAATGTGAATGGTCTAAGGAGCGGTATCAAATATTTCTAAGTCCATATACTAGCCATCAAACTTTATCAGTTTACATAGTGTTTTATAAATCTGAAAGCATTATACGAAGGCAAAGGATTATTGTTTCTGTCATGTTACTCTATCTTCCTGAAAGGACATTCAGTAGCCGTCTGTGAGAAAGTAGCCAGGCATGTGGTCTGACTTTCTAGAGCTGTGCAGTTCATTACAGGAACCACAGGCCACACGTGGCTATTGAAATGTGGTTGATATTTCTGAGGAACTGAGCTTTAAATTTTGTTTAATTATAATACATTTAGAACTGATTCTCAAGTCAATTACTGGAAAACTAGTACATTTGAAATACTGTGGGCATGTAAATATATTTTTTAGCTGTAAGTTTTAGGATCTAAGTGCATAAAAGTATTTTGAATGAAATTTAGCATTCATATTGACATATACTATCAGTATAAAAATATACAAATTTTGAAGTCTTGGTATGGCAAAGTAGTATAAAAGCTCATAAATAATTTTGATATATTTTTGCATATATTGAGTTAAAAAAATATATTATTAAAATTAATTTTATCTTTTTTATTTTACTTTTACGTCTGGCTACTGGAAATAGGTTTTTTTTTTTTTGCCACTCTTGGTCTTGAGTCTTGAACCCAGATCCACAGCTGCTTTTTTTTTTTTTTTAAAGGAAAAAGGCAGAAAGGAATGAAGGCAAGTAAGCAGGCAGGAAGAGAGAGGGAGAAGCACTTCATTTTTATTTTTATTTAGTTCACACTAGTTGTCCCCTGCCCCGACCTGGGACTGGATCCCAGGGGTATGTGGCCTGCTCTCCTTCAGAGGTGATCACCCTAACCGCTACTCCACCAGGATGCACTGATCCACAGCTTTTATAGCTTGTGCCTTAGCTGTCTGAACCATAGATGGGGGCAAATAGTTTAAAATTGTATATGTGGCTCACATCCTATTTCTCTTGCAGACACTGCTGTGCAATTAGGTATGAAAGAAACTTTGTGCTTTTTTAACTAGGGATTTCCAGAGTAGACCAGTGCAAATCATAGTTCAAATTGTTCTTTTTCTTTCAAATAAGATCTTTCCAGAGCAACCTATTCTGTATATCAGGTACTGACTAGTTACTGCTCCTTTACAACCAGTTGGGGTTCTCATGGGTGCTCATTGATGTGTGTTCACACTTTCCATGAGGCGGGACTGGTTCCTGTCTGTGCTTACTTCAGTAACAGCAGCTGGTCCAGGAGGAGTGTCCTCCTGTTCTCCTCTTACCATTAGGACCTCCTGGGTTTTTGGACTGAGCTCTTCTTTGACCTGGTCTCCAGGCCAGTTCTATCTGACTTCGTGCTTTGTGTCAGCCTCCACCAGGGTCTGTGCTGGCTTTGCTCTTCGCTTGGAGTGTCTGTTTCAATGTGCAGAACACAGCTATGGACAAAGATGGGTTGCAGGTAATGTCTTACTTTGATTCACATACACATTCCTGAAAGCTTATGTGAAAGTTCAAATCATCCAAAAGAGACATATCAGCTATATGTCAAGCACGTAAATGAAACAGCTAAAATATATCACATCTCAGATGACTTGTCTTTATCTTTTAGTTGCAATCTTTGATGCCATCTTTCTACCATTTTGTATAAGCTCTTTACCTTTGTGATTCTGTTCTAGTGAAAAACAGTTAACTAGCTAAGTGTATCTCTAAGGCTAAAGATTTGTCACTTTTACAACCCCTAATCAGTACCCTCATTTTTCTCAAATATGTTTAATTTCTAAGACCCACATCTTGTCAATAATATTAACATTTTCACTTTTTCCATTGTCCATTTAAAAAAATAGGAAAAGTAAAGAAAACAGTGCTTCTCCCCCCAGCATTTTTAGCTTTGGATTTTCTCCCTTTTTCAAATGAAATCTCATGTGCGGATGCACTAAGTAAAGCAGCACACTGCTATGTGCTGTGATGGGAGCAGGGAGACTGTGTGTGGCGGGGGGAGGAATTGTGGGACCTCGGAGGGGAGAGACAGATGGCTGCCAATCCAACACGTTAAAAATCCTGAAACCACTGAAATAAACTATTCATGTGGGCACAAATCCTTATTTGGGGATAAAGAAGGTGATTGCTACTGAAATGTGTTGGCTGCCAGGTGGTGCCACTGTGATGTTTTTGAACTGATGTGCAAGAGCCTGAAATTGGCAGTTGAAGTTGGATTAGGATGATCACAGTGTCATGTACAAAGGCAGGGCTTGTTCTCTTTAGGCCTGATAGGGGCCCTGCTGCATTCTTGAATCCTCTATTGGGCAGTCCTGGAGGGAGGCCCTGTGTATGTTTTGCTATGAAAACATGCTCATAATTTCGGGGTGGAGGAAGAGAACTACAGAGAAAGACAATTTACTCCATGCTCAACATTTTGACTTTATTCCTTCATTATCCAATTCCCTGATGATCATGGATGATTTTCCTGGCCAAGTTTTCTTCATAAGCCAAGACAATGAAGAGTACGGGATACTGGCCAAATACATAAAAACAGACTGTAAAGCTTTTGGATGCCCCACTCCCTCATCCTCAGTTGCCATGTTTGGCTTCATGGTGGTGGGGGAACAGCATTTAGGGGGCCTGAGGGCCACCATGTTAATAAGTGAGTATTCTGTGAATGACAAAGAAATCCCCACTTTTCCAAACAAGATCTAGTTTAGGCTGGGAGTGAGAAGCTAAGATTCTCAGGTGAGTGAATGGCTTATCAAGTTGTACTGGGAAGGAAAGCAGAGTTTATCGGACACTGTCCTTCTCAGCATTCAACCTTTGGGGTCTGCACAATGATCTTTAGTTCCTGAACAGTAAGAGAAGAGGACAGGGAGGGGGATACCCGGTTTAGATGCTGTACCACATGATTGACTCCCTGACGTATGCTTCAAACAGTCAGCCTCACTAGTCCTTGCAGCAGTACTGAGGTAGGACTTACTTTTCCATTCGGGTTTGAGCAAACCCAGACTCAGAGAGGTGGCGCATTTGCTGGAAATCACATGGCTGGTGACAAGGCATCGCTCTAAACTCCACTTACCTGTGCAACTCCACTTACCTGTGCAACACAGGAAACGACTTCAGTGCTAGAACGAGTGATTCCCACTTTGTGTCTTTTTTATCAATTAATAAATTCAAAATTCTATTTATAACACCATTGTGGAGAACAACTTATATTCTTACTTAGTAGAAAGTTCCTGATCTCAATACTCTGTAGTCTTTTGCACACAATAGTTGATAAATGTGCCATGACTTTTGTTAGGTACCTGTCTCCCTCACTGTATGTAGGTTTCCTGAGGGAGGGCTGGGGCAGATGCTTTTGGTTCTTATCTCATCACCTACTCCTTTCCTCTTCTTTTTGAGTAGAACTTGTCTCTTGCCCAGAACACGAGCATATTTAGCTGCAAGGGAGGCTAGTAAATTTATTCTATGCGATGGACCATTTCTGCCCCTAAAAAAATTGGGTTCTAATGTTAAGAGAGGAAGAGTTTGGATATGGGTTAGGATACTAGCAGTTTCTGTGTTAGGGTACTTTAAAAATGTATATATTTAGAAACTTTTAGGAAGGGCATTTTATAGGCCCTTTGAACTACTTTTTCCCCCTTACATGGCCCAATTTACAAAGTTACCTCTAGGCATTGAATTTAGCACCTAGCAGAAACCTCTGTGGAGGAGAACCCTTCTTTCATCTTCTGACATTTCTATTGAGGTCATCCTGCTCTTGGGGTGGGGGCGGGGGTGTGGTAGGCTCCCAACTACTGTCCAAGTTCTGGAAATGAACTTCTACCTCCCTGGAATGTGGCCCCTGGAATCTGTGCTTGCCCCATCTTTGTTTCATAAAGCATTTCTCCCATCTTACCAAGTTGTTTTCACATGTTTACAGTACAATTGAATGTAATTTTCATTCTATTTCCAGGAAAATGCCCACTGAGAACAGTGGAGGTGGAGGGACTTAACACAGCTATTGCATTTGCCTGGAAAGTATACATGACATAATGTTTTAGTTCTTCAGGTAGAAATGCATGAAATTGTCTTGAATTTGTTGCCTATTGTTTACCTCCCTGCTAGTGCTATAGCAAATATGGCTGGGAGTTGTCCGCGTTCGTTTAGGAATAAACTGATTGGGTCATTGTTTTTGGTGTTGAGTTTATTGGTATTTATGATATGATTAGCCCATTTGGACAAGAGATCCATGGAATCTGAGCAAGTGATTAGAATAAAACTCTTTCCCATTTAAAATAATTTGTTTAGTTTTTTCCCCCCCAGTAGTTTTCTTTGATTCTTGGGTAGGCTTTGAGAGAATGGTGAAATTGAGGTGATTTCCAAAGATTTATTTAGTTGTTTTCCACAGGAAATATAAAAACACATTTAATTTTGGTTCCTTTGGAAGTTTTTCAGGAAAGTAGATCCAAAGAAGAAATAAGGAAGAATGTATAAATAAACTTTTTGAAACCAGGAAATAAGTAATTTCATGTTGTTTTACTGAAACCCCGTTAAAACTAATCATGGCTATTAGTATTTGAGCTCTAACTGTCTTTCGGAGAGCAGTCTTGCTTACTAGGCTGGTGCTGTATTGCAGGGCTGTGGCATTGGGCTACTTGGTCCTTCTGGTGACCAGCACATAGATAAGCACAATAAAGGACCAAGGACATATGTGCCGAATTGAGTGGTTTCCAACAGTAGAACAGTAGAAAGAGTTTCATTAACAGACCTAATTGATTCGTCTTAAAATTTTGAAGAGGGCATTGTAGACGGCTTGCTGACCATTCTGTGTGTGGGGACTCAGATGGCAAGTTAATTAACCTCACATGGACTGTTGTGTTCAATACTAATTGTTTATGAGCTTTAAGCATTTTTCCCTCTGAATGAAAGAATCATTGCCTGTAAGTAAATGAAAATGTTTTGACTTTTCTACATTCAGTTTTTGTGTTTATCATATATACTATAGCTGGATACAAAGTTAATATTAATTATTTTGATAAGAGTATTGAGATCAGGAACTTTCTACTAAGTAAGAATGTAAGTTGTTCTCCGCAATGGTGTTATAAATAGAATTTTGAATTTATTAATTGATAAAGTAGGTCTTTCCCATCAGGTTAGTCTTTTAGCCAATGGGCAACCTTTGACTCTCCTGTCGAAGATAGCAATAATCAGGATACCTTGTAGAAGCCCATCTCATGTATTTTTTATTAGGAGTGGTGAAATGATAGAAAATGTATTCATTAGTCCCTGCCCTGTGCTTCCTGGTACAGAGCTCCTAAAATCCTGGTAATTTCCTAAGTAATAAGAGTACTAAGAACATCGGTTGCTCAAGTGTGTGGTCTTTGACCTTGATTTCTGACACAAACTCCTAAATCCCTAGATGTTATCAATATCTTTTGTTGTAAGAAGTGATTCTTGGTGGGCTCCTGGATGGAGGCTGGTCATCAGCAAGACCAAACCATGGTTAGCAGTTTGGTCTTTCGGTACATTCTCCAGAAAGGGGAGAGGGACTGGAAATGGAGGTAATGACAGATTATGTCTCCATGATGAAGTCTATACAAAAATCCTCAAAGTCCAGGGTTGAGAGCCTCCAGATTGATAAAAACATCCACATAGAGGGCGGGCGATATATCCCAGCCACGCAGGCCCAGAAGCACCCGTGCTCAGGACACTTGCAGACCTGGCCCTACACATCTCATCATCTGACTGTTCATCTGTGTCCTTTATCATATACTTCATTTTATAACAAACTGGTGGAGAAGGTTTTCCCTGAGTTTTGTGAGTTGTTCTAGCAAATAATTGAGCCTGAGATGGGGTCGTGGGAACCTCCAATTTACAGCCCATCAGAAGTGCAGGTGACCATTTGGACTGTCCATTGGCATCTGAAGTGAGGATGGGGGAACTTTGTGTGGCTGAGCGCTTAGCCTGCGGCGACTCCAGGTAGGTGGTGTCAGCATTTAAGAAAACTGTAGACTCTCCAGCTGGTCATAGAATTGCTTGGTGTGTAAAAACTATCTTACATCTGGTGTCAAAATTGTTGTGTGAGAGTGAAGGAGAAATGCAGGAGTGTAGGGTTTGGCTGCACCAGATGGAGATAGCGCCAGATATGTCACGTAATCGACAGCCTTCCTGATTAAATAGTCACATAAAGACGTATGTAAAGAGCACAAATATATAGCTCAAAATGTCATAAATGGAAGCAGCTCATAATCAGCATTCAGATTAAGAGGCAGAATGTCAATAGTACTTTGGAAAATTCACTCATGTCCTCTTACAGTCCACCTCTGACTTTCTTCTTTACTGATAGACATAGAAGGAAGACATAGAATCCTTCTTTGTTTCCATCATTCTTAATACTCTCCAAAAGTAAAGGAGGCTTATTGAAGGCAAAGCCATTCCTTAAATTACTCACCAGGTAGTAATAATGACAGAGTCTGTTTAAAAGTAGTTTTCTATTTTTATTTAAAAACAGCTTTATATTTATTTTCTCATTAAATTTTTACAACCACCACTGTGGCATGTGTGATGATGGTGATGGTGATGATGATGATTTCCCCACCTCAGGTGTGAGGAGGGAGCGCTTAGGAAAGTCACACAGTCTGGTCCACTCCAGGCAGGGTCTTAGCTGCTGTACCAGGTGTAGAGGACACGGAAGGCTCTTCACGGGTCAGAGTGTACTGTGGCCTCAAAAACCTTTTCACAAAAAGAAATGTCTTCATCCTTCCTTCGGAGACATTTGAAGTGTGCAGTTCGTTCAGGGCAGCCCCGGGAGAAAGTTTCTCTCCAGTTACTTCAGCTTTTCTTTCTTTTTTGATCACCCGTTGCCAGGCACTGTGACAGACCCTGTGATACGACACGAAACAGGGTGGACATTGTCCCTGTTCTCTCTTGGTGCTTACATTCTAGAGGAGACAAAATAAGTAAGAGAAACATGGTCAAGCTTATTTGAGATCCTTACAGCGGCATCAAACAACACATAAGACGAACATGAGAGCGAGTGAGTGGGGAACATGGGTGATCAGGGAAGGCTTCTGTGAGGAGGGAACATTGTGTAAAATAAACTTTTTGTTGAAGTATAAAATATACACCAAAAATGCACAAATCCTAAGTGTAGAGCTTGGTGAATTCCTGCAAAGTGAACACGGTGTGTACCCCTCAGATCAAGATGTAGAACATCATGAACACCCCCAGAGGCGACCCCATGCCCGTGAAGGTGACATTTGAGTTAAGGCCTGGATGCTAAGTAGGTGGCTGTGTAAAGATCTATGTTCAGAGGTTCCATTAAAGGAGAGCAATAGAGAAGACAAGTGGAAGAACGTGGCATGTGTGAGGAACGGAAAGGTCACTTTGTACCACTTTGTTGCCGTAGTGCAGCAGTGTTTGAGTAACGTGTGTATGCTCAGCCCAGGAGTGGAAGGGAGTGACATTTGACTATCACTGCTGTTCAAGTCCATCCAGCAATAGGCGGGGCTCTCAGGTTCCCAAGGAACTGGGAACAGGAAAGCCTTTGGAGATTTTATGGATCACACAGTGCCCACCACATCCCGGAAAGGCTGTATTTTGGTTCAAGCCCAATTTAGTTGTAGAGACTTTCATACAGATTTTCTGATCTCTCACATTACAGTGTTTCGCCTGGATTCCTTTCAATTCCATCATCCTCCCCTCCCCATGGCAAGCCGTCACACTAGAGTGTTTCCTTATTTTCTTGTCCAGGGCCATGGTCTGGACGTTTGACATTCCAAGATTTCATTTATGACCAGATGCTTGAGAATCCCAAGTTACTGCAGCTTTAGCAAACTTGTTGGGTGGTTTCCACGGGGGGATGTAGGGAAATGGCAGAGGCATCAGGAGGCATTTATATAATGGGCAGCTAGAGGAACCCTGAAGAAGTCATACACAAGTGTCTGCCACTAAAGTTATGATGCCCCGAGAAGACGATGTCAAATTGTGGCAGAAGGGGCAGACTTAAAAGTTTTCCGCCTGCCCTAGTTAAATCCTAATGCTACTTTACCACTAGACAGTCCCACAGTGATGAATATTTCCTTTGTGGACAATGCTCCTTCGGAACTTGACCGACAAGCGCTCCCAGCGAGGCGGTGCTGCCTGCACTCTAAACAGGAGGTGCAATGCAGCCCGCTTGGGCCACTGACTGCCTAGCCACAGGTTCCATCTACTGGTGTCCCGGTGACTGGGCATTTCTGCTACCATATGTCCATGCCGCGCCCCCAGGGAGGACTCTGCAGGGTGTGATCCTTCCTGTGTGGAAGCCATCGCTTCTGTAGGCCTGGTATGTCTTCAGACTCTGGTCTGTGCTGTCTGTCACTGACTGACTTCTGCGCTTCTTCCCTCTCAGGCACCAGAGGGTTTGGAGGAGGACTATTTTCTCTGTTGCTGCTACACTGGATTGGGAGGACCTTTAAGAAGAGCCCCAAGATGTTTCTTTTTCAGCTACTGCCTTTCGTTATACAGAGGACTCTGACACAAACCCAGTTAGGGGCTGAGAGCCAAGAGAAAAACTGGGGCTGGGGAGACACCACGTGGAACTCAGAATTTCCCCAGACTTAGTACTTTCTTACAGCCTAACGGGCTCTTTCTGCCCTTGGGATCTGCTCCTTCCCGGGAGGCTCCGTCAGCCCCCTGCATACAGACATCTGCCAGGCCATGCCCCTCCACCCCAGGTGTGCGCAGACATCCCGACTCCTCAGCCGGGACACGGTGCTGGGTCTTCGTCAAGGAGTCTGGGCGACCTGATGGTGGTTCACCTTGCAGGCTCAGGAAGGCTGAGTCTCCCAGCCTCCAGTTGCGAGCCACCACCTCTTTTAAACAGGGCTCGCTGCTTTCTTCTTCCTTTTTATCAGCCTGATCCTTATTTTGACAAGTCACGTCCGGAAAAGAGAAGGCAGCACCTGTGGTCAAACCACGTTCACGTATAAATCTCTTGGGAAAATGGATCATTTCTGTGGCTCATTCACCAGGAGGAGGGTGAGAGTGGGCTGCTAACTCTGTGATCAAAGTCTCCCCCCCTGTAATTTATCTGTTTGCTTGGTTTCCAAAGTACTAAGTCACACCCCTGCTTTCAGAACTCTTTAATGCTTACCCACGATTAAAGGGCAGGTATTAATCATGATAGATAAGGTCTTTTCTGACCTGGATACCACCTTCCTCCTCCTGCCTCAATTTCCCCTCCTTCCATCCTACTCCCCCGACATCCAGTTTACTCCAAAGCGTTCCTTGCCTCGTGCTGGCCGCCTTGTGGAGCACACAACATTCCTGGCTGCTATGCAGCACTCCACTCACCCCTGGGGCGCACCTCTTGTGTCCCCTTGCAGCCCTCCCCTCTGCTCGCACAGGTGGTCTCCTCACTGCAGAGGCGTCCCTGCTGTGGCGGGTGCTCAGGGCTCACAGAGCTGAAGCAGACTTGAAGTTCTATGCAGGGGTTGGTTTCCTGAGGCCTCTCTGCAGGGTATAGATTTTCTCCCTCTTGTGTGTTTGTGAAGTGCACTTTCTTTCTTTCATTGGCTCCTGGGGCCCAGTGTGCCATCTATTAGCACATCAGGGAGTTGCCTCTTCCTGAGAGATCATCAGCCCCCTTAATCCTCCTTTGTGAATGGATTATGTCAGACTTTAATGTGCGCCTGGAGGCTTCCTATGGGTCTAATTCAAAATAAAAGAGAAATGTTAAACTAACCACTCTTTCCCAGCTGCCCCCCTCCCCCCAACAACATGTGTTTTGAAGCAGTTTAATAGAATAATGTCCCGGGAAGAAACAGGAGCATGAGAGAGAAAGAAAAAAAAATCCCCACCGAAACCCAACATAGCCTACCCAACTCAGAAGACAGCTAATGCCTTAAATAAGTCAAAGGCTCTGGACTCCCCTGGGAGATCTGCAGGAAGACAAATATGAGTCACAGAGCAGAGGGTGTGCACTCTGCCCCCCACTGGATGGATGGCTCCATATTGGCCACTAGTGGAGAAAAGAGGGCACGTTATCCACAGGACCCTTTCACCAAATGAAGGAGGTATTAAAGTAGCGAGAGGCAGCTGCCTAAGTGTGAGTGTGGTAGTGGGGTTGGCCTGGTGGGTGGGGGGATTAAAGTCTTGGAAAGTCAGAGTCAAGGCCCTTAGAATGAGCCAAATTCTCTGACTTGTGCTCTTAACATCCCTTCGATTTGGTGCCACTCATAGCCACAGCCACTGCCCTCCCCTTCTCTAATCCCTGGCAGCTACTAATCTGTTTTCCATCTCTATCATTTTGTCATTTCATGGCTGTTCCACACATGGCATCATATCGTGGGTAGCCTTTGGGGACTGGCTTTGTTTCATTCAGCCCACTTTTCTTGAGATCCAAGGTTATTGCTGAGTAGCCTCCCATGGCATAGAAGTACCACCATTTGGGAAAGGGTCGCAAGAGGCGCATCTGTGTCTGTTGACTGTGGTGTAAGTCAGTCTGCAGTCTGCACAGGTGATACAATTGCCTAGAACTAGACACATGCACACGTGCAAACGAGTGCGTGCAAAACTGGTGAGATTAGAATTTGGTGAGTGGATTTTATCCCTCTCTTTCCTCGTTGTGATTCTGTACTGTAGTTCTGGAAATGTCAACTTTGGGGGAAACTGGAAGTCTATATAGAGTTTATCTGTTTTTTTCCTTACAACACTATGTGAATGTACAATTATCCCAAAAGATACAAAAAGCCTTTGTGTCACTCCTGTGTGGAACAGAGGTGAATCCCCTTGTTTAGGAAACCAAGGTCCTTTCATGTTCTGACTCCACTCTCAGTCTTTGCTCTCATAATTCTAGCACTTTTCTTTAATGTAAAGTTTTCTTCTTCGTGGAAGTCTAACATTCACTTAGAAAAGGACTCAGACCATAAAAGTACAGCTCTGTGAGTTTTCATAATGTAAACTCCCCCAGCCCCATGCAGCCAGATCCCCCATCAAGGAGTAGAATATTGCCAGGACCCTGGAAGCCCCACCCATCCACCGCTCTCCAAAGGATGCTTGCCACCTGATTTCCATCCTATATGTCAGTTTCACCTATAGTTGAGCTTCATGTAAATGATTTCATGGCTGCTGCTTAAACTGACTTCCTCAGCATGTTGGTTAAATTTGCAGGAGCAGTAGTTGGTTCATGATTATTGCTGTCAAGTATTCATTCCGTCGTGTAAGAAAATGCTAATCTTCTCATTTATACTTAGTACTATTGGCAATTATTGGGTAGTTTACAGTTCTGGGTTATCTCAAGTAATTCTGCCCTGGATATTCTTTATATGTCCTTTGGCTCACGTGTGTACTCATTTCACTTGGATGAATACCTAGGAATGGAATTGTTGGGTCATAGGATATACACGTGTAGCTTTACTAAGTGCTGCCAAATAGTTTTCCAAAGCGATTGCACCAATTCGTATTCTTACCAACAGCACATGAGAGTTCCTGTTCTGTGTCCTTTCCAGTTCTTGGGATCACCAGTCTTATTAATTTTATGTATTCTGCTAGGGTGTAGGGTAGTAGCTTCTAGTTACAGGAGGGTTTTCTGCTGTTTTTTGTTACCAAGAGTTATCATGGCAGAGAGATTTCCTTGTTCCTGTCTGGAGGCAGATCGGTGTTTCTATCCCTTCTGCAGACAGTTGACCTTTGCCTGGGCCTTGAGAGTGGGAGAGTTGCCTACCCATTTACCTGTGGCTCAAGGGCCTTGGCTTCTTATAAGAGAAGACTCTGGAAAGTGGGTGAGGTTTCATGCCTTGGGACCATTGAGGGCTCCTCTTTCCTGTCTGCCTAGATCTTTCCTTTGGTATCTAGTAAAGGTTGTAGAAAAGACCTTGCGAGTATGAGCTCCTCTTGTGTTTGGGGCTTCTAAGAATTTGTAACTTCATGCATCCCACACTCAGCTTTTAAGAATTAATTATCTAGTTAGCTCTTTTCTTCATACCTTCTTTATGTAAGGAGGCTCTGGCAGTAGTGGCGTGGCACTTGTCTCTGGTCTCTGTGGAAGGGCTTGTCATTCTGTAGAATTCACTTCTCCTGGTTGCCTTGTAACTTCAGCTCTCCCAAAGGCTCACAGGAAGTTATGATTTAGTAGTGTGTTTGGCTTTGCCTCATTGTTGGAGTGGGAGTCATGTTCTTTCGTGGCTTCCTTCTTCTCACTGAGATTTTTAATTTGAATTTCTCCCATGACTAATGAGTTTTAACATCTTTAAATATAACAACCATATCTTCTGGTTTTCTTGCTCATTGCCTTTGTCTAAAGTGCCCTTTTCTTTTATTCTCTGCCTGTTCTGCAAGGGTCAGTTCAAGGGTCCCTTTGTCTCTGCAGCTGTCTCTAACCTCCTCTGTCTTCATTCACCACCCCTATCAAACCTAGTTCTCTTCTTCCCTCTGCTTCCCCAGCATTTGGTGATCTTTGGATAGGCAGTTGGAGTTGGGGGAAAGACATTACTTTTTCTGGTTTCCATCAGTTTTCCTATGATCAGCTAGGAGCAGGCAGTAAGAGGCAATATCAGTGGCCAGGGGGCATTTTATCTGGAGCTTGGAAATCGAAGAGGGCACAGAGATGATTTCTTCCAAACTCTGATGTTTGTACCGTCATTTCCCCAAAGGCAGTGTTTACAGTCTGGGGATTGGTAGGAGAATCATCTCGCAAATGCCTGAAAGTCTGCTCCTCCTGCCTTTGCTCTTGTTTGTTCCTAGCCAGTCACTTTTCCTGCCTAATTGAGCCCAAATTGCTGAAAACAAACTTTCTCAGGGTTATCCTCATCCGGCTGGATATCAGCTTACCCCCAAACCAAAATGACTGCTTAGTCTAGACCTGCACGTTTGTTGTTCTATTTTCAGAGCAGCCCCAGATCCTCCCCAGAATAGCAGAGGTGACCGCACTGCCTTTCCCTTTGGCTTCTGCTTGCCTCCCTTGCAGCCCTTTGTGGCCTGTCTGTCCCTGGCAACTTCTGGGCAGCCCTCACTGCCTGGTGGCTGTCCAGGGCAGCAGCAAAGAGAACATTTTCAAAGTGAGCGAAGAGAAAAAAAGGATGTATCGGGTGCTGAAGAACAAGCCTGAAGACTGAGGGTGGTCACAGAAGACCACCTATTGATTAAGCCATGTCCGGGCAGGTGTGGCTAGGGAGCCCTCAGTTTTTCTTTGACTCTGACTCCAGGGACTGCATTTCCCCCTCTCAGTCTGCTTTCTCAGCTGCATTTCCTGAGGGAGTGGATAAAGCATTTTACTTTCTGCAATGTTCTCCAGTGCCCCCTCAAGAGATGGTGTGCTGGCAAATGGGGAGCAACCGGCTCTTCAGGAGAGCGGCCACTCTGCAGTGCTGGCATCTTCCGCTGTCCCTGCGATGGCCCTGCACGGGGAGCTGGCAAGAGAGACGCAGCCGCACACGGTGATGTGGAGACACAGACGTAAAGCACTTCAGGAGCAGAGTGTGGTGGCTGGCGTGTTAGGAGCCGCTGGTCAGATCTGCCTGTGGCCTGTTACTCTCCGGCCCAGGAGCCAAGACTGGGTTTTATATTTTTAAAGCATGGAGAGAAAGCAAACAAAACAAGAGCTAAGGACAGTATATGATAGAGACTGTCTGTGGCCCTCAAAGTGTGAAACATTTATCTGCTCTCTTACAGAAAAAGTTTGCTGGCATCCGACTTAGGTAATGGTGAATAGTATAACATTAGGAGGTGATGCATTTTGGGTTTTGATGCCATTTGCTTAATTGCACATGTATAAAATTCAGTTTTCTCTAACAACCGTGATGAACAGCTAGCTCATAGACTATCCTCCAGATCTAACCGTTGGTTCCTATGATGCAGAAAGAACTGACCTGAGCACTGCCTCGAGGGTCATTGCTGGAGGGGTCCCAATTATTCTTCAGTCCAGTCTCTTCATATTCTAGATGGAGAAACTGAGGCCCAAAGAGGAAAATGAATTCATCGTGTCACTTGGCAAATTAATGGCAGGGTCAAGTTTCCTAACCCCCACTTTTTTTTAAAAGGGCGGTAGGAAGAGAAGGAGGAAGGGAGAAAGAAAGGAAAGAAGAAATATTTTTATTTATATTTTGATTTTGCCCCCATGGCCCCAGGTCTCGAACATGGGTCCTTGGGCTTTCATGGTCCACACCCTAGCCGTTTGTCCTACCTGATCCATAGAGGTGCGTTCTACGTCTGTTAATTTGAAGTTGTTCAATAAATACCCATAGCTCCCTTTTAATTGCTTTCATCTCTTTGATGCCCAATTTCTCCTGAAGTCTGTTCCTGTAAAGTTGGCCCCTAGTGGTCTCCACCACGGGACAGCCTTTGTACCAGCTGTAAGAACTCTTGTCACCAACTTACCTGTGACTTTTCAGATCACGGACTTGCTCTTTTGCTTTTTTTGTAGTTTACTTTGAGGATCAATATTCTTTTTCTCTCCCCTTAATTGGTGCCCTGGGTGTGTTATCAACTTCTGACCTTGTACCCAGTCTTGACTTCTGGCAGGATGGGTGTGGGGTTAGCCTTCACTGCCCACCTCTTCACCCACCACTTGGGGTTTACAGTGAGCACTCTTCCTCATAACTCTTTGTTGTCATCAGATTGGGACCCTGTTTATTGTGACAGAACCTCATGTTTTCTGAGGGATGAGGCAAGGGTTGGGAGGGGAGAAGAAGAAGCTGGATCTCAGAATGTGAGGAGAATGCCGAGATTCTAGTGTCAGGATCTTGTGAAGGAGCGGCTGGGGCTGCATCTCCTGTGAGCCGTGTGTGAGGAGCAGGACTCAGGCTGATGTGGGAGGTGGGAGAGGAGAGGAGAGAAGCAGCTTGGGGTCTTCCATGGCTCCCTGGCTCCACAGGTGGGCTAATTTCTGTGCTATGGGAGTGAGGAGGCACCTCCAGTCATCTTGTATCGACTCCCACACAGTCAAGAGCTAGTCCAAGTGGATTCCTGTTCCTTGTCACCCAAGAGTCTCTGATGAAAACACTGCAACATTCAGAATCTTTCCAGACACAATCTCGATGTGCGGCTGAGGCACAGAAAAACAGTGATCCTGTGAGTGAGCAGGCACTTGTCCTTCCGAGTCCCCTGGCTGTGGCAAAGTTATGACGAATTTCCTGTCACTTTCAGCTTTTTCTCTTCTCCTTTTCTCAGAATGATTGAATGCCAAATGGCAGTCACAGCAAGAATTAATGCTGTCAAAGCCAGGGCACAGCTATAATACTGCCTGCATTTGATATATTCTAAGGTCTCCATAGAGATAAATTAGAAAAGCTCTCATATAAAATATGGAAGTAGAAAACAGACTTAGTTTAAAGAATGTTTTTATTTTATTTTATTCTGTAAAGCCAAACTAAATTTATTTGACTTGGCAGATAGAACAGATAATTTGAGAAAGCACATGCATCTGGCATTAAAAAATCAACAGGGATGTTATAAACCTATTTATTGTTAAAATATCATAATGGCTAAAAATCACTTATGCTGAAAAATTAACCCAGAATTTGTTTTCCCTGTAAGCAGCACTTCATTTTGCCTGTTATTTTTTCATATGCGCATTATAGTATATTTGCATTTATAATAAATCCGCACGTTTTTCATTGTGAGAAGTTTCTATGTTGCTGAAATCTACAGCAGGCTTGTTTCTAGTGGTTGAATTATATTGTTTCAAGCAGATTTGCCAATTTGCTTAAGGTGGTCTGTATTTGGGTACTTACGTTGCTTCTTAGTTTTGGCATGGTTGTCAAAAATATAATGAACTTGTTATTATTTAAAAATGGAAGTGTGAAGTTCCTCAGCACACATCCCCAGGAGTGGGATTATTGGGTGGTCTGGGAAGGCTGGCACCAATGGCAGGAACACTGAATGAGCATCTGAAGACCTGGGATGGACCTTTGATTCTCTCCGTGTGATCTGGGGTAAATTAGTTAATGCCATTGACCTACAATTTTCTCATCTGTAAACTTGATTTGTGCTATTTCATGCCTCGTTGGCTTTTAATGAGGATTAATGAGATATGTGAATATTAGCACATAGTGTGCTCTAATGAGTTAGTTTTAGCAGAAAGGGCTCAGCCACTTGTATTCGTCTTGATCCACATCACCGCATTCCACTTCAGAAAACAGAGGCATCGTCAGCTATACAGTGAGCATATGCAGGTTTGTGGGCACACTTGCCAGGATGGAATTTCTTTTATTTTAAAGATCAATATAATAGACATAGTATGCCCTAAAAAAGCACTTCAGTAAATTCTGAAGTATGCAAAAGAAATGCGTAGATAGAAAAAAGTAAAGGAAAAATGACAATAGCAGACAAAGCACAGCGTGGCCTGACATAGTTGAAATGAGAGAAAGAATCAAAGTGACTGGCGTGGGGAGAGGCTGTGGCTGAGAGAGTCAGGGCTTTTCCACTCCTCTCTCGAACTTTTGTCAGGCTGGCTGGTGAGTGGGCGCCAGGGAGCATTCAGTGTTTCCCTTTCTGCTGATGGGCAGTGCTCAGCTCTCTCCTGGGGCGCTGGCAGGTGCTCCCCAACTCAGTTCCTCTCTGCTCTCCACCCTCAGGGGAGCAGATGCAATGCAGGGAGGGAACAATGGCCACATTGTAAGCCCAGCTGTCACACATAGCTCCCTGCCTCCCTTCCCACCACCAAGGCTGCCCTCATGTTGCCAGAGCCTCTAGTCCGATCCTCTACCCACTCAGGCTCACCCTGCCAGACCCCAGGGGGCAGACAATGCCTGGTTGTTCTCAGGCTCCATTTGCTTCTCCTTGCAGGGCAGCCCCCTCCATTTGTAGAACTGCTATGAGCGCATCTCTGTCTCAGGAAGGCAGGGTTTGCTCTACACAGCTGAGTCCTTGGCACTGAAAGTTCCCGGAGACCTGGTTGAAGTGACCTGGGTCTGTCTATTTTTCTTATGAGGCTAACATGGTCTTGACCATGAACCGAAGGGGAAGCATCAGAACAACTCTGGTGAGCCCCGTGCTCCAGAATTGGAAACTTCTGGAAACTTCCTTGGTCCTTACATATACTGTGGTTGTGGTCCAAGGGAAACAGCCATCTCTGCATCAGGAGGTTGATTTAAAATCAGTACAATAACATTCTGAGGTGGGAGGAGGATTTCTTTCATTTTAATGGTATTTACTGAATCCCATTCTCTTTCATTCTCATTACTGGAGGTAGACTGTAAGTGGAGAATAGGAGGCAGAGAGAGAGAGAGAGAGAGAGAGAGAGAGAGAGAGAGAGAGAGAGAGAGAGAGAGAGAGAGAGAGAGAGAGAGAGGGGAAGGGGGTAAGTGGGGAGGAAAGGGAATTAATGACCATGGGAAATGGGACTTGGACTCAGGTCAGACAAATCTCTCTTCATCAATGGAGCATCCTCTGATCCCCACCCCATTCTGGTCTTTCTGACACCCTTGCCCCTATGACAGCACTGAGTACTCATTCTGGTTATGTGTGTTCCTCCCTCTCTAGGCTGAGAGCTATTGGAGGACAAGGGGGTCTGATTCAGTTTGGTGTCCTTGGCACCTAGTAGGATTCAGCCATCATGATGAGTGGTTAAGGGGTTGTCTTTGGGCTTCTGACACAAGTTGTCCTCTTCTGGGCTGCAGTCTTCCTGACCAGTAACTAGAGCATTCTTTTAAAAACGTAAATGGTTCCATATTGCTCATCTGCTTGCAGCCCCTCAGGTCTCCTGTTATACTTTGGATAAATCTTTATCATGGTGGCCCCTGGCTCCTCTGAAATCACTGTTCATGTCACAAGAGCCACGCTGGGTCCTCTCAGTTCCTGGAATGTCCCCCAATACCTTTACAGTATTAGTTCTTCTGAGTGTTGCTCTATCACGTTTGACATGAATGAGCCAGACTGACTCTCAACAGACCTAGCTTTTGAGGTGGCAAACCCTGAGTTCTGGTGATGGAACTCTGAGCTACATGATTACTTACTGCTAAGGCCCACACCTGTGTGCTTATGACTTGTTTTAGTTATACCATTACAAAGAAAGAAGAGTTAAGTGTTGGGATCCTGAGAAAGAATAGAGAAAAGGAAGAAAGGAAGGAGGGAGAGAGGGAGGAAGGAAGGAAATCTTTTTTCAGTTAGATTGGACTTTAAATTCTGGCCCCATTTTTACTAGTTTTGGGATTTGGGACAAGTTACTTAATACCTCTAATCTTAGTTTCCTCATCTGTAAAATGGGATTAATGAAGGTTCTTGCCTCATAGTATCATCATGAGGTTTGAATTAATGTGTGTGGTGCTGTTTAGTGCAGTGCCTACTGCATGTTAAATGCTTGACTTTATTTTTAATTAATTATGAAAAACAGTATATGTAAATATATAATCATTCATTCAGAATCATTTGAGAATCTTTCTTTCCTCCTTCCTTTCTCTCCTCTCCCCTTCCTTCCTCCCTCTTTACTTCCTTCCCTCCTCGTTTCCTTCTTCCCTCCCTCCTCCTCCTCCTCATTGCTCTCCTTGCTCTCTCTCAATAAACTTTATTGGATGCCTGTTGTGTGCCAGGCAATACCCTAGGTCTGGTAAGAGTCTGGCTAAAGAAATGTATGTTTTGTTGTTTTATATCCTTGCCCATGTCCCTGAGCGAACTTTGAATTTGTCTAGATGACTTAGTCTCAAATGACAGGCCGAGCAAGTCCGGGAAGACATAGGTGGGATGGATAAAAAGGCGCTGCGGATGAAAAGGGTTTCGGCTGGGTCTGCCCCCCCAAGATCTCTCTGTTCCACCCAGGGCCCAACAGGAAGTCTCCACTTGTGATACAGAAATGCTCTTTCTACAGCACCAGTGTGTCAGCTAGATGTTTCTAACAGTGGCTTAATTTTACAAACAGGGATGTGTTTTGGCAAGTTGTGGTCCCATCGGGCCTCTGAGCAGTCTGAACTTGGAATAAAATCTGGTCTTAAACTCTTGAAACTGAAGGAAAAAAAAGAAGTGATTTCCAGGTTCAAAGAAAAAGCTTCACCAACTCCTGGATGAAGGGATTGATCCAAAATACAATCATCCAAAAACAATATTGTGACGGTTTCTTTTAGAAAAGTCGGAGCTCTGTGGGCCAAACTTTCTTTGTAACTGAGATAAACTGTAGAGTGTGTGGGAATGGGTTTCCTTTCCAAAACATTGAATCAAGAGCTGTGCTGTCACCTGCCCAGAGAGAATCGAATGCTTTCGCCTTTGACTAGAGTGTTCTGTGGTTCAGAACTTCCATGGCTATTAAATCCCCAGTTATGTTGCTTCCACTTAGAAGGTCTGAGTTCACAGTTGTCGCCTCTCAAGACGAAGATGAGTTAAAATGAGTCAAACTGTGAGCACTTTTGATAGCGCATATACAAACTGGATTTATGAAGGGGTGCTTATGATCTGATGTCGTATTTCTTGCTACTTCTTCGGGAAGCACCTCGGATTTTAGCTCCCCTGTAAGGTGTTCCTATTCCTTTCAGCTGGTGTCCCCCTTCTCCTTCCTTACTCTTTCCACCCATTGCCTGCTGCTCCAGCTTTCTGATCTCCTCTCCTTCATCCCATCCAGGACCTTCTGATTATGCCCTTTGCCTGCTACTCTCAGACCCTGCCTTGGGCCCTCACGAAGCCTGAACTCTGGAAAAGGGTGCTAGGAGGGGACTCTAGCTAGTCCAAGGCTGTGGCTGTTTCCCAGTGGACACCGCGTGGAGTCTAAGAGGTTTCTTAGTCCACCTGCCTGCTTGTGGAGAGGAACGGGATGAGATGTGGTTCCTGCACAGGTCCCCGGGCTGGGATCGTTGGCTAGGATAAGAGTCTGAAGGTCCTTCAAGGAAGAACTGCGTTGGCGTAGCCTGGCCTTGGGATCAGACTCGATCTGCCCGCCTCTGGATCCTCTCGTGAGCAAGAGAGGGGAGGTTGCAGGAGACAGCTCTGCTGGCCCAAGGGTCTGCTTAGACTCTGGGCATGGCGAGGCCTGGGCACCTAGCAGTCTACCTGGAGAAAGAGGGGTGCTCAGCAAACTCATGGTGGAAGGAAGTTCCCTCCTGACTGCCCCAGCAATGGAACCCAGGAAGCTAATTTAATAGGACTTGGAAAAGCTTCTGGAGGAGTAGGAACTAAAACCCAGGGGACTTTGTGGGGTAGCAGGCTTAGTCTGGAGCAAGAGAGGGAGAAGTGTATTCCTTGTATTCTTATCTGTTTTGTGCCTCTGGATTGAAGAACCACAGTTAATTCCAAGTTAGGCCCAGTTTTGAAGTCCTTAGCTCTCTCCTCTAGGAAACCAGGCCTGGCCTGGGCTGAGGAGAGGAATGGACACTCCCTGGTGGGAAGTGTGGCTTTGGACTCTAGCAAAGGTTTTATTTTTATTTTTAAAGGAAAGGTAAGGGCAGGAAAGAATGTGGTTAGGAAGACAGGCAGAAAGAGAGGCGGGAGAAGCATTTTATTTTCATTTTAGTCGTTCATCTTGGTTGTTCTCCCCGGGCCCTTGGAATGTATGTGGAATGCACTTGGCTGGAGGCAGCTGACCTAACCGCCACGCCACCAGGGTACACTGCCAATGTGAGGGTTTTATGGAAGTACCCAAATGTGGTGGCTTTTAAACAGGTTTGCACTTTTTTGAAACTCCGCCGGTCAAAGGGTGGAACGTAAACTCCCCCTGGAGCTGGTCTTTGGTGATGTACTTATAACTAGTAGGATGTGGGGCCAGGGATGCCGCATGACTTCTGAGGCCAGGTTTGAAAGGGAGACACAGCATCTTGGAACTCAAGCTGCCGTGCTCTAGGGAGGCCTAGGCCATAAGGAGAAGCCATGTGCCGGTGCTGGGGCTGACAGTGCCAGCTGAGGTCTTTGCTGGCCGCCAGCCTCAATTCCCGGACATTAAATGAGAGCATCTTCAGATGATCTCGCCGCCAGCCTTTGATCCAACCCAGCTGATGCTACTTCCCACCCCCAAGCCTGGTCCAAGTTGTAGATTCCTGAGTAAATGTTGCATTGTTGTAAGTTACTGAGTTTCGGTTAGTTTGTACATAGCAACAGCAAATCCCAGCATTCTCTAGCTCCTCTCACTTCTTTGGTTTGTCTTCTGCTTCCCAGCAGGAGACGGTTCAGCAAATAATGACACTCAAAATGTGAAATATCCTACAGCCATGAACATTTTCTAATGACTTAAGAAAATACTTTTTTCTTATAATATTGAGTTAAAAATATAACACTACATATATGGAATTCCAGTTCTTTTTAAAAAAATGTCCACAGGTAAAGTACTAGAAGGAAACAGATCTATATGATGAAGTGGTAGAATTATAAGAGATATTTAAAATAATTTCTGTCCCTTTCTAATTTTTTATGATGTACGTATGGTACTTTTATAATTAGAAACAGTTGTTATATTAAAAGATATAATCTTTTGCTTTCCTTTTCTGACATCAAACATAAGTGTCACTTTCTTATCCATAATTTCCAGTTTCTGAATGCACGTAAGGGTAGATTTCATACGCACTCTGGGAAACAGTTCCAAATAGCTACCAGTCATTGAAAAATCGGCATTATCAAAATTAAAAAAGTCAGACTTTGTAAAAGTTATTTCTTTTAGCCCTCCCTTCTTTCTCTTACTGTCTTCTTATATAAGCTTGACATCTGAATCTTATTGAGTGTTGAACTTTTCAAAACTTCATGTTTTCTGGAAGTCTTTTGAAGCTTCCTTCTTATCCTGCTTTGAATTCCATTCCCAAATTTATGATTTCTTTCTCTCTTAGGAGCAAGAACTGTTTCTCTGGAACTGTCTTTAAAAGGCATGTGCTGTGCTAAATAAGCCGCCAGTAGAATTCTTGCTTTCTCTTTCTTTCTGTACAGTCCTAAATCAACTTTGTAATCTAGGAGATAGGAAATGGGGTTCGAAAATTTAGATTTGGAATAAACACCATACATTATCTGGTCTACCCTTCTTTCTAAACAGAAGGACATCCAGAGAGATAGAAGTTCTCAGTGTTTAAAAGGCATTTCCCAGTTCACACTACAAGAATGATGACCGAGAGAATCAGACCCAATTTTTCCTGTCGTTTGGAGGCAGTGGAACCTGGTAGAAAGAGTGATGTTGGCACTACATCCTTGAGTTCCAGACTCCTCTCTGCCATTTATTTATTTAAAGTGGGGCAGTTACTAAATATCTCCAAGCCCCAGTTTCTCTATGTGTAAAGTGAGAATAGCCTGGAGAATAACTTGAACATGAGAAGTGCTTTGAAGAACTGTGGTGATATTAGAAACATTACTAATTATGGATTCATCTTCCTTTCAGATGATCAAGTTAAAATTTGCTCTTGCTGAGTTTTAGCTACACTCATAACTTCTTTTAAGGAATCAATTCAAGGGTCACTGATAACAGACGGCCATACCTCCAGGAAACAGTTTTAAACACCTGAGTTAGAAAATAGCTTTCCCAAGGCAACACCACCCTCTTCCCAAACAGTCAATGTCACCTCTTCCCCCTGGAGCTTGTCACTGCCCTGTCACCTCCTTCCCCCTACCCTACCAGCCCGGCTGAGCATGCTATTCTCCCTTGTCCGTGGACCACTTAGCTCTATAACCGTCTTTTAAGATAATTCCTTCCGTTCTTTTGTATCTTCCAACACATGTGAATTATCTCAGGAATGTTTCTCTTCTCTTTATTTTATCTGTAAATGAAAGAATTCCTCAGATCCTGGAGATGTATATAATGATACCGTGGTTACGATTCTTTGTATGTGCCGGAGAAGGAAACCCACATGCTTTGTTAGTGTTATCAGGATGTCATAAAACATGATGGAGAGTGAAGTCACATTTTTCATCTGTCAGCTTGGCAAGAGTAACCAAGACTTATTACTGATAAAGATGAAGGGAGTTTGCTTTTTTCACACTATTTTATTATTTATATAAATTATATATTACTATTATTTTTCATTGGTATGTATTTATTGGTGTAAACTTGTGTAGAACATTGAGGCTGCATATGTTAAAATTGAAAAGAATATATGTGGTGCATCCTGCTGGAGCAGCGTTTAGGTTAATCGTCTCCAAAGGAGCCAGCCACGTAGCACCGTGTTTGAATCCAGGGCTCAAGTGCAGGAGGCGGGAGCCACCGGCTTGAACAACTGAAAATACAAATAAAGTGAAAAAACAACAAAAAAGGTATACACACATATAATTTATTTGTATACATTTACAAAGAGGCATGTCTAAGAGCAGATGCTAAAGGGTTACTCATAATATAAAAACCAGAAGCAATGTAAATGTTTATTGGTAGGGACATGATTAAATGAATTATGGTTTATTGCTTGTTTGGAATACTTTGAAGCAGTTCAAAATAATGTAATAGATCTGCGTTTCCCAACATGGAACGGTCTCTAAGACATAGTGTTATCAGAAAAGAGCAAACTTCTAGTCACACGTGGTATGATGCCTCTATATAATAGGCGATTATAAAACAAGAAGTGGAAGGGATGCTCTAAATGGATAGAGAGTGGTTATTTCTGGAGAAGAAAGAGGGTTTTCTTTGTGGAAAAAGTGTAAGGAATTAGGATGTTTTTGCTGATAAAACAAACAAAAAATTGAACTGTGATATAAAACCCACAAAAACTCCTCTTGTGATTTTGATACCCAGGTAGGTTTGGAGACCATAGTATATAATCAGTGACTGTGTAACACATAACCTTAAAATTCAGCACTGAGGACTACAGGCAGCTGTTATGTCGGTCTTCCTGTGGCTCTGGGATTCAGGCAGGAGTTTCCTAGGCCTTCTCCTTCAGAGCAGGTGATCACTGTGTGCACTGCCAGTGCTCTCATCTCAGGGCTCCACTGGGGAAGGCTCTGCTTCTAAGCTCACTCATGTGGTTGTTGTTAGGACTATGTTTATGTTTAATGAAAAGGGATAGAATAAGAAAGTGACGAAAAGGTCCTGGAAACCATACAAATATGTGGTAGCTGTATTCAGTAGTATTCCCTAGAAAATCAGGCCTCCCATAGGTAATCCCTTCCCTGATTACTCCAGACTTGACTGTGGAACTTGCTTTGACCAATAAGATTTGCCTTCAGGGTGCCAAGTGCAGTCTCTGTTGAGCTGCGGTTTCTTATGGCTGCTAGCTGGAGGCAATCCTCAGTTCCAGACGGAAGGTGGAAGTCACAGCCTTTTTTCAAATCCTGAAAGTACTTTGCCTTATTGTATTCATTAGAACAAGCCTGTAGGTGCAGCCAAGCCTGAAGGGGGAGACACTAGGAGCAGTGTTGCTTACCACAGAAAACACTGGCTTTGGTAATTAAGGAAAAAAAAACCCAAAAAACAGCCATCTAAAAAGGAACTTTTTTTGGGTCCGGCATCGTTGTTCAGATTTTAAATTTATTTGATTGCACTTTACCTACTGTTGTATTTTAACTACAATATTCACTTAAATGTTTCTATACCTTAGTGTATTTTCTAAACAATATCGACTATAGTTTAAATACATGTGTGAATTTGTGAACCAGTCTAGGAAGTGAATCCTCATTTAGGTCTGAGTGTTATAGGAAAATACATGCTGAATTCTGTATGTACGTCTGCCAATTGCTGCAGCATCAGTCGTAAACTGGGGCAGTGGATTATTCCATCTAGAGATAAAAGCAATAAATATATCTTCAAATCTCTTTCTCACTGTAGATTTTTCTTGGAATGGGTGTGTGTTTCAGTTGGCATTGCTGTTTTGGTTTCCTAAAACCTAATGGCTTAAAATAACAACATTTTTTCTTTCTTGTTCACAAGTTGGTGGTTGACTTGGCAGTTTTGCAGTCAGCTCACTGGTCAGATGGGCACGGGATCTAGGATGACCTCACTCACATGTCTGGTGGTTGGCAAACTGGTTATTCAGCCCGGGCGGCTCTTCCCTATGCCATATGGTCTCCCGTCCCCCAGGAAGCTAGCCAAGTCTGAGGGAAACTCCTTGTTGGTCAGAGCAAGTCCCGTAGCAAGCCTGGAGTCACTTGGGGAGGGCACTACTTCAGGGAGGCCTGATGTTCTAGGGCTGTTACTGAATATAGCTACCACAGATTCATACAGTTTCCAAGATCTTTTTGTCACTTTCTCATTCTGTCCCTTTTTGTTAAACGTAAGCAGCAAAGGGTATGAATCTTGTCCACCAGTAAAAGAACAGCTGCACGTTTGGGTCTCAGAGGGAGTATATCCCAGTAAGGATGGTCTGGCTCCCGTTCAAAGCTAGGCCAGTCCTCTTGGTGTTCGAGAAGGTGAATTTGAGCGAGCTCGCATCCATTCATCTCTGATACTAAACTCTGTCGTAGCAATTAAGATCACATCAGTATGCGTACCCAGGCTGCATTAACTCAACCTCGTGCAAAACCAGACATCACCGAGTAACAGTTTAATTTCCAATCCTTTAATTTTTACCCATGATCAATATGAGAAATGGACATGGGAAGAAATCTGTAAATTTTTGATGGGATCAATGCAGATGAAATTATTGGGAATGATTTTCAGTGTTTATCATACAAAGTGTCAAATGATAAATTCCTTCCAGAAATTAGTTTCTGGAAAAGGCTTGTCTGCCCTGACAAAGGGTAATCAGTCACTTTTCCTTTTTAAGGCAATGAACGTCTATAATCTCTCTTTCCCTCTTACTTTAGCTTGCCAGAAATAGCCAAGTTCAGTTTAATGTTTTGTTACAATAACTCTGTTAGCTCTGTTGATTGTGGCTTCTGATACATTTATTGCCTTCTCTCCTTACCAGGTGTTATCTTTATTTTGATCATCTTAATTTTCAGCAAGTGTTGGGTTAAAGTTACAAATATATGAACAGGATGGTCTCATGCATATTTGGCATGTATAATGAAGTAAATAAACAGACAAACCCCAACAATTCACAGGACACAAAACAGTGACTACCAGGAGGGGAGGAGTGGGGAAGGAAGGAAGGAAGCAATGAACAAGGTGGAGGTAAAAGCATTAGAACTCTGGTGATGGGTGTGATTTCATTCAGCATCCTAAAATGCATATAGTTATATAAACAGAAGAAATAGTAAAAGTATTATATTTAAAAATTGTAAATGCATGAGCAGATAAACATTAAGCAATCTCAGTTCTGCTGCTAAAACATTGTGTAATCATTAAAAAAAATCACTTAAGTTGTATAATCGTTTAAAAATATTTTGTCCTTGTCTATAAGACATTGAGATAAGATTGAGCTGAACGATCTTTAAAGTCCTTTTTTGGATCTTAATGACTTCAAAACTTTTTGTGACTCTTTCACTTGAACATTTTCTACTGTATGAATTATTCTAGCTAGTAAATGTCTTAAATGACTGTAGAAAAAGAGGTATATTCAGACCTGTTTCAGTGCGATGTAGGACTTTTTCAAGTGTTATCTGTGTTTGACAAAAGGGATGGACATTAGCAAGGCTTTGTTCCTCATTGCTAGAACCCAGGTGTACAGTATTTCCAGCAAGTACAAAGCCTGTGGCATTGATTCATTGCACAGCTTACTCACAGTGGTCCTCAGAAGCCATACGATGCCCAAGAAACCTTTATGGCTCGACAAATGAAAATCTTTACTTTTGATTTGCTTTTAAACATAACATTTGTGCTGAAAGCAAAAGACGACCACCACTGAATTTCAAGTATCCTTAGATTCAGTCAGACATTCCTAACGGTAATTAGGAGGGGTGGTAATTTAACCTTTAGACACTACTCTGGAATTCTGCTGTGTAGACTGGTTGATTGAGTGTAAGGAAAACTTTAAAAAAGTCTTGGGTTTGGAGTTTTGTGTAAAAGTCTGATGTAAAAGATGGAGCCACTCTTGATGATCCCGGTACAGTTTACGAATTGGTGCTGTAGAAGGTTGTAGAAGGTGGTAGAGCCGGGCCGGTTAAGGGATTAGCTGTGGGTATCAAACTCTGCCTTCATTTCTCTTGCAGCTTGACCCTGGCAAGTTAAACTTCTCTAAACTTGTTCCCTAAATTTTAAGAGTGCTCATAAGTATCCCTATATTATAGAAGTGTGAGTAGGAAATACAGGTTAGCTGACTAGCCCGGTACTTGATTCTTATTACACACTGAACCATTAACTATTATTAATGCTATTATTATTATTAATGTCAAATCATATATGATTGAACCATTTTTTTGGTTGTCTCTTTATGGTAAGAGCTTTTATTGGAATTGAGATGAGTGAAGTGGACTTCAGATTGCTTTAGTTTAATTGCTGCTCAGTGGACAGCAGTTAAAAGTTAGATGACCCCGTCTGTGTAAAAGGAACCAGAAGCTGTGGGTTCATGTGATGATTCCTCCACTTGCCACCTGGAACACACTCCTTCACCCCTCTGAACTTTCACTTTTCAGAGAATAATGTCACTTTTCCTGCCAACTGGGCTGGTATGTGAAGCACAAGTCATCCCATTCAGCCACCAACGTAGTGTGTCTTTTCATGAAGACGCAAGCAAGATCCTGATAGCCAAGAGCTGCTGAGGATAAGGTTCCTGATGGCGCCACATGGGGTTCTCAGCTGGGAGATATTTGGAAAGAGTTTGAGATTGCTTTGATGGCCACAATGACAGGGGGTGGTGCTGAAAATGATCAGACAGGAAACAGGGATTCTAACAGACTGCAGGACCAGAGAGAGCCCAGCACAGCGGGGTTTGTCCTGCCCCAAATACCATTGGCATCCAAGCTGAGAAATGTTGGATTTGAGAGCTTATCTGGAAGGTCTAACAGGAGCGCATGTATTCGTATACCCTAGACCCAAGAACGGTTTGTCCCTATTGGAGAAGGGCGTCCTCTTCAGTGGAGTTCGTGGCTTCAGGTGGGACCCGCATGGAGCAGTGAGGGAGGGACACCCGCCTAAGCAGCCTGATCAGCAGAATCAACCCCGGTGATCAGTGGGGTGACAGAGGTCACAGTCTGATCACGCTCACTTCCTAGAAATGCTGGATCAGCTCCAATAAGAGAAGGATCTCTGGTTCAGAGCCGTAAGGGTCAAAATACTGGGGGTGCTACCTCCTAAGAAACCAAGACTGCTGACTCATTCGAGGTTCATGGACATCTCTGAGTGTCCACCCTTTCTAAGATTTCATTACTAGTGTGGTCCTGGGTCTTATCCTTGACGTGCCACACAAAGGTCATTAACTTTCCTGTTTGCTTGGCCGCTTGCTCTTCCATGCTGGCCATACTCCCTTCTCAGGCCCCGGCGCTGGCTGAAGCCTGTTTGGAATGCATCCTAGATGGCGCCAACTCATCTGCCCTTCCTTTCTAAGGACATCATCTCTGTGAAGCGAATAGAGAAGACCACCCGCTTTAAAGTTCACCACTGCCACCACTGCTGAGTTTGCCCCTTCCCCAGTACTTAATGCAAATATTATATTATCTACGGGTTGCTCACATTTATTTATTTTCTGTCCCCCCTCCTCCTAGGGCTGTGGGGTGTGTATCTGTGTGTGTGTGTGTGTGTGTGTGTGTGTGTGTGTGTGTGTGTGAGAGAGAGAGAGAGAGAAAGTCATAAATATGTTCTAAGTCCTTAGTGTCTGGCACTTAGTAGGTGTGCCATAGATATTTGTGGAGTGAGCTAATGAATGAATACCAGCGAAAAGATCTAGAAAATTGAATGGAGATAGAAAATAAGGAATAAACTGGAGAAATATGCAGCCTTTGTGTGATGAAAGCTAGAATATGTTACCGAGAGGCATTAAAGAAGATTGGAGTAGATGAAGAGAGATTCTGCGATTCCTTGATTTGAAGATTTTTGTATTAAAGACAAAGCTGTAAAGTTAATAACATTTCAATAAAAAAATTTACAGATTTTTTGAACTTGATAAAAATGATTCTCAAATTCTTTAGAAGAATGACTGAGAAATGCAAAGAAACATTAAAGAGTAATGAGGGAAGGCACCCCCAAGGGTTATTGAAACCAAGTAGAAAAGTAAAATAATTAAAAATGGTGTTCTGTTGGGGCAAGAGTAATCAGAGCGATGAGACAGACTAGAGATCTCATAGAAAGAAACATACACGCACACACACACAGAGGTCTAAAGTGGGATAATGGTGACATTTTGCATTATTAGGAAAAACACAAATGACATGTTTATTGAGCATTATTTATTGTCTGTTTTATTTACTTTTGTGGCAGCCCAGCTGCTGTCACCAGGCAGTACATTGCAAAGTTGAGATTTGAATCCAGACTCAGTACCAGAGTTCATACCTTTATATGAATAAAAAAAGGATGCTGAAGTAATGTCTGAATATCTGGAAGAATGGTCATGCACTGATTTAAATATTAAAAATGAGAAAAGGCAGCAAAGATTTAGCTTTTAAGAAATTTTATCAAAATTTTTGTAATAGAAATGTGAAGTCACGTAAGTTTTATTTTCAACTTAAAAATAATTATTTTAAGATTAGTTATATCTATGTATTGGCATTTTAGTCAATGTTCAAAAATGAGGTAGAGGAAAATATTAATATGAGATATTCACAATATAGGTGAAGAAAAGTAGTTTATGAAATAGTATGTGAAATACGATGTTATTTCTATAAAAGCGTATTTATAAACATCATAAAAGTTAGTTAATGGGTAAGTAAAGACGGCTCACACCAAGAAACCTATGGCGCTTTTCTCTCTGTGGGATGGTTTGTCCCCAGTGTCAGACAGAAAATGGCAAAAAGAGATCCCAGGTCTCCTCTGGTACAGTCACTTCTTACCCTGTCACTCCCGTCAACGAGTCCAATGACAGCCAGACTTTGTCTGTTGTCCCCACTGGGGTCCTATCTTCCTTGACCTGACATGTAAAACCCCGTAAAAGACACACTGAAGCCTTATTAACTCTCTTTCGACTTTTCCTTCACTTGTCGCGTTCAAAGGTTTGGGCTGGTTAATGATGTCTGCTTTTGCAGTTACTCATCCTGAGCCTGATTTCTTCCCCAGGTGTCTGGCGGAAGGGACAGGTGTTTTCAAACCATGCTCACTGAGGGGCGGAGGCCCAGGCCCCAGCTTCCCACTCCACCAGGCTCTGGTCGGGGATCCCCTGGGGTGACAGGGAATGGCCGGGACATCGCCTGCACTCAGTGCCCACTCCTACCAAACAGCACCTTGGGCTCTGCCTTCTGACTGTTTAATAGCAGTTGGGCTGCGCCGTCGGAATCTGTGAGCAGGGTAAGCTCAAACAGCCCAAGGGCTGGGTCCTCCTAGTCGGTTTCCTCAGCACTTTGTACCCAGTGCCATGTTGAGGAAGACGTGCTGGACTGGGAATTCTCCAGACCTTGACTGGAATCCTTACTAGCTTGGTAACTCTGGACAAGTGATTTAAGCTTTTTGAGCTTCTCTTTCACTGTCTATAAAATGAGTCTAATGAGGGTTGATGTAAGCATTAACCCGCTAGGTATGTGAAGGCACAGACCTCAGAGCCGGGTTCAGGGCTGAGGTGAACGGCTCCAAGTGGGTTGTGGATACGCTCTGCAGTAATCTAGACCTGCCACTAGGAGGCGTGCGAGCCCCATGATTGATTTTGTTTTCCTTTTTTATATTCAAAACCAGTTCTAGAATTCTGCCTCTGCAACTTTACGTTTAATTTATTATTTAAGAGTTGATGAATGGCTTGCTCCTGTATTGCTGTTCTATTCAAATTATTGTCATTAAAATGGAGACACTGTAGCTGCTAAAACACTGACTCCTTGTTTGCTTTTGCTGATTTTCATTATGGGTACTAGCTGTTGTTTAGTTGGGTACCTAAAACTTAGACTTCATTTTGTTCTGCGAACATGTAGCACTCTTGACTGACTACGTGTCTAGGTCCGAAGGTTTGGACTGTTTGTGGGAAGGAAAGTGAAACTGGTCTTGATCTGTTCTCTTCCATACAACCCAGGAGGCCCATTTGTGACCTCAGGTGTGACACCTTGTCTTTTCTGTGTTAGAAGAAGTGTTCTTGGCCCGTCTTTGTTTTATTTCCTTGGTCATGTTCTCTGAGCTTCTTACACTGTACTTCCAGTCAGAAGAGCTGGGTTTGAGCCTTGATGGGCCCTCTGAGCCTCAAAGATGGTCAGATTAGGAAGAGCCTTCATGGAGAATTGAGTCCACCTTGTCCTCAGAAGGGGACATGGAGGATCAGAGTGGGCTGAGACCTCAGACTTCAGTGTCACCATGGGTGAAGCAAGAGAACTGGGCTGAGTAATTTTTAAGACACTTCCAATGCTGACATTTTTCTACTTGTAAATCCAGAGGCCATGTTCTTGGACTCACCTAGGTGTGTGAATTCTGGTTATGAATAGCAGACAGAGATGTCATAAACCTGAATGTCATAGTGATTTATGGGTGTTGTGGCATCCTAGCTCTTGGAGCCCTGTTGAGGCTTTCTCAAAGTAGACATTATACCTTGGAACAAGCTGTTCTGATGAACAGCCCAGGGACACATCAAAGACAGCAGCTCCCCAGCTTGGCTTTGGGGCTTGTGATTCTCCTTTTTATAGTCTTGTGACGTGGGGACAGCGTTAGCATTTACTTCTATTTGCTATGCAGGACGACATACCATGAGAAGGCAATGGTTATGAGAATTCTCATGGGAGCCTGTGCTCAAGTTCGGGGAAGTCGGTTTTCTCACATGTGAGGCATTTGCAGCAAGAGCACAGTGGGAAGAGCCCATGGCTCGCACCAGAACCTGCTGGGGGCCAATCCTGCCTGCTGTTCACTGCCTGCGGGACTTCAGGCAGGCAGTCTCACTTCTCTGAGCCTCACTTCCCTCCCTGTGAAATGGAGTAATACTGTCCCCTTCAGTGTGGGTTGCTTTTGAGGACTGAGTAGAGGTTATTACTGTGAAGTGCTCATGGAATCTGAGACTTTTTTACTTTTAATTTGAAGTGAAAGAGCAAGGAAATATGCTTTTCTATTTTGAAATGGGGAGTTCAGGTGGAATTAAAAAGGAGCAAACTAATGTGAGAATTGGAAGAGCTTCAGAGGGCAGCAGAAGATTCTGAACTAAAAAAACTGAAAATAAAAAGCAGAGCTCCATTGGGCTGAAGTTGGGGGAAAACATACAAGGTCTGCTAATGTTCCTGAGTGTCTGCAAGAGGGGAACCCAAGAATTTGAAATTCAATAGGGGGTTTCTGAAGGGCCAGATTGCCAAGGAACTCAGTCAGCTGGTGTCAAGGCTTCTTATTTTCTTTTATCAATCTGCCTGTGTCTATATCTACCAGTGTATATATCTCTGTATCTCTATATATCTATATGTCATATCTCTAATATTTCTCCATCTCTATCTCTACCTATACCTACACCTCTATCTCTATTTTTCTAATGCTTCTGCCTCACTGGACTTTGCAAAATCTGTTGAACATCTATTACAAGTTAGACACTGTTACTGCTGGGGAAATTAAGAGACTGCAGACAGGTCCCGGCTTCCATAGTCAATAGGAAAGACCCAGGTGAAATAGGAATTCTCTCTCCCTAGAGCGGAGGTTCAGCTGAGACCTGCCCCACCCAGGAGGCAGGTGTGGGGAGCCCCCAGCCCTGGTGTTTCAGGCAGGGGCCAGGGAAGATCTGGGTTGGGAGGAAGTGTCTGGGCTGGATGGGGACTACTGAGGGCAGGAAGGAGCTCTGTGGGGGTTAGTAATGGAAAAGGAGAGAACCAGCTCCTGAGGATCGGGTGTGGGGGGCTGCCTGTAAGAGTTGGGGAGGAGACAGTGAGGGTTTCTGGGGAGTCTGTTCATCTTCCTTCCTTGTCATGCCCAATGCAAGGGTCCAGGCTACCCCACAGAGAATATCCCCAGGGAAAGCCTTCTGCCTTCAGCTCCAGGAAGACCATTTAAACATGTCAGTGTCCTATTTAAACTCTGACCCTCATCATCAGCCAGGGTCATTTTAGATACTAAAGGGAGTATCCGAAGGAAGAATCAGGTCACCAGGGAACATGCATCTTGAATCTGTAGCTTCTCTTCAGGGATTAATCTGAACGAATGCAATTGGCAGATGTTTGTAAAATAAGTGTTAGCATTCAATTGTGATGTGTTTGTGTTGAAAATGACACTCTTGCTGTCTCTGGTAGCAGTGAAAATTGGTACAAAGCCTTTTGCTGTTCTGTTAGTTCTTTAATTACAATATGGTGATAGGTAACAAGAACCGAGGTATGTATATCCTGAGGCCTGCTCCTGGCCGTTAGTTCTGTTCCTTTACCCACTAAAGGGACCAACGGACTCTGCCTCAAGGAAGCAGCTCCCCACTGCGAGCCACATGGACTGTGCACTGTGCTCCCAGGGTGTCATTCTTGTAGACAAAGGCATGAATGGCATCCCCTGGAGTGGAACATTGCTGCCATCTCCAGAGCCGGACCTTTTGTCTTGTTCACTGCCAGACTCCTGGGGGCCTAGAAATGCTCCTGAAATAAGAGACTATTTTGGGGGTGGCCTGTCTGGCACATAGTAGGAGCTTGTAAGTACTTCCTGCCTATGGCATGCTCCAGGGGGCATTCCAACTCCATCATCCAGAAATTTAAAATAGTCGTATGTGAAGAATGCATGAACTCACTTTTTCCTGCTGACACTTTCACCAGGAAAAAAAAATCAGAACTTCGATATCCCTTCTACTGTGTAATTACCGCCACGCTAAATTGTACGTGGATATAAACACAAGGCCTGAAGCACAATAGACACAAATGAAAATAATTATGTTAGTGCGCGGAGATTACGGACCATTACTTTGCAACATTAAATTGTTTCCAAAATAAAGTCAGAGAATTTTTGACCACATCTATGAGGCTGATTGAAGAAAATTCGTAGTGGAAGTGGAACTACTTTATTTCACAGCTTTTTTCTTTCCTGGAATTAATAGCTATTCCTCAAACATCTGTCATCTATACTTTGTAGAATCAGTCTCAAGGCGACCAGGGCACTGGAAAGTGTGAGGGTTGCCAAGGTGGAAACTGAGAAGAGGACTTTTGTTTTCATGATCTGCTGTGAGAATGCACGCACACGAACAATCAAGAAGGGAGGCTGAGTCACGTAGTGGCCAGAGACCGAATTCCCCAGCGAGCAGAGTGTGCCGCCAGGGGGAGCAAAACAGGGTCCCGATTGCCTGAGGTGCACTGACTGACTTCGCCATAGAACATTCTCCTTTGCCTGGGCTGGTTTCAGCGTCTCTCCTCTCTCACTGCAAAGGATCGGTGAGTTCCTAATTGTGGGAATGGAACTGGAAGTGAAGCTTTCCATTTTCTTACTCCTCAAGGACCCTTCATCCTTGGAGGAAAATGCGTTGCTTTCCACATCCGATCCTCCCAGTCCATGGCTGGCTAATCGTGCTAGTTGCCACTGATTGCACAGAGATGCCATGGAGAACAGGCGTCCTCGGTGTTTGGTGGGCACTGGAATCATCTGGAGAACTTGCCCGTCCAAATTCCTGCGCCCTGTCCACAGACACTCTGATTCAGCAGGTCTGGGCTGGGTCCCAGAGCATGAGATCTAACTAGATTTACGATAGATTTTAGAGTTGACACTGGGACCAGCACCAGACACAGCAGGGAGTGTAAAGTGAATGTGTGTGTATGTGTATGTGTGTGTGTGTGTGTGTGTGTGTGTGTGCGCACGCGCTAGTGTGGGATGGGGTTGGGGGCGTTTACTGTTGCTAAACTGGGATAATCCCAGTCAAACCAGGACATTTGATAACCCCGGTTCTAAGCAGCCCCCCTTTGATGCTGACGGCTGCCAGTTGGGAGACGACACTTGGAATAGCACTGCTGAGGATTTTCCCAGGTGGTCTCCAGATGGCGTCCCAGAGAGGCATCTGGGTAAGGAAGCGTGTCCCCTGTAACCTGGTCATAGCTGTTCCCAAACTGAAATGAACCCTGTTCACTTCTTGAGGGGACGCCTGTCAGGGTACTAAGGATGAGACCTCTGTAATTAGGTCCAGGGTCAAATTTCTGCTCGGGCTTTTTTCTGGGACTGTGGGAATCTGATTCTCACTTTCCTCATGTCCCCCAAGGCTGGTGTAGCTGCCTGGAGGAAGTCTTTTAGGATTAAATGCGGCAATGTGGGGGAGGCACCTCGCACGGTGTATGGCTCATAGTCAGCACTCAGTAGACAGTGGTTCTGATGAGAATTTCTTTTGAGATTCTACAGAGTTATGAGATGCTCTTCATTCATTCTTCAGGCATCTCTAGGAGGCTCCTGAGATCACCTTTATGGGGTTGGTGGATGGAACTAAAGGTTAGAAAGGGGAGTAGAAAGGGAAAAACAAAATTAATTCATTAAATCGCCACATCTCTAGTAACCCAATCATGTGCTACTTGAGGGAAAGTGCTTTCTAGTCTGTCCTGACTGTTCTAGTCTAGCCTAGCTTACCTCACCAACAGGACCCCGCTGTGCCTTCCTCTGGTCTGCTCGATCTTAGCCTCCCCCTGGTCTGTTTGATCTTAGCCTCCCCTCTCCGGAACTATTGTACTCTAATTTGGAGTCCTCAAATGCCACGCATGACATTTTTTTCTCGGAGAAGCAGCCTATTGAGATGCCAGAAGTTGTCAAGTGTGAATCAGACTGATCTGTGTTTGAATTTGGACTCTGCCACCTTTGTGTTACCTTCAAGGTGGTCATTTCCATTCTCTGAGCCTTAGAGTCCTTGTTTGTACAAGGGAGAATAACTCAGCAACCACTGCCAGGGAAGCTGCCTGACTCACTTAACTGACAGGGGCCATCTGATGGAGAATGTGCTGGAGACCAAGAAGGCTGGATGGAGATTGTAATGTGGAGACTATGATAGACAGATGGAGACCGAAGGACAGACACAGACTGGGATGGACAAACAGAACCTGGAGCCTTCAGAATTGGAAACCCTGCTAGGCTAGTCTACATGGCCTCATAATTCATGTTAAAGAGAGCAGTGGGCCCTTCTACCAGGGATCTTGGAGAAACTAGTGGGGGTGGTGGTGGAAGGTCTCTGACTCAGGGCAAAACTGGGACTGATATTTCACTGGAGTGATAGTGAGAGGCTAGGCACACTGCTGCCTGTGACGTCACCCAGACTCAAGTTCTAAACCTGACCCTATTGTTTATCACCAGTGTGACTTTATCTGAAAAACAGGACTGTGACAATGCAGTGTAGGCACAGAGTAGGCAGAGTTAAAAAATGCTTCCTTTCTTCCAGTTATCTTTCTGATCTTCACAATTGTCCATATTTATTGAATGCTTGCTGATGACTAGGCCCCGTGATTGGTTTCATACAGGACGATGTCATTACATCGCCCTACAACCTACCAATGAGTCAGTTACCGTTATCATCATCTCAGTTTTCAGACAAGGTATTATTGAATTGTAAGATGGCTTTGTAACTTGCTCTTGTCCTTTTATCCAGTGAGAAGAGAGGGGCTTTAATCCCAGCAGCCTGACTCCATTCCTGGAAGGTGCTGGTACTTCTGTCCTCTGGATGATGAACCAGAGCCTCCATGTTGTGGAACGACCTCCTTGGACACCAGCTCGTTGACTCTGTGCCCAGGATCTTTTCTTCAGTTCTTTAAACTTACCAAGTTCTTCTTTTCTTCGGGCTTCTCATCCTGCCAGGCTCAGCTACAAACTCTTCTCTCACCTGACACCTGTCCCCAGGGTGCTTCCTCACCTCCAGTCCTCCCTCACCCCACCGGTTAACTCTTTCTTTTCCTAGCCTTTGTTTCTTATCCCCCCGTAGACTCTAAGCTCCATGAGGGAGGGCAGAGACCATACTGGTTTTCTTAACCGCCTATCCCCCTGCCTTGTCAATCGCCTCACAGACGTTCGCTGTCTGAATGAATCTATGTAGGGATGTGGCTGTGGCATAGACCATTCTTTCCCGCTTCTGCCATCACTTGTTAAGTGACTGAAGTTACTCACAGATTCCGTTTCCTTAGCCATAAATATGAAGCAATGAATCCCTCACAGAGATGTAGTGAAGATGAACTCAAATAACAGATATGAAAGCGCTTTGTTATAAACTACACGGTGTTGTGGACATGTGAGGTAAGAGAACGTTTCTCCTGGAACTTTGATGACTGTCTCAATCAGTCCCACGCCTGCCCCCACGCCTTGTCTTCTTGAATTTTTCTCTGCCAATCTGATACATTCTTAGCAATGGGGCAAAACTTAATGCCACTTTAATCATGGAAACTAATGACTCGCTGCTAAAGTAATTTTAAAGTAATTATGCCTGAAATGGTAACAAATTCTTCCCATTATCTATGGAGGTACTTGATGCTTTGTCTTGTTGCCACAGGTTTCTTGGTTGATTAGACAGTTTGTTGTGGAGAAATGATCCTTGAGTTTAAAATTCAGAGATCCAGGCTTCATTCCTGGCTCCATCAATTACAGATGTTGGACAACTTCCTTCTCTTCAAGATAAAGACTGCATTAGGGCTGCAAGTTAGAGATCGTCTAGTCTAGGAAAGGTAAACTACAGGCCAGTGGGCCTAATCTGGTCCACCACCTGTTTTTATAAAGTTTTATTTCATATGTTTGCACTTGACTCGTGCCTGCTTTCTTGCTACAAAGACCATATGGTATATGAGTCTGAAAATATTTACTACCTAGCTCTTTACAGGAAAAGTTTGCTGATTTCTTACTCTCCTCCCCCATTCCTTTTTAGTTTAGAAATGGGAAATGAGTTCCAGAAAGAGAAAATAACTTGTTCAAGATCACATAAAGAATTAGCAAAAGCAAAACTGCAAAAACTTAGGGGACTAAAAAAACTAGTGAGTATTCAGAGTCTAGAAGATAGACATATCAGTTATTCTAAGATCATTCTGAGATATTTGAGGGGCTTTGCCCTCTCTTTTATATTCACCCACATAAGACAAGCATTATATTTAAATAGTTCCAAGAAACTGAGCACCTTGGATAGACCTATAATAAAGGCTTTGCAGTGGGAATCGAATCAGTTCATCATAACAAACATATAGTCAAAACATCCATTGGCATTTTGTTTTGTAATAACTAATAACACTTGGAATTGTATTAACTCGATGACATGGGCTCTGGTTAAATTAATCTTTGCATACTGCCTGACAAAGTGCTTCATTAAGCAATTTTATAGTATAAACAAGGTTTTGGGAGAATGAGGTTTAAATTACTTAAGAGGATGAACAGTTTTTTTTTTTTTTTTCAGGTACTGCCAAGTAATTTGATGTGTTTATTAGAAAATAAATGATGACTAGACAAATCACAAATTATTTCTGTGTGCTTATTAATGTATGTTTAAGTTTCTTCTAATTGGAAATATTCTGACATATCTGATTGGATATGATTGGATACTGAAAGTTATTGCTCTTAAAATAGTCTATAACCAAAGTTTTCTAGTAATTATGACCACCCTTCTTCTACAGTAGGGCCTTAATGAAATATCAAGATGGGAGAAGACTTTAGAGATTATTGTTTCCTAAATCAGAGGAACACTGACGTGATCCAGGTGATAAAGACAGCGCATTTGCACCAGAGTCTGGTAGTGAGAAGTTGCTCCATTTAAGTTCTCTTTCAATCTTTTTGATTAGCCAAGGCGAAAGTCTCAGGTGGATGTCAGAAGGTCCCTAACACCTCTTCACCATTTACTAATCTTCTTGTTTCAAAAACAGAGAGATTCAGCAGCCCTTCCTCAAAGGGCAGCACTTCCCAGAGATCACTAAAAGCATTGTTCTCTTTTCACTGTATTTACTTTTATGTCCGTCTTCTGTTCTGGCAAGCCAGACGGTGGTTTCCATTCATGGAAACACTATCAAGTTTCCTTTTAAAATCAATTTCAAGGGAGGAAAAAGTGAGGGAGACAATTTTAACCAAATACATTATGTAAACAATGCAAGATGGTGTGGAGATGACAGAAATCACAATGGGAGCTATGTCAATATGGAAAGCAGTGAAGATGAGCTCAGGTGATGCAAGTCTGGGAGAAAGTTAGCTAGCCCAACTGCCTTATTTTATAGTGGAGGAAACAGATACCCTCACCGGCGAGAAGTTACATACCCTGGTACCAGCCGAGACTAGGAAAAGGCCCCGACTCTCAGCTCACACTGCTTCTGTGGCACGATCTCACCTGGCACCCATTTTGGTGTTGGTTTTGGTGTTCCTGCCCAGGTGTGAATAAACATTTACGAATATGAACCTGTTTTCTAAATGTGAATTATGTTTTCCACCAACCTACCCTGTATCAAAATGTTTGCCACAGCCCAGCCTGTGGTGTTGAGGAAAAGTTCGCCGAAATGGTAGTGGAACGTAGCATCAGGCCCTCACTCTTCTGCTGTTCTAATTCCTAATGTGACTTTCCTCACACAGTGTCAGGAGATGATAAAACACCCTTTGAGAAGGAGATAGTTCTTCAGAATGTGGTCCTCTTTTCAGTAATGTCTCAGGAATGATTTCTATTCCTTCCTCAGTGGGGACCTGCTTCGTGCTGTACTGCTTGATAACATGGCCTCTTCATTAGTGGTGGTGAATGCCAACTTGAGGACCTGCTGGGGTCCATAGTCGTAAGATTTCATATGTCCACTTTCTTATAGCCAATCTAGCAGGGACTTGAGGCCTCATATCTTAGAATTTTGGTGGGAGTTGGCGGTTACAGTAGTGGCCCTTGGTTTCTGTCTCTCCTTGCTGCTGGTCTGGGGGAGGGATCTTGCAGGATGATTGAGGGGCTTACTGCTCCCATTTTCCCCAGGTTCCTCTTGGAACTGAGAGGCTTAGCAGAGACACCAGCCTCTTCCTTCATGGAGTTCCACCCATTGGCCGTGTCTCTTTGGCATCCCAGGCATGTGGAGTATGGACAGATGTCACCTCCTTGCTTTGAAAGTAGAGCAGTGGAGGGAACAAAGGCTCACTTCTCAGGGGATTGCAGCAGGGTGCATATTTCCTCTGCATTTCTCAGATGCCACTCGACCCGCCCAGGCCAGTAATTATCCTGAAACCACATACCAGCTCTCATGGTACACGATGACATCTATTTTCAACAGTAGCCCTTCAAGGGACACAGGTGATTGACAAATCAGGAGATGAAAGCCCAGATGAGGACGCCATCTGGAGATTGGTGTCTCCCCTAGGTCCAAGTTAGGGAACTATTGATGGAGGGTTTGAGTAACGATAATCAGGGTGCTGCCACTTACTGAGCATTTGCTCGAGCCAGGCACAGTCCCAAGCACTTTATTTCCATTTCGTTGAAGCCTCCTAAACAATATTTGAGATCTAGATTATGTCCTCAATTACTTTAGAGAATGAGGCTCAAAAGAGGTCCAACTGCTAGGCAAATAACCAGCAAGAGGCAGAGCCGGGATTTGACCCCAGGTTTTTCTGATGGGCAGTCCATGGTCTTTTCAGACTGCAGCAGCGTCTGTCAGAGTATGGTACTGTCAGGATCCTCTGACCTTGCCCAGATTACACTCTCTTTATTGTCCAGCGATGAGATCCCACCAATGAGAAGTAACGGGGTGAGGGGAGGAGTGGCATTAAAAGGAAAAGGCAATTATTGATTTGACTTTGAATCCTGGAGGCAGTTGACCGGTGATCTCCCGTCCACCAGACTGTGGGGGCTGTGTCAGCAGGGACCAGTACCCAGCACAGAGCCTGGCAGCCAGGGGACTCCCAGTGAATTGGATTTCAAATTATTTATATCCCTGAGCCCTGGAATAAACACTCCTTGGAAAGACAAAAAAGCCATCAGGAACAGATTCAAGTCTGAAAACTATTATTAATAAATGCTTCACATTTTTTTTGTTATTTTTTTCTAATGTTATGCTTCTTTGTCTTCCATATGTGTCCTAACTCAAAGAGGGATGATGACACCATTTATATCCAGTTTTCCTGCTCTAGTCTCTATTCTAGTCCAGTGAGCCTCCCATGGCCCTGCTGGGACAAGGGGTCAACTTTTCAAGGGCAACCCTAGTGTACCTCTTCTGATGATACCCTCTGTGTGACAGAGTTTGGTGAGCCCCTCTTCCCCCTTGAACTGGGAACACTTTTGATTGCTTATTCAGTCTCTTTCTCAGTGCCTGCTGCTGTGCCTGACCGAAATCAGGGCCTGAATGTGTTTGTTTTTAATTGAGGACATTTCCTCTTCCTGAAATATTCTCCCCCCGCCCTGTCCCACCCTGGCCTTAATTCACACGCATTTCCATCGAATCCTAAGATTCTCTTGGGTCAGGATCCTTGAAGCAGAGCCTGAGATGCGGACAGGTATGCATGTGCATGGAGGGAAAGCTTTTGGGGTGCTGAGGAGATGCATAACTTCTCAGGCATTGGCAGAGGAGTTTGGCTTCTGTCTGTGTGGGCAGTTCTCTAGAAAAGGGGCCACAGCGAGCCCTTAGCAGCGAGCACAGCAGCTGGGGGTCGGCATGCTGACCAGGCGGAGGGGTGCAGGGCCAGGGCCGCCACTAATACCTGCTGCAGAGATGAAGCTCAAATAGGAACTTTGTGTGTCACTGGGGCAGGGCTTACATTTTTATTTTCTTTTTACTCCTACCAACACAGAACTTGCTGCCTATGGGACAAGTGAATTATGTGTGAATCATGGATTAAGCGGAGACTTTGGAGCCAGGCACCTCTGGGCTTCAAATCTATCTCTGCCTTTTATTACCTGGGGTCCTCGGAACATCACTTTGCCTCTCTGAGCTCCCTTTGCACCTCACAGAATTGTCTCGGCGTCACTCGAGCTATGGACACAGCACCTGGCTCAGAGGAGGCTCAGAGGGGTGGACCCAACCAATAAATGAATGAATCAACTTGCAATGACTTTGACGTTTCTCAAAGAGCTGTCAGTCTCCTTCCCATCTTATCCCCACCAGGCAGCTGAGGAAACATTTGAGAGAGTCGGTCCCTTGCAGGAGATCGCAGTAAATAAATGACAGACGTTGTCTGCTGGGTTCCGCTAGGGAGAAGCACAGGTGGATTGTGCTGTGTGTTTCCCTGTGCCATCACTTTCAGCTCTGAGGCGACCCCGTGATAACGAGGTTGGAGCCATGTTGTCTATTTGGTCGACAAGGCAGACCAAGATCAAAGCTGATGGTTATTGGGCACCTACTGAGTGCCATGCATGGGGGAAGGCATTCTTCTCTCTAAACTCTCTTCATCCTCATAGCCAGGTGGGAGATGGCACCCCTGTCAAGTAGATGAGGAGAGTGAGCTGGTTGCTCAAGTCACATTCAGTATGTGGAGCACCAGACTGCAGAATCAGCCTGCTGGCTTTAAGAAAGGAGTGGTAGCTCTCGCATTTGTCTTCTACTGTGGTCGGAGCCAACAATGGCTTCTTCTTCAACCCTCATCACGTGCTGCCTCCTCCCTTGGGGTGTCTCCAGCCCTGCCCAGTGTGGTTGGAGATGGCATTTTTATTGCTCTGGACACAGAGCTTGACTTTTCCCGGCTGGTGCCATCTGCCTGCCCAGTGGACACTGGAGGCTCTTCCCAGCACATATTATCCACAAGCACATTCCGTTCACTGCTCAAAGGCAGAGTTGTGTGGGCCACATGTGTGCACTTGCCCAGATACCCCAGCCCCCAGGTGGGGCCCCTGGGACTGCTAGAATGCCTCTCTGGAAGGAGGCTAGCATGGTCACCCCTGTGTCTGTCCACAGATGGCCCCGTGCAGTGCCCTGGGATGTGGAGCTTGCTGCTCCCTCACTGTGCGTGGATTGGAAGGGAGTCTGCAGTATCACAGCCAATGCCATTCAGTCATGGGTCTGCTCACTCAGACGTTCCACCTCCACTTACAGAACTTGTGCTGTGTGTCATCCGGCCTGTCCCTCAGGAACTTCGAAGCTAATGGGAAACACACAGAAGGTAAAAGGTAGTTGTACTGTTGTTTTTGGAGAGATGAAGATGTGTCCCAGTTGGCTGTGACTGTTGCTGCCTTCTGGGGGAGTCAGGGGACCTGAACAGGGACGTCCTTCCAGTTCCAGCCCACAGTGTGCATGGATTCCTGTCTGATGGGTCTGACTGCCCTTAGGCGCTCGTCTCTGTGCAGCCCCCTGTTGTCGCCTCTACAGGGGTAGATGTCACTTCTATTGTAAACTCTCTACGTGATTGTCACTGGTGGCCACCAGACCATGAACTCCTTGAGAAGATGAATGCTCTTCATTCTTTTTGACTTTTGGAAACAGCATGGCTTTGGAATTGGAGAAACCCAGATTTGACTCCCAGAGCTGCTGGATGCTAATTCAGGGCTGGGGCAGGGGTGAGGAGAACGAGACATTCACCCTGGGTGCTACTTTAAAAGACAGCAACGTGCGCCCTGGTGGCCCCGTGGTCTAGTGCACCTGGGAGCAGTCCCCCATACGTCCCAAGGTCCAGGGTTCAAGACCTGGGGCGGGGGAGCAACCAATGTGAACAACTCAAAAAAAAAAAAATACATAAAGCTCCTCCTCCTCCTCTCTCTTCCTGCCTGCCTCCTCACCTTCATTCCTGCCTGTACCTTAAAAAGAAAGACAACAAACTCATAATAAAATTGAAAATTTTCATGAAATATTCAAAAAAATCAATATTAACACAAAAATTCTTGATGAACAACAGTTTAAGTAGAGAATCTGACCCCAAACTTAGATGACTTACCTCAGTTGGGAGGGAGGAGGGCAGCTATGTGTGCCAATAACTATGACACACACCGTAGAGGAATGTATGCAGAAGGCACACTCCATCTTCCAGGGCTGCTGCTACTGCTGGTGGGCTGGATGTTGGGAAGTCACTGAGAAGTGGTAACGTCTGACCTGGCTCTTGAAGGATAAGTCAGTGTTCGACAGCTGGATGAGAGGAGGATGGTGGCAGGAAGTGGAGGACGTGTCGAGAAGAAGCAGGAATGTATGGGAGTGCTGACGTGTCCGGGGAATGTTAGACAGATGGGCTATTAGGTTTGGTGAGAACTCTGGTTGATAAGAGAAATGATTATTTCTTGATGTGTTTTAAATAACATTCAGGACAAGTTTCCATCCAGGCAGTAAGAGATCCTGGAAGTGAGGATCGAAGAGAGATTTTGGACTCAGGTAGTAAGAAGTAGGAGCAAAGGTGTGGCAGGAAGTTTCTTGGGGGAATGGTGTGGGTTCTTTGGTCTTTTACAGAAAGTTAGCTCACCCCTGTTCTATTACATAGCAGGTATGCATTTAGCTCCTTCTACAATTCTGTCACTTCAATCCTTGCGACAATCCCGAGTGATAGATTTTATTAGTTTATTATCTCTCATTTTGGGAATGAGGACCTTAGTGAGGTTAAGTAACTTGTCCAAGGTTATATAGTCTGAGAGTCCCTGGGATATAAGAAGGAGTTGAAGTCATGGGAAATTACAAGGGAGAGAGTGCAGATAGCAGAGCATTTGTTCTAAAACTCTTTCAAAAATGTCATAAGCCTTTTTGGAAAATATCTGAAAGCTGAGGATACCCTCCTCCCCTGCCCAAGCTTATATGCACCGTTCTGCATGCAATTCCAGGGAGTTTCATGGAGCCCCGGCAGCCCCAGCGACACAGTGATTTATAGCAGGGTGTTTGCATTTGGTCTTTGGCACAGAGCACCCAAAACTCTTGGAATTTCATAAATGACAGGAGCAATGGAGGCCGCTTGATGCTCATGACAACTTTCACCACACCTGAGTTCATGTTAATGAAGCAGCTTTGGGAAGGCACCTAGGATGGGGACTGGTTACCTGGAGAACAAGCCATGTGATTGTGGAGTTGGAATTTTAGGCTGAACCTGTGACCTTGGGAGAGTGGCCTGGGGAAATAGGCAGGAGGTTGAGCTGACGGCCAGGGGTCAGTGGTTTGCTCAGTCACACCCATGAAGTGAAGCTTCCATAAAACTCCCAAAGGACAGAATGGTGCCTTTTTTTTTAAACCAAGGATGAACCTACTTTGGATGCATCATTGCAGTTTTTCTTCGTTTAAAATTTGAAGTTCTGCTATTCAGGGCATACACATTTGTAATTATGTCTTCTTGATGAATTAATTACTATAAAATATCTTTGCTTGTATTTGATAATATTATTTATGTTGAAGTTTCCTTTTTCTTTTGTTCATAAAATCACATCAGTTTTCTTATGTGTAGTGTTTGTTAATTACCTCTTTTTTATTCTTTACCTTAAAACTTTGTGACATTACATCTAAAGCATCATTTCTTAAAAATCACTCTGGTTGCATTTTGCTTTTCTAATCAGTCAGATTATTGTTTTCTTCTAATGGTGCATTTATCTTAAATAATACTTAATAAATACTTAAAAATACTTATTATAATCATTGCTATTGCTAGTGTCAGTCTGTAATTTTGTTATTTTCTATTTGTTCCTCCTTTCCTATTTCTTTAGGGTGAATTGAGTATTTTTTTTAGTAAAATATTTTTAGGCATAGAAACATATTTTTATTGCTTCCACCATCTTTTCCCCTAAATGTCATTGTGTTATTTCTTAGTGGTTGCTCTAGAGCATTTTGTCAGCCCTGAGACTGTTGTCATAGAATGCTTGCTGTGCAGGGCTGCCCTGTGTGTTGCAGGGTGCTGAGAGCGCTCCTGGTCTCCTCTCCCTAGATGCCAGTAGCACCCTCTCTCACCAATTCTGACCACCAAAAATATCTCCAGATAGCGCCATGTGTCCCCTGGGCAGGGGGAGAAAAATTGCCCTTGATGGAGCACGTCTGCTCTAGAGGTGACAATATTTATCTGTATCTCACGATGGTTTGCTTTCAAATGATATTATCCTTCTTCACAAGCAATGTAAGAACTTTACAATAATATAATCTCTTTCTGTCAGCCTTTATGCCTTTATCATATACTTAACTTTTATTTATGCTATAAATCTCTAATACATTGTTATGTTTGTCTTAGTCGCTGGTCTTTTAAAGAAACGTGCGTATTGTATGTGATCATTTTACATTACCTTTAATATGTGTGCCATCTTGGTTTTTGCACCTAACCTTTGGGCCTTGAGAGATCTGACTCCATTTTGCTGTCCTCCCTACCCTTGGTCTTTCACTGTCCTTTGTAGTGTACTCATTGAAGGCCTGGAGGGTCTGGAAGGGAATTCTCTGTTTTTTGTCCCCATTTTTTCAGAAGCCCAACTTCTGAGCACCCTATGAAGCCCTAGAGTAGCTCAGAGGGCTTTCCCTCAGTTTTCCTGGTTCTAGCCTCAGTTACCTCTAGGTCCCTGCCATCTCAGGGGGCACCTAGTACAGCTTTCTTGCTCCACTCCTAACCTTTGACCTGTCATTTCTATGCACTCGGGGAAGGTCTGCGGCCCAGCGTTGGTTGGTGGAGGCTGACTTACTCTGTGACTGAGACCCCTGGGGTTCTGAACGACTGTGCCCCACATCAGGCGTGAATAGTTCATTAAGAATTTGGTTAGTTTCTCTCTGTCCTATCTATGGTGGGCCTTTCTCTTCTCCCTTAGGAAGAGCTTTCTACTTTCTGGAGTTTGGTTCTTTTGGGTTTCTTTGTGTCATCACTTCTCTTATGGATTTCTTAAAAATAACCTGTGGTTTATAACTATACCTCTTGTTATTATGGTGGGGACAGTAGTATCTCTGATTCTCTATATCTTTTACTGGAACTGCATCAGACTTTTAAACAAATACCCAGCACCTTGAGTATTATTCTTTCAGTTGTGTTCTTACAGTAAAGCCCTCCTAGAATTTCAGTACCAGTGAATTCTCTCCTGTCCTCCACACGTCCTCCTCACTTCATGAGGAGGACTCCTCACTTATGAGATTGCCGAGTCTTAAATGCTCATAGAACTTGCGAGACTCAGACTCAGCTATTATGTTGGATTCAAAGAGTTCTCTCCTCAGGAAAAATATTTTGGTCATTAAAGGAAAGAGTTCAGGGAAGCGGATGCTGACGTGATGGTCAGGACTGGGTGCCCTCTAATTTGTGGGCTTCATGTTTTGAAAAAGAATGAAAGCTTCTAGCCTGTGACACACCCTGCCCAGGACTTGTTACAGCAACTAATGTTTATCGACCATGTTATTCATGTTCTGTGTCAGGATGTCTGCAGTCTTGTCCCCACTAAGAGGATGGGTCACTGCAGAAGTGGATAAAATAGGAATAATAAAACCTATCCCACAGGGCTGGTGATGAATTGAGGTAATGTCTGTGACATGGACAGAGTGTAATAGGTGCTTAATAAACACAACCTCTTATTACCTTTAGTTAGAAGAAAGAGGCTCTCAGAATAGAGGATGAGTTTCCTATGTTCATAAGGAGACTCTCTGGGGCTGTTCACAACGTGTGGAGCAAGTCACCCAGTTGAAACCTCGCCCCACTGGATTCTAACCTGATTACTGTATGCTTTCCAGTAATCTATTTTCATCATTCACTATGGCGCCTTCTGTGATAACGTGTATCCCAGGATAGGAGTTTGGTGACTCGAGGGCAACACTCTTTCTCTCTTAGCATTTCTCCCGTGCTTCAGTGCTGTGGATTCTTGCCTGTGTGGGATTTGAGATGAGAGGGTACTGTGTACAGAAATAGTTTAAAATCATTTTGGACCCTGATGGAGTGGCGATTTATTCAGCCTCCTCCAGCAGTCCATATGTCTCTCAAGGACTTGGGTTTGTCTCCCAGGGCTGGGGGAATCAAGATGAACAACTAGGTAAAACAAATGAAGTGCTGCTGCTCCCCTCTCTCTGCCTGCGTCATCGCCCCTTCATTCCTGCCTGCACCTTTCCAACAAACAAACAAACAAAAAGCAACTCATTTAGTGTTGAAATCAAGATCGCAAAGAGATATCTGTGCTGTCGTGTTTATTGCAGCATTATTCATAATAACCAAGATATGGAAACCACCTAAATGTCAGTTGAAATGAACATATTGAGAAAATATGACATGTACATCCACTGGAATATTCTTCATATTCTTCAGCTTAACAGAAGGAAGGAAACCCTATAATTGTGGCAACATGGATGTTGTGCTAGGTGAAGGGTCAGTCCCAGGACAGACTGTGTGACCCCACTTATATGAGGAGTTTAAATTAGTCAAAGCATAGAAGCAGAGACTAGGGGAGTAAGTTCTAGAGATCGGGTGTAAGCACAGGGTCCGCAGTCAGCAGTATTGTGTTATGCACTTAAATATAAGCTAAGAGGGTGGCTCTCACGTTAGGCGTTCTTGGTCCACATCCACCAAAAGAGACACAAGAAGACTTTGAAGACTGTGATATGTTTGTCACCTGACTTATGGTGATAATATCACGTATCTATGCTTATGTCTAAAACCATCGAATTATATGCTTTAACCATGCAGGGATTTTTGGTATATCAATTATACCTCAACAAGACTATAGAATAAAATGGTAACTATCCTGTGATGCTAGTCCAGCGCCATCTGCTTTAGGATCAATGCAGCAAAACGTGTCAGAGAGTAGAGGGGAAGCACCCCTGCTCTGCAGGAGATAGGGCTGGCATCTGGCGGGTTGGCTCAGGGCCCTGGTCATGGCCACCACCAGTGTGAAGAGGCAGAATCTTCAGCTGGAACACCAAAGTGTGTTTTTAGGGTCTTCCCACTTTAGCAATACCACCTTTCTCTGACCCTGACTTAAATTTTTCTTACTGTCAGTGGGATGGCAATTTGGGGCCACTAGGAGCAGAGATTGATAGTCTCACCCAGGTTTTATTTACTATTGAACTTAACACTCAAGCAATATCCTGTTTGATGGCGGGTGTCTTCAGTTGTCTCAAGGGTCCTGGGTCCCAGAGCTGATGAGGGCGGACCAGGACAAAGGTAGTGTCCTTGTGCCTGAGCCTCTGGTTGGCTGAGGCTGTTCTCTGGCCTTCTTGACATTGCCTCCGAAATTGTGGCCTCAAGTTGAAATGCAAATAGGTCTTGTTTTGCCTCATTTGGGACATGGAGATATTTTCTCCTTAATCTCTTTATGGACACGAATCTTGCAGAAGAGCAAACCGCACACTTCTGACACCATGGGAGGTGTTGGTGTGAGTTTAGTGGGTGGCACCCTCTTCCTTCAGTGCAGATATGCATCCATCTTAGAGAAAGGGGGCTTTCTTTGGATTTGTTTGTTCTCCTCATGTCCCCGAGGAGGAGGAATCCTAGCAAGGCCGGCACCAGGCGTTTTAGGTCCCATTGGGGGTTTTCTGAGGCTCCGCTGGGGCAGATGGCACGTCAGCTTCATTGGGTGGTAACAGCAGGGCCTTTGATGGCGGCTGCCAGTTGCAGCAGCGTTAGCTGTAGCATGAAACGCGCCTGGCAGCTTCGAGAGCATCCAGGGGCTGAGCCTCTGCTTTGCTTCTCTGTGCCGTTTAGGTGGGTGCTGGCTGCCGGGTTCCAGGAGCACAGCCACATGAACTCCACCCAGCAGAGGCCGAAGAACCCACAAAGGAAGACAGAGCAGTAGAAGAGGAAACGAATGAACACTGGTCTGTCTCTGGGCAGAACTTGCTTATGTGCCCATGGCGGTCACCCTGCCCCCTGGGGCAGGATGGACACTTGGAAAGGGGTTCTATTCATTTCCTAGGGCGGATGTAACAAATGACGCCACGTGCAGTGACTTAAAGTAACAGAAATTACTCTCTGACAGATCTGGAGGCTGCGAGTCTGAAATCAAGGTGTTGGCAGGGCTGCACTTTCTTGGAGTCTGCTCCTTGCTTCTTCTAGCTTCCAGGGACTGTTGACATTCCTTGTCTCCTTTCTGCAGCTCTGCCTCCATCTTCACACCTTCCCTGTGTGTTCCAGGTAGGCTGTTGTCTTTTTCATTTCCTTTTTGGTAAACTTTTGTGGTGAGATATTTCTAGATTCACGTGCAGAGAAATATTACAGAGATGCCTTTTTCTACGAAGAAGACTTGTCACTGATTTTGGGCCCACCCAGAGAATCCAGGATGATACTATCTTAAGACTCTTAATGTGGTTACACCTGCCAAGACCCCTTTTCTAAATAAGACATATTTACAGGTTCTAGGGATTTGATGTGGGCATGTCTTTTTGGAGACCACCAGCCAACCCACTGAAGAGGGCCAGAGGCCCAATCATGACTTGACTGACGGGGTGAGTCGGGTCAACGAGCTGCTCCTTTGTTCTCCTGCACTGCTGAGTGTGGCCTCGTGGAGTAGCCCTTCTTCAACCAGACACCCTCTTTAATCAGGACACCACAGCCCCTTCTTGGCGCTGTCCTGCGCACACATGTGTAACGACACACCACTTTCTAAGGGCTTTCTCTACCATTTGTCAAAGTATCATTTGCTGACTTTAACAAGGCCTGGAGACTCATTCTTTACCAGATGATTAACTTGTACACCTGCGCACACGTATGTGTGTGTGTGTGTGTGTGTGTGTGTGTGTGTGTGTGTGTGTGTTTACTCAGAGATTGTCTTCTTGTAGCAAATGGCTTGGGGGATCAGCTCATTCCCCATGTCATAGGTGCCTTGACATTCTTTCCCCTTCGCCTTGGCATCGTCCAGTGGCTTTTGCATCTTTGAGCCTGGACCATGTACCCATGTAGAGTGAAAGGGAGACAACTTTGGAGTCAGACCTGGACTGAATGTTGATCAGGCCACTTGGCTCTGCGCTGGGACTCTGGGCATGCCACTAAGTTTCCGTCTCCCTGTCTGGAGAAAGGGAATAATCATCCCTATTTATAGGGATGTGGTTGGGATTAAAAGCTAAACTGCACGCGTGGCGCTTGGCACAGGGGCATGCTTAATAAGTGAGTTGCTTTTATCCTTTGTTTCCTTTTCGTTTGGGTGTCTTGAGAAATCACCTTCCTGTCCCCCCAAAGACATAACTAACTTCTAGTACTTTTGCGTCAAAGACAAATGCACATTGTTCAGCAGCGACCAATTTTGTGCCATGGCAACCTGCTGTCTTTAATTATCTGTCTTTACCCTGTAACATCTGTGGGGCACTTGGCCTGGCCAAATGTTATCGAGTCTTGTGATGTGCTCCAGATGTGGAGGTGTTCTGCCAGGTGTCTGTCGGGAGCATATAATGTGACTTTTTAGCACAGGCGGTCTTTTCTCCCCCCATGTCCCAGCCCCACCCGAGCTGTTCCTTCAGAAAAGATCCAGGCTCCGGCCCCCTGCTTTAGGCCTGGACCTTCGAGCCTGCATCGTGAGTTTGAAGTCTTATAAACTGGGATTCCTACCTCTTTTGGGTTCTCCAGTTCCTCAGAGGCTTGTCTGTTAATTAGGAAACAGAAGCTACTGCTTTGAGAAGGAACCATGCAATGCCTCTGGTCTTGCCACCTTCCACCGTGTTCTGGGTCACCTGGGCTCTGATGTGGCCAGGTCAGGCCTCGCTTCACTTGCTGAGCTGAGCCTTGTCTTCCTAGGAGGGAGGTGGCACCCCTTTTGGAATGTGACTTGAATAATTAAAAAATATACTATTGAGAATCTAGGGGGTTGGCTTTGAAGCTAGACACGGAGCAGCTCCCACCAGGAGTACTGGACTGAACACATGTGCTTTCTCACAATGTGGCCACCCTGGAGCCCTGCCTGGACCTGGGATCTGGCTGTCACTGAGTACAAATGGGGCAGCTGCTGTAAAAATGCTGTTTTTGGATGTAGGAATGTGTTTTCGTATTTCTTCCCCTTTTCCATAGTCTTGTTAAATTTGGGACAAGTCCTCTGGATTGCTGAAGTTTTCCCCTGCCTCATTTTCATTTGACCAAAACGTTTTTTTCTAACTTGTTGAAAGAATTGAGCAAATTTGGCTAATGGCAGCTGATATGAACTGAGTTTAGGTGATCATTTAATTCAGTTTCACTGAACCCAATCTCCTGCATTTATACATTCAGCTCTTCTTTTTCAAGCTACTGTATACTGGACACTATACCAACCATTAGGGAAATGAAGTCCCTGCCCTCCTGGAGCACACACTCTGCAGGGAACCAAAATAACCAGTAAAACAAAGAAATACATGCTATCATAGTGGCTATGTTAAGTGCCAATTAAAAATGAAGCAGGTTAAGAGGAGAGAGGATGAGGATTTGTTCTTTAGGAAATGCCCCAAACAGGAGATTGAACAAAATAGAAGTATTCTTTTTTGTATGTGAAATGAAACAATCCATTGCTGCTAAGGTAACTCTCAAATCATCAGAGACCCAGGTCCTTTTATCCCTTGTCCCACTATCCTCACTAGCTGACTTGCACATCATGGCCCTGCATGACTGCTTGAGCTCCAGCAATCACATTTGTATTTAACAGGAAGGAGGAAAGGAATGGCACAGCTTTCTCTTGGAAGGTATTTCCTGGAAGTTGCTCACTTACCTCTGTTTTCATCCTCTTGGCTAGATCTTAATCACACCGCCACACCTACCCATAAGATAGGTCAAGGGAAGCATTTTCTTTATTCTAGATATGGCAGCCTGTTTCTTTTTCCATAGGAAGAATATGAGGATGTCTATTGGAGGATAACCATAAGTTGTGAGGGAAAACCTCTCTGAGAAGGCATAATATGAGAGATCAGAATGATGTGATTTTTGTCCAGTCTAAATAAGCAAATCATTCAAGTGACTCATCTCTACTTGGTATTACAGATGTAAAGATGAGCAAATGAATGGCTTTGCTCTCCAAGCTTGTGGTCGAGAACAGAGGTGACAAATTGGTGGTATGAGGGCAGTAGCTAGTCAGCAGATGTAATTTGTTTGGCTGATATATGTTTTCACAATCAGGAAATGTCCCACAAAAAGTCAGATTTCTAGCTTTTCATCAAACACAAGAAGATTTGGTTACACAGGCTCTGTATTACCATGTGACAGGAGCTGACCAGAGACTGGTCTTTTCAAGCCGGGTATGAACACTCTAGGATGCACGTTCTACAGCACTCCCAGTTGTCACACACTGGCCAACTCCCTTCTTTCTTTGCCTGCTGGCACTTATAGACCTTTGGTTTTGTGATCTGTGTTCTACAGGGAGAGAAGCCAATAAATAAAACCATTTATAATAAGACAGGCTTCCTGATTTGACTTTGTTCTTACCATTGAAGATCCATATCTGTTTGTCTCTTCCCAACACCTTAAGTGTCTGAGAGAATCATGGGACTTCTAGGCCAATTCCTTCTGTATTTCTATTTTTCTTGATCACAGGACATGGTTGGTAAAACATGAGACTTTGGTTAGATGACCTGAGTTCAGGTTCTACTCCTTTAAGCTAGTTGGGTGAGTTATCTTGAAAGAGTTTCCTCTCCTCTGTGCACCTCAATATCCCTCTCTCTAAAAGAAGAGTGAGGTTAATATTCCTGGTCTACTGGTCTCCCAGGATTTGGGAAAGATCAAACAAGATGTTGTAAGTGGAAAAAAAAATGTGAGCTGAAAGGTGCATTATTGTGGCATGGAGTTGAGGTCATTCATACTCTGCATGGAAGGGCCCCGAGGCGTGACGGGAATAGGATTTGGGAACTGGAGCTGGAAATTGGGAAGCCATTAGACATTGAGATGACTGTTTTCTTCTCTCTTTCTGGGACCACTTGACTTCTTTTCATTTTTATTTTTTTTCTCTATTTGAGCCAACCGCCTTAATTTTTTCCCAGACTGACTTTCTCTTATTATTATGCATAAAACGAAAAATGTGGCTCCAGCTACATGACCCTTTAGTTAATTATCGTCAATTAATGACAGTCTCTGTCTCACTTCAAATGCTCAAGATACAGTTTCTTAACTGATACATTCGTTTCCCCGGGGACAGGGACAAGCCAGGGTCCAACTCTGAATCGTCACACAGTTCATGTATGGCAGCGAGCAGAGCCGCTCCTAGAGCAGGCTGGGAAGGACACCAAGCACGTCTGCTGCAGCATTAGATGTTTGCCATTATAGCTATGATTATCTGTTTTGAATGGCTCTGATAACAGTTCTGGCAAATGGAGTAGAAGGCTTTCTTGAAGAGAAGCCTTCTGACACTGCTCTGTAAATGAAAACATGATCATTTCCAGTTATAGACGTGTGTACTAAGGTTTTTTTAACAATCATGCCACCTCACTGCTCTACAGAACACATTTAGTCTATGGCTGCTGCTAATTTCTGGGCTCCAAGAAGGAATGGTATGTGGAGACAGGCTGAGGAAATGAAATGAGGGTTTCCATGGCTACTGGCTTCAGTGTGCATAAGACAAAAGTTTTTGAACTGCAAATCATCAATTCATCCAAAATGTTTTCCCTCTTCTATTTCACTTGTTTACTTGGTAAGCAGAGAAACAGAGCAGGGAATGTTCTGGTACAAATACATAGCCTGAGGGAGCCAGAACTTCCTCGGCTGCCAGGAACATCCCAAACAGAGTCTTTAGTGTTCACTAAACTTGGGGTCACTCATAACCCACGGGTGAAAACGTGGAGACGGGGAGTTTGGTTTCTTTCTTGCCAGTCTCCAGCTGAGTGATGTTGGGTAGATAACTTTACTGCTCTGAGTTTAGGTAAAAAGAGAAAATGCTGGTTGAATATGGATCCTTAATTGAGGTTCCTGCTAACAGCCTTTGTCTAAGATTAGATTCACCTGCATGTGACGGACAAGTTTAGCGTGACTTTAACACTTAAGGTTTTATTCTTTGGAGTCAGAGGCGACGTTGATGTGACATCACCAGGAACCCAGGCTTCTCTTTCCTGCTTTTGGATCCACCACCCTTAGGATAGCACCCTCATCCTTTCAGGCCCAGATGGCTGCCAGAACGAGGTATTATATCCATGTCCCAGGTAGTGGATGGAGGTTGGCACATTTCTAAAATCCCTTCTCTTTGACTGTGGCCTGGACCTAGTGATTCATTTCTAATGAATAAAATACAGCAAAACTGAAGTGATGTCATCACTGAGATTAAGTTACAAAAAGAGCTAGCCTCTCTTCCCCGCCTCCCCTTCGTCTCCCCTTTCTCCTCTCCCTCCCTTCTTCCCCTCCTTTCCTCCCCTTTCTTTCTCTCTCCCTGTCTTCCCTGGAGCTGGGAAGTGAGCTGCCCTGTTAGAAGGCAGCCTTACAGGAGACCCAGATGGCAGGAACTGAGACTTGCCCATAGTCATTTGGGTAAAATTGGAGGTGGACTCTCTCACCCCAGCTGCACTTTCAGAGCTGGAGAGCTTACCAGCAGCCTTATCAGCTGCCTTGAACTAGAGGCACCCAGTTAAACTGCACCCGAGCTTCTGACCCACAGGAACCTTGAGATCAGAAATGCTTATTTCCTGATTCCTAATTTTGGGGTAATTTGTTATACAGCAATAAAAAATGAATCCACCTTGGCGTGCTCTGGTGGAGCAGTGGTTAGGACAGCCATCTCCGAAGGAGTGCAGTCCACAAACATCCCTAGGACCCAGGTTTGCATGCCTGGTCCAGGGGGAACCACCAGTGTAAACAACTAAATAAAAATCAATAAAAAGCTTGTCTTCCTTCCTCTTCCTGCCTGCCTACCCACCTTCATTCCTGCCTGCTCCTTTCCTTTGAAAAAAAATAAAAAAAAAATAACTGCATCCTACAACAGCTTTAGAAGCATTCAGTGAGCTTTGGGTAAATTTAGAGACCCCCCCCCCCCCCCAGAGGCAGCCTAATGGGACACTGGACTTGGAGCCTCTGGGTCTCCCAGGCAGCACATGAGTAGTGTTTGGGCCAAAGCTTTGCTCAATTTCCTATCACTTGGATATTTTCCTAAAATTTGCTTAGAGGAAAAGAATGAACCCACCACAAGCACTCCACACATAGAGCAGCGCTGACTTAGTGAGCATTCTCAGAGCCTGCTTTGTGCGTGCTCTGGCATCTGACCCTGTGCTCTGGGGCACAGAAGTGGCAGATGGATGGTGCCGATTCTGCTCACCCTGGCTGACTCCAGCGTTGCTCTGAAGCCGGCTCTCTGGCTCCAGCCCCTCCATGGCTCACGTCAGCCCTGCTGAGAGGCCAGCGCACAAGGAGACTTCGTGCAGATCCCACAAGGGCCCCCTTCCCCGGTGTGGTAGTTGTGCCAGGGGGCTTGGCCTGGAGACGGGAGCAGACTGGCCTTCAGCCTCATGCAGCCTCCTGCTCTCTGTGCAGGGACAGGCCGCACCCCTGTGCATGACGACAGTGAACCCATTTCTGGTCTCGGAGGAATATTTTCGTGAGCCATAAAGAGGATGGTAAATATACTGCCCCACAAGACTGATCTGAACTCAGAAGAATGGCCTTCTGAAAACAATTTTCTTGATTCCCAGCATGTATAACTTGAGTGAAAAAAAATAGATCAGAAAACATCATGACTAGCAGGACCCCTTATAATTGCATGCACACTCATGTAAACACACACATCTATGGTGTAACATGAAGGCGATGACACTCTCTGGGTAGTGGAACTTTAGATAATGTTTGCTTTCTTCATGTTTATTTTTTTCTTCTGTAGTGTTTCAGTACAAGCGTGTATGAGTCTTTTAAACAGTATATCCTCTTTTCATTTTGAAAAGAACACTTTTTCCTCTCATTTGTATAATGCTTTGTAGCTAAATGTAATTATCCTCATTTCACAGATGTAGTAACTGAGGCTCAGAGAGGTGAAGTCACTGGTGCCGTCTCTCTTTTTCAATCCCAGCCCACTCCAGAGGTGACACCTTGGAGAATTTACCTGATGTCGTTAAGCCTGCACACCATGGTCTTGTTATTTCCCCTCACAGTGCTCTCATCTGTAAAATGAAGCTGCTAAGAGCATCTCTCACAGTGTCATTGTGGGGACTGCATGTGCTAATGGGTTTGCAGACTCAGCACAGCCTCCAGGCTCTGCCATCAGTTACTGGTGGCATTTGTTATTCTTATACTTTCGTGACTTTGGAGAAGGCATTTTCCCTCTCTGAATCTATTTTTTCTAATTCACAATGAATGGGTTAGACTTGGTTATTGACAATTGTGCATTTAAATTCTCTGGTTCCAAGATTTTATTGCTACTACTATGTAAAACAAAGATGATCTTAAGAAGCTGGATTCCAAGAAGAACTTGGCATCCACACATTCCATTGTTGTTTGCTCAGAGATGATTTGAATGTATGAACTGCTGAAAAGAGTCTAGGGGGCAGGTGTTCCTGGCGGAGGAGTAGCACTGGACAAACCCCAGCAAGAGCTGGGCAACCCAGAGCGAGTGGTACGACAAGCTTGTGCCAGTGGCATGGGCTGGCAGTTTGTTCCAGAAACAGGGTCACAGCCACAGTCAAAGGAATGGTGCCCTGCTTCTTCGTGGACTCTCCAACCAGGTTGCTGGATAGCAGAAGAGTGTCATATTTGGGTGTTTTTAAAGGCACAGCATGTTCTCCCAGTACCAGCTTTAAATATCTGTGTTTGCTCATTTGCATTGGACTCAAGAACATGAGAAGAGTGTTGAGTTCCTACCACATCATAAATCAGTGACTTTTTCCTCTCTAACAAGGCCACCGAGCCATCTGTGGGAATGCCCTGCCTTGGCTGAGCTGATGGTGGGTGCAGGTATGATGGGTCAGAAAGCCGCTGGGATGGAGACATTCTCAAAGTCCCTGTTCACAGCTGATCAGGTAGGCACAGCTGCGGACTTGGGAGCTTGGGTGCATGGGTCATGGAGAAGTGGGGACCTCTTTAAGGACAGGTGGCTGACAGTTCACGTGATCTGACTGAGGAATGCTGTGTTGTCCTTCGATAGCTGAAGATGACACTCCCTTTGCCCTGATTATCATGCTCTTCTGGTAGGAGGAGACTGGTCAGCAATATTGACTGCAAGTGAAAAGAATTATTTTTTTACTCCACTTTTCAACAATGGCAGTGGGGTTAGAAGGAGAAAAGCAAAAGCAAAAGCAAACAAACCAGGATGAAATTTGCTTACTAGTGCAGGATGCCTCCTTTCCCATCCATTGTTTTTTCCCCTCTCTGATAAAACATTGATAAAGTACTTCTGGTCCAGAGAGCTCTGGAATAACTTTGTCTCTAGGTTCATCCTCCCAGTTTCCAGTGTAGCCTCCTCCTATCCAGTCCTTCTGGATGCTTAACTAGCAAAGTGACTTGGTCACATCGTTTCCCTTTCGTGATTCCCTACTGGGTTAAGCACATGTGCTCTGTCTAGCGTGGCATGAGCTGGTGCTAACCTTCCCTTCCCGCTTCCTCTTGAAGTAATCCCATTCCCTCCATAGGGGGTCATAGACTGTCAGAGCGAGAATAGATTTAGAGCTCATCTAGCTCTTTTTTTTTGGCTTAAAAATATGAAGGAATGTTTAACAAAATCTTATCTGGACTAAGAAGAAAAGGACAGATTGCCTAATTGAAGGAGTTGTGGTGGTAGTAGGACCCAGAGGCTTTCCCCTGCTTGAGTGCCCTAATATCTTCCTACCGAAACCTTCAGGGCTTGGTGGAGCTGCTTAAAAGTCATTGATTTTATTCAGTCCTCTCCATTACATTGAGGTTGAGTTGCTTGCCTAGGGGCTATGAGTGGTAGGTGTATTGCAGAGTCAGGACTCAAGTCAGTTCTTCCAGACCCAGGCTAGTGATCTTGCCTACATAGCATTCGCACGCCCAATATTCCTACTCTGATTTAGACTATAAACTCCTTTGAAGTGTTAGTCAATTGCATCTCCAAGTAAAGTTCTTTTCACAAGGGGCACCTAAAGGAAGGTGTCAAGCAACCTTAACCAATCTCTTTGTAGGGTCTTGAAGATGTGATCATCCCTATAGCCAGACCGATTTACAAGATCATCAAAACCCACAAAGTCACAAAAGAAAGTTTTTTTTTGGTTTTTTTGGTTTTTTTTGAGGGTTTATTGATGAAACAATTTTCCTAATCTTAGGGAATATTTTGTTCCCAGAGAGACTTCTTGATACAGGATCCGATTTACCTTTAGAGGTGTATCTCTGATGGTTTATCTTTCACATCATTCTGAGAAACCCTTCCCCAACATCCAGGAGTCATAGAACTGCCCTTTTTTCCATGTCTCACAAGATGTTTGTTTGCATTTCTGGCCTATACATTGTCAAGTGCAGTTGGATTAGAACTGACTGCATTTATTCCTCCCTCTTAGGCTGGATGGGAGGACTCAGATTCTGGGTAGTAATAGTGGATTTTTGAATTCATGACCAGATGCTATGTTTAGTGCAATAAATAGGACAGGGGAGGCTGACTTTGGCTGGGATTAAATATGGGTGCTCAACTTGCAGCTTCGATCAGAAGATGATGATAATGATAACTAGTGATTACTTTCATATTGCCTATATAACAGGTCCCTTGCTAAGAATACATGCATGTTCTTTTAAGAAATACTCATGATGATCCCATGAGATAGATTTTATAGGTGGGAAAAAAAAAAAGGCAGTTCAGAGGCGGGAGAGCCTTATTGATGGTCACATAACCAGAAATGGCATAGTCACCAAAGAATGGGCATTTGATTACAGCTCCATGGTAAAGACAAGGGGCCAGCACACAGTGAAGTGACAGCTGGAAGTTAAGAGCCCAAGGAAGAATATGGTTGCATGACAACACTACTACACCCCTATTCTCTGGGAATGGTGGCTGGGTTTGGACTGGACAGTCACATTGGTAGCAGGTGACCCCAAATCCAGGCCAGAGGTGGTTGGACAACTGGCCACGGTGAAGTAATTACCTGGTCAATACTGTGCAGACTCTGCAAATTGGAAATGAGATGCAGGAACTGGTGTAAGTTGGTCTTGAGCCCTTGGCTCAGTGATGAGTCAGAGTCAAAAAGAAAGTTGTTCTGCTTCCCTTGGTGCTGGGTCCCTCTCTTCCAGGCTGCTCACTTGTCCTGAGACCTAGATGGGAGATGGAAAGAAGTCTGAAACATTTGAGAGACTAGGAGGCTGTGACTTGGCTTCTCAACCAGTGGGTGGCAGCAGTGGGCTTAGAGCCCAGATTCTTCTTCCCAGATGGGGGCGGGACACCGGGAAAGGAGAGGTAAGATTGTATTTCGTACTTGCTTGGGGCATTTAGAAGGGAACACTTTGCTTCAAAGAGATAAACCTGAATTATACGTTGCCCTGATCACATAAAAGAGTTGTTAGATCCACTCTAAATGCAGATATTTGATAGTAATTAAATTTCTGTCCCGATTTACCTATACCACTACGAACATGCATGAAAAAAATGATCATGTTTCTTAAGGGATCAGGAGGGGATCTCTCCCTAGTAACTGGAGTGGAGAGGAAACAAAAAGCTTCCAGGGATACAGCAATGACTTCAAGCTGAGCTGAAAGAGATTCTCTCTGTGCATTTTTGGCGTGAACTGAACTGCACATACGCCCTGAGAAGTGTTCTTTGTCCAGCATTTTTTCTGTCATCGATGATGCTGAATGCTAGCAACTGTGTTTATAATGCACCGTGGGATTAGTTACTCTCTGTGCAACACAAGTGTCAGGCTTTAGGAAAGTTGGAATCTTTGTTTTGATTGTGGTTACTGTGGCAACAGTGGCCCTTCGGTTCTGAGTCTCCCTGTGATGCTTCTGGTTTCCTGCTCCTTCTGTTACATCGTTGCATGCAAGTAGCAAGTTACGTTTCTAATAGCTCACGTCAGAGCCTGAACGTGCCAGCCGGAACGTGCCCGGGCAGCACCAGGGAAAGGCGATGAGTGAGAGGAGAGCCGCATGGAGAGGGAAAGGGGTGAGGTTGGGCGGCTGCTGTCATCGGCTTCAGAAAGTCATGTGAGGCCAAGCACACCCTGTCGCTGCCCTGCTTCTGCGTTGTTCCTTCTCCCCGCCAGACTCACTGATTTGCTGCCTTTATCTGCTCAGGCCCTAGATCCCCTTGAACTTGAGCAAACAGCTCCAGCCCCCTGGCAATCTCTTTTTTGCGTGTTTACTCCTGTTCCAATCAAATGTCTGGGTCTTTAGGTCTCCTGCAAGGTCCGGAGCCTTGGTCCGGCTTGGGGTCCAGTCACCTGCTGGGGACAGGGACCTGACGATCCCTCACTGACCAGTATGTCACACAGTATCAACTGCTTCTGCTTTGACTTCCAAGTGTCCCCTGCCCCTGTTACTCTGTCTCTTGATAGCACACTGTACGTATGTTCACCGGGGAATCACTACCCACTGAGCCGTGCTCCCTTGGACGCTCTGCTTTGCTTATGCCATGCCTGTCTGCTGCAGTGCAACCTGTCACCTGCAGCTGTGCCTCCAGCACCTCCCCTGGTCTATAGTCCGGTTAGAACCCACCTCTGGTCTTCTCTCCTCCAGTTTTTTTAGCTAACATCTGACACAACTTGTTCACCTTTTCTGAAATATGACAACAGGCCAGCTGGTCAGTCCCTCTTTGTCCTGGGGCGGGGGGGTGTGAGTAAGGGTGGGAATTTGTCTTATTTCACTGGAGCATTTTGCTGGCTCTTGAAGAATGCACAAATAATACAACTCAACCGTGGAGCCACGTGGAGCCAAATCAACACCCTCTCTTCTGTCTGAGGTCCTATGACCCCTTCTCTGTTTGCAGAATCAAACCTTTGCTCAAAAAGCATTATTACTTCTGACTTTTGGTGTTTAAAATAGTCTCTCTCTCTCTCTCTCTCTGTGTATATTTAAAGGAAAGATGCAGGTAGGAATAGAGGCAAGCAGAGGCAGGCAAGCAGGCAGGAAGAGAGGAGGAAGAAGCATTTTACTGATTTTATTTAGTTGTTTATCTTGATTGTTGCCTTGGCCCCCTGTCTCAAACCTAGGTCTTTGGGATGGATGTGGGCCATGTCCAGTGGCCTTATCCACTAGGCCACCATGCTCACAAAGTTGAATTCCTTCCTAAATCTGTTCTCAACTTGCCCTTCCAGCCTGTGGAACAAACTGGCTGTTTGGTACATTCAGGAACTGAGATCATTTTGCTCCCATCAGTGCCTGTAACAGGACTCCTCAGTGCTTCTTCCACCCCATGCATTAAGTGGGACTCTTCTTCCTGGCCACTGTCCTCTGTGAGTTCACGTCTCATTTCCAAGTATTGAAAGTCCTGTTCAGGTGCATCCTTGTGGCTCAGTGACTCAGGTATAAACCATGTAAAGCATGAGGACCTGGGTCTGAGACCTGGAACTGGAGAAGAAAAAGACTAAACCAAAACAAAAAGTCTAGTCCACAATCAAATCTTAATCCACATCCGATTCAGAATCTCTCTTCCCTTACATAGGCCCCGGCTTGGGCTTGTCTAGACTTTAGGAACCTGCTTCATGACATTCTGGTCATGCTGCCCTCCTGACAGATCCCAGAACTCAGCAGCCACATGTCCTTTCTGATCCTTCCCTGAGCGTGGCTCAGATCTTGTCCCAGGACTGGCTCTGTCTCAGCCTTCAACTCTCAACCTAACTGTCCCGCCTTCAAGGACAGATCCTGGCTGCCCTGTCTGAATTATGCCCCTGCTCTAGCCTCGAGCACACAGTAATTCTTCTGAGTGTTTGTCACCATTTTAGTGACACCATTTGCTAGAATTTGTTAGGGGAGTTATTACCTGCTTTTTGCCATAGTAATGTTAACTCCCAGAGGCAGAAGCTGTCTTGCTCACACTTGCATAGCCACGGCCTAAACTAAGACTTGTCACAAGGTAGGCACTCAAGAACATTTGTTTACTAAATGATAAATTCCTGTTTGAAACCAAGTTCCAATATTTTATCTAATGGTAAATAATAGATTGAAAGTTATGATATTGCTGACATGTGATCTTTTTTGACCTGGAAAGTAGCAGTTTCAGATGGCTCATCCTACTATTTATTCCCTTTAAAGTCAACACATTCTGTGGTTGCTGTCATTACATGACCTTTTTCTGGAAAGTCAGTCCTGGTCAGCATAACAAAATAAGGACAAGCAGGTATAATATTAGAAGTACTGATTGCTGAGCAAATGTGTCTTATCTGCAGGACCAATGAAAATCTACAGCAAGTGAAGTTTTAATACAAATGAAAAGTTCTAGCATGGATTCAGTTAAGATGACCAGACTAAATTTAGTTAAATAGAGAATAATAGAAAATATTTCATTCATAATAGCAATACTCTTGATCACCACCACCGAAACTGAGAATATATGTCATCCTAAGCAAAACTGTAAAACTTCCCAGAGTCCTTAGAGAAAACTCAATAAATGGGGTGACATAAATGTTTCAATAGGAAAGGTTCAATATGAAAAAATGCCTGTTCTCTCCATAATGAATGCTGATACTTATTTCCTTTCAGTAGAATTTTAGGGCCATCTTGAAGAAAATGAATTCAAAGATAATCTGAGAGAAAAAAATTTTGTTATTCAAGAGTCTTCCCCCACAGAAGAGAAATATGTAGGACATTTCCATGCCTGATAGTAAAACACACTATCATGTTACAATAATTAGAACAGTATGACAGTGGTCCATAAATAAGCTGATAAATGAATGAAATAGAATGGGAACTTAAGAAACCAAGTCAATTCTTCACGGTAAGTTATGCATACCATAGGTGATGTTCAAAGTCAGAGGAAAGAGGCTATATGTTAGAGCATATTTTGGGATAACTAGCTACCATTTAGGGGAAAATAATTTTTTATCTCTACACAGAATTAATTTCAGATGAATTAGTTTAATTATTTCCATATGTTGTGAAACCACAAAATTTTAAAAGGAACTGTAAGAGGATCGCTATCCAATCTAAGGTAGAAAAGGGCTTGAAAGCGAATAAACTAAATGTAAAGCTTTAGAGAAAGAGATGGGTAAGTTTTGCGATGTATGAGCAAGAGTATAAACTTCTGCATATTAAAAACATCAGAGAATTGAAAAGAAGTTATCAAACTTGGAAACTACTTTCAACACGTAGGTAGAAAAATAGTCGAAGTTCCCTCTGAACCCCAGAATGTGAAACTGGGTCTTTGGGACGTATGCGGATTGCACTCAGTCGGAGGCAGAAGGCCTAACTGCTACTCTACCAGGGCATGCGCATGCCTTGATATTTTAAAGTGAGGGAAAACCCCCATCAATTCAGCAGTAACGCACAGTCATGAGAAAACAGCAGAGAAAACTAAACTGAGAGGCCACCACACTGGTCTTTGTGGTTCAGTGATGTCGATGTCATTGAAGACTAAGAGAGGCTGAGAATCTGTTTCAGGCCAAAGGAGACTGTAGATGGATACACACCAATGTGATGCATGACCCTGTTTTGAATCCAAACCAGAATAAAAATTGTTATGAACATAATTGGGACAAGAAGCAAGAGTGGAAGAAGGACAAGAGAAACTATCATAGCAAATGTTAACAGTTGATAGAAAGATAAAGAGTTCTTTGTATTATTCTGGTAGCTTTTCTCTAAGTTAGACAAAATTTCTAACTAAAAATAAAAATAGTAGTTAAAAAAAGAAAAATAGTTGAAATTCTTAATATATAAAAGATACGAAAGAAGGACGCAAAAGAAGACAAATATCACAATTGAAGTGGATTCAGGACACGGAAAGGGAAATCATGAAGGAGCAATTTAAAGAGGCAGTGACCCTGCATGCAGAGGTCAGACTGACTGATACTGGAGCTGTGCATCTCAGCTGTATTTGCTGTGTAACATAGTGCACAGATAAGCTGTTTTGAGTGGAAGCGTGTTTTGTTATTTATAACCCAAAAGTTATTTGCAGTCCTACGATGCATGATCTGGTACCAGGAGCAATTGACTCTAAATGTGGGATTGGCTAAGTGGTGGAGGAAGTGTCCTGGGATATCATGCAATGCTCATTTTCATTATGTAATATATATATATATAATTATAATTATATAACGTAACAATATATATGTGTATGTGCGTGTGTGTATTTAAAAAAAGATGCAGGCCAGAATGAAGGTGAGCAGGCAGACAGGCAGGAAGGGAGATGTGGAAGGAACTTTATTTTTGTGTAGTTGTTCACACTGGTTGTTCCCCCTGACCCTGGGTCTTGAACCTGGGACCTTGGGATGTATGTGGGACTGCTCTCAGGTGTATCAGACCGCTAGGCCACCAGGACATGCCTGATATATATATACTTTTTTAAAGGAAAGATTCAGACCAGAATGAAGGTGAGCAGACAGGCTGGAAGAGAGAGGAAGAAGTGTTTTTAAAATTTTTTATTTAGTTGTTCATCTTGATTGTTTTCCCTGGGCCTGGGTCGTGAACCTGGGTCCTTGGGACATATGTGGACTGCGCCATTCGGAGGTGGTGGACTTATCTACTAGACCACCAGGGTGCACCTCTCTGGAGGATTGTGGGTGCAGAGCTGAGTGGTTGCGATAGACTGATCCATAGAACCTAAAATATTTACTATCTGCCTTTTGCAAAACAAGTTTTCTGACCCTGCTCTAGAAGAACCATTGCTCTAACCAAATTGATCTACTCTTTTTCTCTAACAATTTTTGGATGGGATAATTAAAAAAAAAGTTTAATATTTCATTTTCACTTGATGTACCCTGCTGGGGTAGTTGTTTGGTCTGCCACCTCCAGCAGAGCGAAGTCCTCGTACATCCCAAGGATCTGGGTTTGCGTCCTGGAGCCTGGGAGGACAACCAAGGTGAATAACGAAATAAAAAGAAATAAATGCTTTAAAATGCTTTTTAATTCAGTGAGGAAATAGTTAAACACGTTGCATGGTCTGTACAATGGAATATTGCTCAGTGATGAAAAGGAATGATAGCCTTTTAAAGTGAGGGAAAGTGGTTAGAGTCAAAGTTCTGTTGTTTGTGTATCTGTGAAATGTTTTTGATTCACATCTGCACCGTGAAATCCATCTCTGAATTCATCCTCTGACTTACCCTCCCCTGCAATCACCTTTGAACATTTTTGTCCCTTGTGCCTCTTTTATCTTTTTGGGTCAAATTTCTTATTATTTTAGTGCTTTCTAGGATATCAAGATACTTGTAAGTTATTTTTCCATCATAATCATATAGCAGAACAGTGAGACTAGGCAGTGATCAACTCATAATACTGTGTTTTGTTTTTTTTTCTTTTTTCTTTTGATGGAAATAACGGAGTCCTGAGTTTTCATCATTTGTCAGTTGTCACAAGGCTGGTTTTTGGAATCCACATTTAGTGCTCTTTGCCACCTCCTGAGGAGCAGCAACCAAGTTGCTTGCACAACTGGATTCTAGTGCAGCCCTGGCTTTGGGAGGCAGCTGGTGAAGCACAGGCCAGTAATTCTCAAGGTGTGGCTTCTGGACCAGCGCCACTGGCATCCCCAGGCACTTTTAGAAATTGCAGATTCTCAAGTTGCCCAAGACCTACTGAATCAGAAACTCTAGGATGGGGCCCAGCAATCTCTGTTTCAGCAAAATATTCAGGTGATTCTGATGCCTGTTCAAGCTTGAGAACCACTGGCCCCTTTAATCTTGAGACTTCCTGCTGCTCATCACTCAGCCTGACCGTGACACTGCGAGGCAGGAAGTCAGAGGACACACCTGACACCTTTTAAAATGATGATTTCTTATGTAGCTAACCGATGGCAAGGATAGTAAGGGAGGTCAGGTCACCAAAATGTTGCAATTGCATGTGCTGTGCCTCAAATTAAATTGATGAAGGCTATGCCTTTTAATATAGGATCAAAGACTAGAGACACCTTCTTATGTTAGCTTGGGTTTTCCCTGAAGTAAACCATCTTTACCTTCCCACAGGAGAATGGGAGATTAGCTAGGATGTCAAAAGGGGTGGAACTCATAGTCTGTTTTTCTCAACATGAAATTAGTAAAGGAATAGATGAATTCTTCTACTTAAGTATCATCTATGTAGTGTCTAGTCCTGAGCAGACAATGGAGTTGTCTTGATTAATAAAGGTCACAGACAGATAGACATAGATTCTATGATAAGGATAATAGAAGAATTAAGCACAAGATATAAAGTGATATAGAGAAGGGAATAATGCTGTGTGTGTGTGTGTGTGTGTGTGTGTGTGTGTGTGTGTGTGTGTGTGTATTTTGTGAATGGCAAGACATTGATTTAGGGAAAGGTGTTATTTAGGATTTTCATAATCTGTACCATTCTTGGACACTCTTGACATTCTTGAACCACGTTTTAAGATCAGTTAGTTCAGTAGATAGTCGAAGAGAACATTTCAAGCACACCGAATGGAATGTATAAATGTAAAGGGGCATGAAATCTCATGGAATGTTTAGGGAGCTATGGGTGGGTGGTTTGGTGCAGTCCAGAGCTTTTAGGAACAGCTGACAGTGAGCCAGAGAAGTCAGAGGCAGATCATGGCTATAACAGTGCTGCTAAAGAGTGCTTTAGGTCCATCAACGAGTGTTTCCTGAAGTGTAGACATCATGGGACATTGCATTGTATGTTCTTCAGAGAAAGGAGATCTCTGATCATGTAAATGTGAAATGTTTAATAAAATTAAGTGACTTTCTTTTCTGCAGGAAATCTGTATGTCTTTAACATGATAATGTGTTCTGAGACTACCCAAGACAGGATTCAAAGGGCTTCCTTATGAGTCTCTTCAATTCCTCAAGAATGGACTTTGGACACTGCCACTGTCACAAGGGGAGGGTTGCTCAGTCCTGTACTTCTTAGAGTGAATCCGTCCTGCCTACCTTTCTGACTGCCCAGCACTTTTTTGGAACACAGCCAATCTGCTCATCAGCTCATTGTCTCTGGCTGCTCTTGGGCCTCACTTGCAGAATTGTGATGGAGCCTAAAATATTTACATCTGATCCTTCACAGAAAATGCTTGCTAATCCCTGCATGACATTATTTCCACAGAGTTTCCTTGTCTGCTCCTCCGGTGTTGGAGCTCCTACATGGTAGGATTTTTGTTATTTTTAATATGCTCATCATCGTCTCACCTGGTACCCAGCACATAGGGCTTAGCACGTAGAAGGTACTCAGTGAATGCTCTGTGAAAGAGTGAGTGGAACTCTCATAATAATCTTAATGGTGGAACTTACTCGAAACTCAGTGGTTTCACATATTCCACCTCATTTTTCAGTTCAACTCTCTGCAATGATCAGTCAATACTTACATTTTACATTTGAGGAAGCAGAGGCTCAGAGAAGCCAGCGGGTTTTTCAAAAGTCACCTAGTTGAGGGAGAATGAAAGGGTGGTCTTCTGATGCCATCATTGCCCTCAGCTGTCTCACACAGTTGTCCTCACGACACATCCTCAGTAGCAGTTTCACTGTGACTCATATGTCCATTGTGTGTTCCCTCTGCTGGAGTGGTTTCCTGTGATGCCCCCTCTTGTCCCAGCTATCTTTTCTCTAAGCTCTTTCCTCTCTTGCTTTTGTCTTCTATGCAATTTGTGACTCAAAAGTGGAGGGTACATACTTCCTAGAAAGTCCATGCACAACTCTGATGTGGTAATTGTACTTTGGCTCATTCTCACAATTAGAACATTAAAGGCCTAGGAGAAGAGCTCTGGTCTCCTGGCCATGTCCCACCGGGATGGATCGTGTCTTATTTTTTCATTGGCTCCTATAACAGAATACCATAGACTGGATGACTGAGAGACAGCAGCACTGATTTCTCACAGTTTCGGAACATCTCAGTCTGGTGAGAGACCACTTCTGGTTAATAGGTGGCCATCTTGCTGTGTCCTCACTTGGTAGAGGAGGCAAGGAGCAGTCTGGGGTCTCTTTTATAAGGATGCTAATCCCACTCATGAGGGTCCACCTTTATGACCTAATTACCTCTGAAAGGCCCCGCCTCTAAATACAAACACATTGGGTGTTAAGATTTAGCATGTAAATTTGTGGGGGATATAGTCAGTTGATTGACTCCTCTGCTGGTAGACAGAACTTTATGGAAGATTGGGGCCTCTGCTCTTCTGCTCACAGCACAATGCTTGAGGCCTACGGAGAAATGCATTCTAGCCTCTCCACCAAGACTCTTATGAGCTGGCTTAAAGGTACTGTTTACAGAAAATCTTATGCTGAATACCCCCAAGAGAAAATAGTGTCATTGTGTGCCTGATAGAGATTTATTCATTCAGTAATAGCATATTTGCTATCTTTATAAATGATAAGTTAAGTCCTTATGTCCAATACTTCGGTTCCTAATCTGGCTCTAAGATGAGACCTGTGCTAAGGACTTCTTAAGTTTTCCTAGTGTTCATATCTGATCAGCTGATAAGTCCCTCCATCTCGTCACTAGCTGAAATATGTTTGAACTTTATTCTTGGGCTGTCTAATTGTCATATGATATGAGGCAAGCCTCTGGAACTTTTATAACTAGCAATTTGGCCTTTGAAGGAGGCACACTATGCAAAAGAAATTATGTGAGAAAAAAATCTAGCACCTTCTTTTCCGAAGTTACTACATAAGGTCCAGATATAAATCTTGTAAAATGAAATGTGAGGCCATAAACAAGCTTTGCACATCTGGAATCTTGCCTGTGGCAGATATTCTAAAACTTGAAATACTATATTATAGCACCGAAAGGAGTATTTATTGAATACCTACTAAGTGTTAGGCCTTCTCACACTTTACATCATTACAGAAACCTTGTGGCCTGAGGTTATTATCATCAGCTTACACAGTAACATGAATGAAGTTAAGAATCAAGCTACACCTCTCTGACAGTGAATCCAATTATTTTCTGAGGGCATCTTGCTGCCACACCAAGCCAAGAATATCAAAGAAATATCCGGCACACAGATAGTTTCGTCTGGGGCAGAGAAAGGATTCTGGTTCCTCAACATTCATGAGAAAAGTCATCTGTCCTGTGGGGGTGGACTAGTGGAGAGCTCTGAGCCAAGGGTGGCAGCTGGGCTTTAGAATATTGCTCTGCAGCTGATAGGTTGTTTTAACATGAATGTTCACTGTTTACAAATCAGTTATTGAGTTGGAACATATCCTTAATTCTATTCTTTGTATCTTTTCTTATTTCTCTGGAAGGAAGATGAAGAACCAGTTTCTCTTCCTCTCCCTCCTCCTTCTCCCTCTCCCCCTCTCCTTCTCTCTCTCTCTCTCTCTCTCTCTCTCTCTCTCTCTCTCTCTCTCCATTTCTCCCTCTCTCCATTTTTTAAGTCCTGCCATTTTGCTAAGAGAAGTAATTTTTCAAGCAATTTACCTAGTTTGTAGTGTTAATTCAAAATCAGTGGTGTGATTTCCTCCTTTCTTAGATGGACTCTCTACATTGCTCCTTAGGACCACAATCCCCTTCCTCACTGGACCGTCTTCTCCATGAGCTCTGCAGATTGTGCCTCTCTCCCGTCGCTGACATGGATATTCAGCAAGGCTGGTGGGCATCTGTCTTTGTGCTTTTCCAACCTGCTGGCCTCTGTGGTGGGTTGAGGCTTGTACGGGTTCTGGCTAGTGGACTGGGGCCGGGGGTGGAAGTGATAAATATCACTTCCAGCTCAGTGCTGGAGACTCTAGAGCTGTTGCTTCTTTCTGAACAAAATCTGCCAGTGTTCTAGAAGATGCTGGCTTCCTGCTCAGCTTGAGTCTCAGAGACATTTTCTTGAGCAGGGAGCTTTTCTGACATCCTGTGATCAATTTGTACTAGGAACCAGGAAGAAACTTTTGTTGTTTTTTATTATCACCATATAGAGTATCCTGACAGGCACAAGAACTGTTTGCTGAATGGAAAAATCCATTCCCAGGTTCTATGCTCACTACTGGAAATCTTCATAAATCCTTCTTCATTGTAAATCTTTATGGATCCTTCTCAGTTCTTACTCATGTGCATAATTAGATTGCTTTTGGCTTGCTAAAACCTAGGGCTCTGTTTTCATCATCCCTCACATTGTTTTGTAAATTAAGAAGATTCACCTGCATATGTGATTTCAATGACTGCCTGTATTTATACTGGAGAAGCATGATGTGCATGGAAGAATACAGAATTTGGAGACAAATATACTTGAGTTCCTGTTCTGACTACCACTTTGCAGAGATCTGTGTAGATTCCTTAAAATAGTTTCAATTCTCTCATCTGTGAGTTTGGTGCGTGATGACGGTCACACCTGTTTCACCAGGTCACTTGTGAGAATCAGACAAGAGAGTAACTCAGTAAACCGAGGAATTACTCACATGGAGGAAATATTTCAGAGGAACTCTGAACCTCCATCTCAGCAAATTTCCTGCTCTGAACTTCCTCAGCTCCACCTCGCTTGGCAGTGAGCGCTTCAGAATGACTGGCCTCTCCATCCTTGCTCATCCACTTCGTTGTGTCTGCATTTGCATCACCAGTTTTTGTGGGGTTCACCCCACCCTCTCTCCCCTCAGTGGCCCACATCTTCATTTCTTTATCACTTTTTCGTGATGATTCACCTTCAATAAGCTTTCCAGATCTCACCTGTTTCAACCTGGTAAGGCTCTCTGGGCTGAGCCCTACAGGTCTTACGCTGCAGCTGTGACAGCAGAATTCAGAGGTGCGTCTCTTTCAAGTTCTCACTCTGGTGACCTGCCTCTCAGCAGTGAAAACAAGTTTCCCAAAACCTCCCTGAGCTTGCACCACTCCACACCGCAGAATTAAACACGACATCCAGTTTCCCATTTAAAATAAGATGCAAATGCATATACACACAGTTGTCATTATTACAAAAGCTGTTCAGGCTTGATGTGTCCAAACAGCAAAATGTGAAAGAGACAATGGACACACAAGCAGATCCTCTGTTACCCAGTGTTTTCAGATATGCATCCTAAACATTTCTATTTTTTCTGTGATTTTATATTTTATAAAAATGCTACCAGATACTGCATACTCTTTCATACCTAACTTATCCCCCTTAGCAATATACTCTGAACACTTTCTGTTTTCCAGATTATTAAATAGTCTAATTCAGTGACTCAATGATTTCTTTACACTCATTGGGACAGATTTGCCATAATTTATCATAGTTCCCTGTTGTAAAGTATTGATTATTTTCTATTATAAATAACATTGTGAAATATAGTCTTATGTGTAGATCTAGCCTATGAACTTTTTTTAATTTATAATTTTTGGGAGGGGGTAATGAATCTGTACAGCGAGAATTGTTTGACTGAAGAGTACCCACATTTAAAAATTTCTCAGACGTATCATGAATTGCCTCTCAAAAGCCTGAATCAATTTATGTTCAAGAAGAGTGTCAATTTCCAAATATCTCTGCTGAGTTGTAGTTTTTGCTAATTTTATGAGAAACATGCTCTATCTTGAACCTTTAATTTGAATGATTTTGATTTATAGTAAAGTTGAACTTTTGTTTATATATTTATTGACTGTATTTCTTCTTTTGGAAACTGACTCCATATATTTTTTCCATATTTTAAAGTAATGACTAATTTTTGTCTCATGCATGATAAAATCACTTACTGACTTAAAGATAGTAATCCTTACCTATCATATGTGTTTTACTTCCCTGTTTTGCCAATTGCTTTTCTTTTTTTCAGCATGAAAGTTCATTGTTTTCAGGTAGTTCAATGTGTAAGCATTTCCCTTTAAGTTCTCTGACATCGTTGTTATGTTTAGGAGGAACTTTATATGTCCATATATGTAGTGTCTTTGATGATTTCCTTAAAAATTAATGTTTAATCAAATATTGATAATTCGAAACTGATATAAGGTATAAGTGACACAATTTATTTTTACTGTTAATCTACTAGTTCAATAAAGTTTCCTATAGGATATTAAAAATTATCTTTTTATCATTTAATAATTTTTTTCATAGTTGTACCCGGGACCATTTCTGAGCATTCTAGTCCGCTGCTTTGATCTGTATTTCTCTTCTGGCACCTATGTAGCAATATTTTATTTTTTATAGGGTTATAGTATATTTTTAAATCTGGTAGAGCAAGTTGATCCACATTCTTCTTTTTCAATATTTTCTTGACAGTTCTCATGCATTTATTTTTATAGTTAAACTTAAGAGTTACTTTCTCAATTTCCAGAAATCCTATTGTAATTTTGATTGTAAAAAGTAAATCTGTAAATTAATGTGACAGCTTCCCGGTCTTACAAAATCTGACTTCCCATCCGACAGCATAGAATTTCTATTTATCTGAATTTTCATTTATGCCTCATTATGACGTTCTGAAGTTTACTGAATACTACTTGAGTTTGTTAGTAGGTATTTTAATTTCTTTTTGGTTTCTTAGTCTGAATGAGAGCCTTAAAAATTCTTATTTTCTAACTGCTCATTGTCGATTCATTAGTAGTTCTAAAGTAAATTCATGTGCATTTTTTAAGAGGAAAAATCTTAGCATCTGAAGATAATTATAATCTGATTTCCTCCTTTCAACTGTTGCTGCCTCTTATTTATTTTTCCTGTCTTATTGCACTGATTAAAATTTTAAAACAAGGTTGAAAACCAGGAGCGCGCCTTGGCAGTTTAATCTTTTCTGAGTTCTTTAAAATTAAGTAGATTACTGGCTGGTGCTTTCAGATAGTTATCTTTTCTTATATTAAAGAAACATATTTCAATTCCTAGTTTGTTTTTTTAATGTTGAATGACTATTGAGTTTTATCAAATGTCTTTTTTGGCATCTTTTACAATGATCATATGGTTTTTCTCCTTTGACCTATTGATGTGATAAATTATGTTAATAGATTTCCCCGTATTAAACTATCCTACATTCCTGGAATAAAATCAGTGTAGTCATTCTGTATTATTCTGCAAGTACACGGCTGGATTTGATTTGCTAATATTTTATTTAGGAGTTTCGCTTCTATGTTTTTGAGATTGGTCTGTGGAGTGGGTTTTTTTTTTTTTAATTTAAAAAATTTTTTTTTAAGAGGAGTGTCTGTGCCAGGTTTTGATTTCAGGTTTTCTAGCTTTAAAAAATATAGTTGGGATGTTCTTCATCTTGAATCAATTAGGTGACATTCCTAACACAGACATGTAGACTCTCAGAGTGGTGTGGTGGTGAGAACACAGCACCGGGGGCAGGAAGACTAGTGTTCAATTCCTCCCTCTCCCCTTCCAGCTCTTTAAGTTTGGACAAATTGCATCACCTCCTTACACTTCAGGGTTTTTTTTTCTTCTTTGAAGTGAGGATTATACCAAGTTTCTTTCCAGATTACCTTAAAAGGTTGTTGTGACAGTCCAGTGAGCCAGTAAGAATGGAAACACTTTGCAGAAGAAAGAGTCATTTACCTGAGTTCTCATTCTGTGCAAGGTGCTGTATGTGACTTTTTCCCTAAATGATGCCATTAATGAGAATCGTTACTATAAATGCCTCACGCTCCAGTCACAGTAAGGACTCCATAGAACCTTCACACCGTGGTCGGTGGACAAATATCATCAGCATCACATGGGGGTATGTTGAAAGTAAAGAATCTCTAGTTTCGTCCACTGAACCAGACTCAGCGTTTTCACGAGACTTTCAGAGTGATTTCTACTCAGGTTAAGTCTTGAGAAACACCATAGGCTCCCACATCATCACGACGCAGGTTCCTCAGCTCAGAATGGAATCCAACGGCAGCGTTTGTCTCTGCTTCTGGTATTCTGGATGAGTGCTATACTGTGGACTTGTACGTGTTAGTCATTTAGAGCAAAGATCACGAATATGTACCCTGCTTTCCAACCCGAAGGTGACTTTCTTTAGAAACAGCGAAACTGGCCCACCCATTAGTTTTCAACAAGTTCAGAATAAAAAGTAGAGTTAGTGTGTGCACATAGCCTCTTCTCTGAGGAGATTCAGTCATACTGCATTCCCATCCGTCAGTCTGAAGGAATTTTTTATCTGAGCTTATGAGCAACCACAGACCTTTCACTGGGGCGAGGATTACCATGTCATCACAAAGATTACTCTAGTCATTCCTCAAGCATGTTTTGGCTTCCACCAAGAGCAAAGGGCATGCGCTAAGCTTCAGTACACCTATTAATATACATACATGCATGCACACACACGTTTAGAGAATATCTAAGACTATGGCAGGAACAGAAACCATGGTGACCAAGAGATCAACAAGGATTCCCTCCGTGGGAGCTCCGCAGGGATGCGTAATAGCGATGTAGGTAACTGTTTGTAGGTGGTGGCCTGCAGTTTCCATGGAGACTGGCAGTCGGGTGAGGGAAGCCCTACTCAGTGACGTTGCCATCAGCTGTTTTATTCCTCTGGATTTTGCACGCAAGCGATTCCTTCACACCCTTAGTGGGAGGAAAGCACAGGTGTGTCTTTTGCTAAGCTAGGGAAACAGAGGAGAAAAAGTCTGAAGTAAAAATATCCCTAATCATGGCATTTTTCCATGATGATGAAACTATTTCTCTTGATCAGAGTTGAAATGGACACTTCAGAAAACAAAAATGATTATCATGTCAAGGATGCTGTAATTTTAGCCCAGTGTGTAGAACTTCTGTGAATCTGAAGTGATTTCACTGTTGGAACTTCCTTCTCAGTTTAGCAGTTGTGTCTAAGAGATTTTCTCTAACTCTCTACAGCAGAAATAGTTGCTTCTGTGACTTCACACACTCAACAGTTTGTTTCTAAGTTTATTATAATATTTTATAAGTAATGTTGTAGTTTACATGTAACCATCATCTTTGCTTAACTAGCTCCCACTGTCTTCACTAGGACTGGGTCCATGGGCTAACCAAGTAATATGACAGCTGTGCCTAGAACAATGCCCAACATACAGCATATTCACGACTATATTAATGAGATACTGTTGCATAACAAATTACCACAAGCTTAGCAGTTTAAAAAACATACATTTATTATTTCACAATTTGTGTGGGTCACCTCTCTGGTTCCTCTGCTTAGAGATTCACAAAGGTACAACCAAAGTGTCATCTGGGCTACATTCTCATCTGGAGGCTCTACTGGGGAAGAATTTGCTTCCAAGCTCATCAAGCCATTGGCAGAATTTCTTTCCTTAGGGCCTGTAGGAGCTGAGAGCCTCACTTCCGCAGGCTTCCCACAGTTCGCTACCATATGGCCTGCTCCATCAGAAGTTCAGAATGTAGCAGCTTGCTTCTTCAAGGTCAGCAAGTGGGCAAGCATGACTCTGAAAAGAGTTTTATGCAATGACTGTTATTATGGTAATGACATCTCATCTCTTTTGCTGTATTCTGTTGGTAAGAAATTGTCATCGATCCTGCTTACACTCAGGGAGGGGATTATACAAGAGTGTCAACACCAAAAGTTAGAGATCCCATTGGTCTGCCATGTTGGCTCTTTGAAATTTGTCCAGCGAACTGGTCATTCAGGTTCACTAGAAGCATGAATACTCCATTTGAACTTGTTAGGATGGGAAAGGAGACCCGTACTTATCACAGAACTCTGTTATGATCTGTATTCTGTATTCTTGTGAGAACTGATTTTAAGCACATACAAAATACCTGAATTGTCCTCCATGCTGAGTCCATGTCTCTTATAAAGGATGACTAGGACCATCTCATCTCATTTCATCAATTACTTTTCTTGGAAAGGGAGACAGTGTGCTATTGGCTCAGCATCTCCTCCCTCAAATAAGGGCAGCCGTTGGAAACAGAGCTGGAGCATGTGTCTTCACAGTGGCACCATCGGTGTGATTTCAAAAGCAGAATGGGGAAGTGGAACATTACCAGAGCTGGAACCCCAAAACCTGATCCCCACCTGCAATCTGCCATTTAGTGTGTGACTCAGGACAAGTCACCTCTCTAGATTCAGTTTCACTATCTATAAAATGGGCATAACAAAATGAATCAGAACACCTGATTGTAGAACACCTGATTGTTAGGAGGTTCAAATGGGACTGTCACATTATTTCACAGTAATTTCTTGTAAATTACTGTAGATGATAGCTATTTATTGGGATCCACTTGAGTTAGGATCCACTTGATCCACAGTGGATGACGACGATGACACTGTTATTTTCATGATGCCAAGTCATGGGGCTGCTATCAAGGAGGAATTGAGGGAAGTGGTGGATGTAAGTGGTGTTAAGAGACTTGACAGGAAGTCTCTCTTGCATAGTACACACACTGCTTTTATGTATATCATGCATTTGTTCATTTGGGGTCTCTGTGGTGGGGGTGATGCTGGTGTGAAGGTAACAGAGAAGAAGTGGGGCTGAGGGACAGTGGCGTCTAAGTGCTTAGATACTTCCTCAAAAAGGGCTTTTGGAGCTCCTGTTTCATGAGCCTTACACCAAGTCTTCTGTTCCTTTCCCCATTTTATAAGCAAGCTAGAGTTCAGAGAGTGAGTTAACGTGCGTAAGACCACGCATCTCACAGGCTGGGGCCGGGGTTCCATGCCAGGCCTGATTTATGCCCCTCAGACATTGCATGTGGTGGGACAATGTAAGCAGTTCAACTTGTGGGGAACGACATGGTCACTTCTGTTGCGTCAAAGGAAGGGGGCAACGGGACCCAGAGAAAGACTGTGGCCTCCTAAGACCTCACAGCCTAGAAGCAGTAGAGGGGCCAGGAAGCTGGATTCCTCATTCCTCCAAAAGGGCTCCATCCTGATGCTGCCTTCAGAATGCGCTCTAGTCCTCTGTGCTGCTGTTTTTGTGTTATTTTCTTTAAAAAATTAATAAAAGGCAGCCGAGCAATGTCTAAGGGGCTCCTGAGAGGTTAGGAAGCATACTTTGAGGCAATCACAAGATGGCTTTCAGCGAAACACGTGATCTTGGTAACAAAAGGGATACAGAAATAGATTTCTTTGAATGCTCTTCAGCCTAATCAGCCCTGATGCTGCTAAACTGTTCCTGACAGTCTCTGGTCCCCCCTCCTTTAAAACCCCCAATAAAGCATAATGAAATAAGCTATAAGCATTTGGGGATTATTCAACTCTCTGAAGTGCTCGAGGATGCAATTTGTAGGCAAGATGTTAAAGAATTAAAAAGAAAAAAAAAGCTGGCTGGTGCCAAGCAGTGTTGTAGCAATTTCTGCATGGCCCTGTTGCATGCTAGGTATGCATATGGTCCACACGTTTCTCAGAAATATACCCCCAGGTGTCAGGGCCTGTTCTTTAGAGCGTATCAACTAAATGTGGAGAGACGGGTGTGTGGAGGAAATGAAAACTAAAACCCCAGCTGCTCAGAGTACTGCTATAATTTGGAGACTTGGTGTAGGCGGTGGGGTTCTTGTCTCCAGTCTTACAAATGCAGGCACCCTGAAAGGTGGGCAGGGCCTAGGCAGGCACTCTTTGTCCCCTGGCCCAGCATGTGCCCAGCACAGGGGAGGGGGCAGGGAGAACTTGAGGTGAATAAGAGAATTAGTGAGCAAACTAACAATTCAGTTGGGATAAGGAGAGGAAAGACCCTTTGGATGAAGCTGATTAAAATATCCAGACCTCAACTCCACTGCCCACTTAGCCAATTCCTGCCTAAAAACTCAACCCCATCTTAAAGAATTGGCTCTATGTGTGGTAACAAGAAGGGATAAGAAATGAAAGTAGAAGACGGGTTTATGACCAGTGGGATTGCATTTGAGCTCCTTTTCTTTTCTAATGGGATAGTTGTACAGCACCTAAAGTAGCCTTCCTTCCTCCCTCCCTCCCTCCCTCCCTCCCTCTCCCCCTCCCTCCCAATCACTGTTTCTGCAGCCAGTTTCTTTCCAGTGGGTTTAGGGTGGTTACTGTTTTCCGACGGGCGTCCACCTGTACTAACCGATCTCTCTAGGTCTTTCTGACTCGATGCGGACGAGGGGCACTGTTATCCCTCTGACAGCTTGTTCATCCCAGAGAATCACCATCCGCTTGGGATTCAGTGAGCCAAACCACTGTGGCAAGTCCAGATTCTGGTGTCATTCCTGGGCTTTTCTTGGGTGTAGAAAGGATGGTGGTGGTTGTGCTGACATGGCGACATCGTGGTGCACAGACTTAGCCCCTGGATCAGTGTTTCTCAAGTAAAAGAGAAGCATTGTGAAGTTGCCACTTCCAGTGCCCCAATTAAAAACTTTCTCCTTTTTAAAGAAAGGAAAATTCGTAGGGCTACATTCAGTTTGCTTTTTCAGCTCTCTCACAAGAATGTAGGCAGCTGCTATCACATCCACTAAAACTCCTCCATGCTGAAGTCTTCTTCTGTTTACCAGAGTGCGTGGGACTTTGGTCTCTGTAAACCATTGGGAAAGGAGCTGGAGAAAATGCAGATCTCCCTGCAGACAATCACTTAGGGCTTGTGTGCCCATGTTAGGCTACCTCGGTGCGGGCAGGAGCGGGGACCTGGTTCAGAAGTATCCTCAGTGGAGGCAGGGTCTCCCTGGGATAATACAGAAGCACCCACTTACTGTTTGCCCCATGCCCACCTGAGTAACTTAATAGGGAGCTGAGTGAGTTCCAATACGTGTGCACACCTCATGGAGTGCTCTATAGATATCCCAATACCGTAATTGGTCAAGTGGAGGAGGACTAGCCTGATGTGGAAGAATGAAGATTCTAAGTCAGACGGCCTGGGTTAGAGTCCTAGTTCTACCACCTGTAAGTTCTGTGACTTCATACATGTGAATGTCTCAGTGCCTCAGTTTCTTTACCTGTAAAGTTGGGATAATGACAGCACCCACCACGTAGGACGATTTTGAAGATGACTGAGGACAATGCCTGGCATGTAATGAGCACTTAATGTGGTAACCATTACCAGTCTTTCAAGATCCTTGCTCCCAAGCCCACCCCGGAATTAGGTCTGATGTACAGAAAGCAACCAATTTCCAGTGAGCTGATGTGTTGTGAGCCTGTTTGTGGGTAGCGGTTGATGCGAGACTCGTGTTTCTAGTCTTCTTCAAATGGCGTTTGGAGATGGCTTCAGTATCCACAGCACATTCCCAGAGACGCCTGACTCTGTTCACGGACGTGCTTGCTGTCTGTCGACAAAAAACGATTGATGCAACTGTGTTTTTTCTTTGCCTTAACTGTGAAGAAATTTGGAAACTTGTCCACTGCTTGTCTTGAGGGTCCCAAGGCATCTTTTTCTTCCATTTCCTTCAAATGGAATATTTATCCAAAATTAGTAATTCTTAATTTTTCCACAGAACCACTAAAGTAGTGAAGCATAGCACTGAGGGGAATTTGGAGATTATAGTCCTAGGAATCTGGAAACCTGAATTTCCTTTCATAGCTTGTGTCTTTTTTTAAAGAAGCATTTAAGATTTATTTTTATTTGTTTGTCTTGGTTGTCCTCCTGCCCCCCACCCCCTCCCCCAGTCCCCAGACACAGTCCTTGGGATGTTTGTGGAATGTACTCTTGGCTGCAGGTGGCTGACTAAGTCACTCTTCTAACAGGATGCACCCAATAACCCCATAGCTTGTGTCAAAAATGTATGTGTATTTTGACCTTGAGCCCATTACATATCTGTGCTTGTTTGCTAGGCAGTCTTCGGGTTGAACCAATGTTCCATGAAGATGCTTCTTTGAATTTCTCGTTCCTCGTGATAGCTCTAGCAGATAGTTGTTCAATTATTTTCTCCTTCCAGGCACAGAGTAGAATATCCTGGTTTGCTTGAAGTCAAGTGTGAGTGACTATGCGTTTAACTTGACCAAAGGGAGCGTATCAGTTCTGGTCAATGGGCAGTGTGCCACCTGCCTGGATCTGGAGAGGAAGAAGGTAGAAGAAGTGTGGGCTGACAGGAAACCTGTATCAGCCAGGTGCCAGTGTAACTTAGGAGTCAACTTCTTCTGTTGGACTGGATGGGACAGGCAGGGTGAACAAGAAGTCAATGCTGTTGTTTATAGCCTCTGGGTGTTTGGGGCTATTTGTCGCAGCAGATTGAGGAGCCATCTTGACTGGTAGCACCTTCATCCCCTTTAGTTCCTGAAAGGGTTCCATCCTCTGTTTTGAAAACGTGGCCTTGAGCATCTTGTTGAGAACCACACATTTGGGAAGATGAGGAACACAAATGAGAAATGAAAAATTTCCAACACTGGATTCTCTTCACCCGCCTTTACAAGAAAGGTTATTTCCTTGCTATTTCTTAGTCTTTAAAATACAGCAAATCATATGAGACTTGCGAGTCCTTTATAGTTTCAAAGTCTCAATATATAGACTAACATTAACTTGCTGTTGGTTAGTTCTTGGCATATATCGCTCTTTTAAGAGTTATATGTCTTCTAAATGCCCAGGGCTCTGTATTGTGTCTAAAAGTAGGAATTATTAGTTTCTTTTGATTCATAAATTTCTGCCCTTTGGATTTCAGCTGAGTATCATGCCTCGATTGTCATGGGTATGTGGTAAATGGTACAGAGAATGATTTTCCTTCATTAGCAGAGCAGTGAAAACTCATAGACCCTTTACGTGCTTCCATCTCACTCGAGACTAGATTTCATTTTGTCGTTTTGTGGTATAGCTTGCTGTTATATGCTAATCGCTCTGACTAAAGTATTAATCCCTTTATGCAGGAATTAGGTCATCTAAGTCTTCCAGTGGGGATAAACTTAATTTCTGCACACAGCAGGTATTCAATAAATGCTGAATTGAATAGAGTTAGGCGATATATTAGTGTGGTTTGGAAGTCAGTGATACATGAATTCTCCTTGCACTGACTCTAATTCTCAGCAGAGCTCACTCCTGTTTCTCTGGCAGAACTTTCTCACCTTGGTCAGTGTAGGCCTTGAGACCCATCACATGGGCAAATTACAGCAACAGTCTGTATCTCTCTCTCATGTTTTTTTTTAATAACACAATGAAAATAACCCCATCTCCTGTTTTACAAAGTGATTCAGGATTCCTGCTGCCCCAACTGGTAGGATCCAAGCACCTGTTAGAGCATTTGCTTATGTCAAAAACATTGGAGAAATCAGCCAACCAATTTGCATACAAATCTGGCCATCCCCGATTGCAGGATGGGAGGAGATAAATGGGAAAGACAAGAACCTCAGACACATCTAAATCCAGGTGTTTGGTGGTTTATTGTTGCATAACAAATCACCCCCAAACCTAGTGACATAAAACCTGCTGTTTCTTTCAGTTTGTGGGTTTTGTGGGCTCAGTTAGGTGCTTCTCCATGGGGCTTTCTCTTGTGACTGCTCTCTGATAGCAGCAGTGACTGGAGACCACTGGATGCTTGAGGGGCTTGACTTCTGGGATGATTTCTTCACTCACATATCTGGTACTTCAGCTGCACAGCTGTAACATTTAGGGACTAGCCAGGTCTCTCTTTCATGTGACTAGCTTGAGCTTCCTCTGAGCATGGTGGTCTGATCAGCAGGACTTCTTATATGGCATCTGGTTTCTCTTAGAGCAGGGTTTCTTAACCTTGCCACTTTATTTGGGCCATTTTGTTGTGGGGGACTGTCTTAGGCATTGTAGGATGGTTAGCAGCATTCCTGGTTTTCATTCTTTAGTCAACTGCAGGTGGGACTTGTCCCCTCTCCATTCCCCCTAATTGTGACAGTGAAAAGTGTCTCTAGACATTGCCATTTGCCTGGGCAGCAGCATTGCTTTGGGCTAAACCCTACAGTTAGTGTTGCAAGAAACTCAGATGGAAGCTGCCAGACTTCTTATGACCTAACCTTGGAAGTTTGATGCAGGCCCTGTCTCTGCATTTTTTCTGGTTCAAAGGAACCCTAAGTTTAGCCCAGATTCAAGTGGGGAGGACTCAACAAAGGCATGAATGCAGGGTCACGTGGTTCATCGTGGAGAGTCTGCTTTGGAGTCCAGGCTCCTCATAGAAACAGTCTTCCAGGACTCTTTTCAAGCTTATTGTCAGAGCTTTTCGGTGACTCATGTGGTTCCCATTTCTGTGAGAGGTGCTGACCCTAAGTTGTAGTGTTAATTCTTGAGGATCATGCACGTCATCTGAGGAGAAAGGTTCAAACCCAGGGAACTTCTGTGTGAGGTGGTATATGAGGGGACACAGAGAGCTGAAGGTATGAAAGGAGCATGAGAAGAGAGGACACGTGTTCTGATATGGGAATTCACACATGGCTTCCTGGAGGAGACAGTGCCTGAGCTGAGACGTGACAGAGCAGCGACCAATCTAGCTGAATAGATGCGGGAAAGGCATTGGGGGTGGGAGCCCAGGGCACATGGGTGCATCAGTGCCCACAAGTTCTGGGTGTGTAAGTGTGGGCAGGGTGAGGACTAGTGTTGACCAGCCGGGGAGAAGGGGACACAGGCGCTCTGTGGGCCATGCTGGGGAGTGGAGACTTGATTCTGTATTTGTTTCCTGGTTACTGACTTACCAATCCCCAGTCACCAGGAAAATGACGCGTGGTTCCTGGTAGAGCAAACAGCAGTGAGGCTTCTCACCTGCAACTTGAGGTGACTAGGGAGGCAGAGGAACTGAGCACAGTCAGCCAGGTGTGACATGCTTCTTTACCAGGAGGGGTGGGGAGGACAGTAGAAAAAAAGGAGAAGATGGAGCCAACCTAATGCTGTTTGTTTTATGGTTGACATGTAAGACAGTGCTGACTTGTAATTATCATCTCAGTGTGCTGGTGCTCTAGGTGCCTCGAGTTGTCCACCTGTCCCTGTGGTTCTAGAACCTTCCCTGATGGCCTATCCATCTGCTGTCTACTCTAAGATTCGGAGGCGCAGCAGCCAGTTAGCAGGGGCATTTCTAAGAAATGTGGAGAATAATGTGGCAGATTTGGACTCTCTTACAGATGAGACCTCTGGCTAGGACTCTTGACAGACACCTGGCTGGACTGTAATTGCATTCCTGACACATTCACTTCACTTTTGGACCAGACCACAAGCTACCAGGATAAACACTTTTTCTGTATTAAAAAAAATACCCTCCAACTTACTGAAGTCCAAGAGACAATGTTTTTAAAGATAAAAACTTCCTTATTGAAATTTATTTATTTTTGAAATTTACTACTTTTTTGTGGTGAAGAAATTTGTGTTTAGAATTAGCCAGCTGGACTCACTTTAGATGATCCAAATTTGGTTGTAACATCCAAAACACTATAGTTTGGGAACCAGTCAAACATTTGCTTTCTTCTGTCCTTCCAGTCTGATTGGGCGTTGACCTTGGCTCCATCAACATCATAAGCTTCTTCACAGCTCATTCAAACTGGTGCTTGTGGGCCTTGGCATCCGCCATGAGCGCAGGTGGGTTTTTTGTCGTCTGTGTTCTTCATGGCTGACTTGGTCTTCAGGGGGAACTTGATGGCAGAGAGGTCACGCGTGTCTCGCTGGAGTGCTCATTGAGGATATTTGGACGGCACTAAGAGTTGCAGGTGTCTAGGGCTGCCAGAAGGTGGCATTGTCTTTTCTTGTGGCTGTGGACCCTTTTCAGCACTGCTTTTTTGACCTTCAAGGCCTTTGCTCTGGGCTTCAGCGGTGGGACTGTGGGACGGGCCGGGCCTCCTTCTTTGCTTTGGATGCCACCTTTGTGAGAAGGGTTTCGAGATGAAGATTTTAAAGGAGAAGAGACACCTCTGTGGAGCCAGCCGTGGCAAACCCACATCACTGAACTCACCGTCGTTCTCAAGTTCTCAGTTCTTGGCATGGCATACTGAGATTTCCCATCTGGGCCCAGCTTCCTTCTCCAGGTTCATCGGCGCTAGCAATGCTAACACCTGTCCTGAGACACCTGTCCTTCCCCCAAAGGCCCATGAGCCGAGCATTTTTGTCATGGTGGCCTCTTCCTATAATGCATCTTTTCTCACGCTGTCTCTGTCTCTATTTTATCTAGTGATTCCGACTCTTTCTTTCTTATTTATTTGGCCCACACCTATGAGCACCTCTTCTGAGCACAGCCCTGTGCTATGCCTGGGGGACACAGTGATGAGTAGGACCTAGTCCCTGACCTTAAAGAGAACCGCAAATATTAACTTTCGCTGTGAAAATCTCTCTAATCCCTTTGGTAATTCCCAAAGCATGCTCTCAGGGTCTATTATACTGGTTACTATGTGATACAGTTATCTGTGTATGTGTCTGACTTCCTCATGGTTTTATGAGGGTAGAGACCACACCTAACTTGTTCATTGTTCTCATATTCTCAATACCTGTTTCTGTCTGGATCAAAATCAATACCTAGTTGAAAATAAATGAATGCCTGAGTGAATGGATGAGTACATGCAACTTCTTGATGCTTAAGCATATGGGTCTTCACTAGTATATACCACACAGTGGCTCAGGAGAACGATTTTTCCATTCTAAATGAAAATTCTCTGTGAACATTTCTATATATGTACTTCGTCTCTGAAATCTCTTAGTGGAAAAACAGGTTTTTGACACACAGCCAATAATCCTTACAGAGTCAAGTTGCTTTCTTTAAGAAGATTAATGAACAAGTACTTAAGAGAAGGGAAGGGTGAACTGGTTGCTAACAAGTAAGAACCAGCCATTAGCTGAACCCTATTTCAGGAACAAACCAAACCAGGATCTTTAAGGTTGATCTTGCCTTGGTTCAATTAATCCTTCTCCTTGTCTTTGTGTCTTCACTGCTCCCACACCCACCACAGCCTCTCACTCATCTCTGTTGAATCATGAATCATGAACCTACAGCACCTCCATGCTCTCTGTTGGTCTGGTGTTTTCCTCACTTTGCTGTCCTCTGAGGACAGAGAACTGGGGGTGGAGGGAGAGTCTTAAATAAATAAGCCATTTTGAGTCTTTCAGACTGAAGGAAATCTGAGTGGGCCTTGTGATTCATGGTGAAAGGAAGATGTGGAGGAGGGAAGAGGGATGGGTTGGATGAGAATCAGAGGGGAAGAAAGAGAGGTTGGGCCATCTTATGGGGTTGGGTGGGAAAGGTATGCCATCAAGTCAGATAAGGAGTGGCGGTTTGTAGTGAGTGAGGGATTGCAGGCAGAGTGGGGATACCAATAGATACATTTTACCTTTTCTTCATGGGCAAAATCCTAGTCAACTTTCAGGATCCAACTTGAATGCACCTTCCTGGGGAAAGTCCTCTGAATTTTGGTTCTCTGAACCATCTTCAGTTTCCTCCTCCATCGCATGGCTTTACACACCAGTCCATCTTTTCTCCATTGCTTTCTTTTCTAGATTGTTAACATCCCAAGGTCAGAGATCTGTTATACACTTATATCACCCAGCCTTTCCTAACCCCAAATCAAGGCACGTGGCCTGGCACCGTGTCCACCACGTGGTCTGAGTGAGGCGCAGAGCATCTGAAAGATAGTCTGCCTTGGAAGATCTCAGACACATGGTGAAAATGTGCTTCGGCAACTTATGCTCCAAGAGTTGGCAGAAGTTAGTAGTATTCATTTTGTTGCTTTTCCCGCCAAATTCCAGGGTTTCTGTTTTCCCTAATATGAAGATGGATTTTGCTGAAATGATTCATTTTACAAAATTCCTACAGGCCAAACAAGAAGAGGCATGCACTTAGGTTTCAAATGGAAGCACATGATCTGGAAATCTGGGGTTTTAGTTCCAGTTCCAGTTCAGTTTATAAGTTCAGCTCATTGTTTCCAACTTCTTTTTTCTACCTAGCATCTCTGAAAAGTGAGGAGTGTTAACTGACCCAGAATACAATGATCAAGCTCCTGTTATATGCCAGACCCCTTGGCTCGTGTTATTTCACTTAGAACCATCCTAGGAGACAGCTAGATCTCAGTCACATGTAGGAGGCAGGTGCGGAAACCGCCTGGCTCCTTGAGGGGCAAGCGAGCTATGTGAGAATCATTCTGAGGCTAACCACCCACATCGCAGCCCAGACAGTCAGTAAAAACTAAAAAGAGCCCTTGTTTGTTGAGAATGTGGGAGTAGCAGCTGCTATTGCTGCTTTGGTAAATGGATCAGAGTCCCTCCTTTGGGACACTGGAGGGCAGTATGGTACAATGGTTTGAGCTTGGGATTTGGACTAAGGGAATTTGGGTGTGGATCTGAAAGCTGTGTGGCCTTGAGCAAATTAAGCAACCTTTCTGAGTCTTAATTTCCTTGACCAAAAATGGGGATAACCATTGTAATACCCACCTCACTGGGCTGTTATGAAGATCAGATGACAAATGAGTGTGGGAAGTACTTTGTAAATTGTGAAGACTTGAACACATGATCTAATGTTACTGTAATTGCATAATCTTAGGGAGAGGGTCCCTTTCTGACCACAAATTATCGCTCTCAAAATTTCAAAATAAGGCCTTAATGATTAACTTTTTTGACTCTGAAGTTTCCTCTTGGAATTCCAACATCCCTTTGGAGGAGACCATTGCTCACATAAACACATAATCCTGAGATGGAGATGGGAAGGGAGCCCAGGTACAAATGGGGGGATCATTCATCAGTTTCATCTCATCTCATAATAGGAAAGCAGGTTGTTCAGGAACCAGGACTGGTGTACTAGTTGGGGAGGAGGAAAGAAAAGTGCCAAGACTGTATGTTCTGGGGACTTCAGTTTTGGGGCCTGTGCATTGCTAGAAAGAGAAATAGAAAACTCAAAAGTGATTCCCTGTGGGGGAGAAGTATTGGAGATCAGAGAATCTTGGAATCTTAAGACAGGAGGAAGTCATGCCCACTTTTTCCTCATCTTCAGTCACTCCAGGGTTTTGCCTTGTCTGTATGTCTTCTCTACAGTCTTTTACTTGATAATTTTCTTGACATTGATTGATTCACTTAAGTCAATTTAGCCTCACCTGAATCAAAGACACCTGCGAGATAGCCTTAGAACTATTAAAATAAAAATACCCATTTATTTACCACCTAAAATCACCTTATAAGTCACTAGTTGTCCATGTATAACTTTGTTGGAAATCTGTGTTCCAGATGAATTACCCATCTAAAGATAGTCTATTTAGCAACAATCTTGAACTAGTAGTCACCTTGGTTTGCCAGAAAGTTCTGTAAATCATACCCAAGTTTTCTTACCTGTAATTCTACCCATTGGCTTAAACTCTTAGGCACATAGACTATGTCTATTTTCCTTTCCCAAGTCAGCCCTTTAGAAATCTGAACCCAACTCTCAGGGATTCCACTTTCCAGCCAGGTTAAGTACTCCCATTTGCATCTACTACTCCTCTGATGACAAGGTTTCAAGTGTCTTTGACATCTTTTGTCACTGTCCTCTGGAGACATTTCTGTGTGAGGGTCATCTCTTAAAGTGTAAGCTCCAGTATGGAATGATCTGGGTATGAGCTGGACAAGGAAGCTTTAATGTGATTGTCCCCTCCCTCCTTCTAGATATGCTACCACTATTAATACAACTTAAGTAAGACTCTTAATGCACCTATCGAAGGTTGGTAGGTTACTAATTTTACAGGAGTACACATGCCTCCCTATGAGAAGCCATACTCATATACCCACCTTGGAGCCAGTAGAAGGCATGTGTGGGCTAATTGACTGCTATTCTGAAGAGTGTTCATTATACCTTTTTTGATGATGCAAGCATGTCAGTAAAGGTACCTCTAATAAGTGTATTTTTGTTTACTTATAAATTATAAGTCAATGCTTACTTAAAAGTGTATATAAATATACACATCCATACACATCCATTTATATCTGTCTATCTATACATCTATTTATCTATACTTATTTTATATATGTGAAAAAATGGAAATTTCAAAGTAGGAGATAAATCAACCAGGAGTAAAAAGTTCTGAAATTTTTACCCTAACCTTATCTGATTGCTTTGTGGGAATGACATACCTAGGATTCAGAACCATCAGGGTCTTACTGGTAAATGAAGCAAATCTTTGTATGAAAGGATTATAATCCAGTGTGGTCACCCCATTGCCACCCCAATGTTCCCATCTGATTTAATATTTTTCAAGCTTTTAAATGACAATGATACATCTGGGTGTATATTCAGAAGCATTAGAGTGAAAGAATATGGGATCCTCTCCACCCCACCACCCTTATTCACCCCCCTTATTTTGCTTTCTCCACCCCATCTTTCCCTTTTCCCTTGGCTGCCTTTATCTTCCACTCCTCAGCCTGTGTGTATTTTATTCTGAAAGACCAGAGATGTCTTTGTGATGTACAGAGGTGTGGTGACATGCTGGTTAGGTCATTGCGATTTGAGTGCCAGAGAAGAGGACAGAAATCTTTGGAATAAGATTTCCTTCCAACATAAAAATCCCAAGTGATAAACTGTAAGTGACCTGACTTGGCATGGGTTTAGAGCCACATAAAAAGAGTGAGGATAGATGGAAGTCACCATGGGGATAGGCTGGCACCAGAGCAAGAGGGTGAAGAACGTGAAGGCTAGCTTCAGATACTTGAAGAGATTCAACCAGATGTGACAGTAAAGCATTTCTACTCAGGTAAAACAAGGAGGCTTGCTGAGCTCATATACAGAAGACATTTTAATAGTCAGAGCTGTCCAAAGATCGACTGGGCTGTTAGAGTCAGGGCCTGTTCCTGGAGGAATCTAAGCAGATGAATGAGATTGGGAGTCTTTCTGGGGACTGCTGAGTTTTTGTGAATCCCACGATTCTGAGATCCCAGGACAGAGTGGGACAGGATTGGGAGGACTACAGATCTACCTTATGCCCAATGACTCGCTTACTGGCCTATCTCCCCTGCCTGGAGTTCTTACATTCCTCTTTCTTCCTACAGGCACGCGGCTGCCTCCTGTAGGTGAGGCCTCACAGGGTAGGTTGATCTGGAGCACTCTTCATGGCAGAGAGCCCAGGTGGATGGCCACCTGCTACTGTTGATGGAACTGTGTTTGTATGACCTTTCACTGGAAATGGTACCCACGTCACCATTTGCCCTCAGTGCACTCTCCTATTCTGGATATTTTTCTCGTGGGGTTCTCTTTAGAGTTATTAAGTAAGGTGTGATATCCAAATACCTGGGGGCATCCATTCTTTTTCCTGAAGTCACAAAGAAGACATCCCACTATCCTTTGTTGACTAGTGTAATCTTCTTTTGGTCAGGATTGCATTCATTGGAGCCTGGGTCAACACAATCTACTAATTTGGCCTTGGGCATGGCTTGGGGGTCCATTCATGCCCCCTCCCAATGACTCTGGTCTAGGCCCTTGTCATACTCAACAGGATGGTGACAAGGAGGTCATTGACCTCCTGAAGGGCTCCATGTTATTTGCATACAACATAACAACTCAAAATCAGCCCTTCGTGACACTATACAGGACTTCCGGACCTCCCCTCCACCCAGGGGCTCCTTCTCACCTAGCCCTTGGTGGATTCCTGTTGTCAGCACTCAAGAATCTCGCTTGCCGGATTTTGATTTCTCAGAATATCGTCATCTACCTTTTCTGCTTGGTAAACTTCTAGTCCTCTCTTGGAACCTTCGCAGATGTCACATTTTTTTGTGAGCTCTTCCCTGACTTTTCCCTTGACAGGCTGAGAGTTTTCCACTTGATCACTCAGAGTCTTCGAGCTGGACTGAGTGTATGTTAGTTGTCAGCCTGTGAGGTTCACCAATGGCAGTGACAGAGCTGTGCTTATGGTGATGCACGGTGTGCACCCAGGAAATGCTAGTCAAAGGAGTGAATAACCATTTTTCCTGACCTGTTACTCACTGACTGCTGACCGTCCCGTTAAGAGGCATGCTAATAGGCTTACTGTTAAAAGTCAGCTGAAATGGCCGCCCTTTTTCTTCAGCGCTGTGGGGTATGTCGTGGGATCACCATGTTAGTTTGCTGGAACAGAGTACCACAAACTGGGTAGTTAGATAACAAATTTATTGTCTTCCAGTTCTGGAGCCGAGAAGTCTGAGGACAAGATGTTGATCAGCTTGGTTCCTTCTGGGGGTTGTGTGAGAGAATCTGTTCCAGGCCTCTCTTCTAGCTTCTGGTGGTTTTTGGCAACCGGTGAAGTCCGTTGACCTGTAGAAGCATCACCCTGATCTCTCCCTTCATCTTCACATGGTGTTCTCCTTGTGTGTGTGTCTGCATCCAAAACTTCCCTTCTTATAAGGATGCTGTCATATTGAATATGATAGGGCTTACCCCAGTGACCGCCTGTCAACTTGATTACCTCTGGAAGGACTCAATCTCGAAATAAGGTCATGTTGAGTCAGGTATGAGGGGTAGGACTCCAACATATGCTCTTTGTGGGGAAAAAGTTTGGGGAATATGACTTTGCTTCACCTGCAGAAAAAGGAGACTCCCTTTATAATATATTCTCTTTCATTTTGGAAAATTCAGTAGCAACTTTCTTTTCATTCATTTGAGTAACAAGTATTTATTGAGTTTCTACTATGTGTCAGATACTTGGAATTTGTAAACTGTGAAGTTTTTAAGTACTCCGTAAACAGATTTTTGTCAGATGATCGTGCATCCTTCCTGCTGAAGAGCGAAGTGTCCATGACTTATCTATGGTCGGCATCTTCAATGGAACCTCTGTCATTCTGTGGGGGATCTGTCTCATCAGCTATTTGAATACTAGTTTCACAATCTGAAGAATAGACCAGTGGTTGCCAAGTTTAGATCTTAGACATAATTTGGTTATGAAATCTGGGAACACTATGACTGAGCTGCTTTGCTCGGTCATCTCCCATCCCACATTTCTGGCTCCAGAAGGCTCAGGCGCCATCTGTCTGGACAGGAAGTAGTAACACATGCCTGCTATGTGCCTGCTTGGTTCAGACCGGAGCCTCAGTCTAAATGTGCGTGATGTACAGAGGGAGAATCTATGCATACGGTTTATTTTAATTTGTAAAACAAACTGGGCCTGGGTGCCTCCTGTGGTGGTAGGTGAGCCAGGTTCCCTGGGATCATCTTTGCAGCCTTCCATTCCCTCGTTTCATCCACCAGAACTGTGTTTATTGTTTAAAAGGTGGAGTGAGTGTTCACCATTGGTCTGGCCTGTGTGTGAGGCACCTTAAAATTATTTCATCTTCGTTACAGATTCATGAGGTAGGATCTTTTATTATGACCATTTTACAAGAGAATCTAAGTATCTGGGGCTTAACCAACTTGCCTGAGGTCTCACAGTTTGGAAGGGACAGAACATGGTTTTCAAGCTAGATGTGTTTGACCCTAAAACAGGAACTTTTTTACCTTTTGCTCCCCTAATGCATGGATCTGATCATGCCGCTCTCTTGCTGAAAACATTTGATAACTCCCTATTGCTTGTGGCGAGGGCTGCTAGCTGGAGATCTGGGAACACCCTCATACCAACTGTGAAACTTTGCATGTAATTTCTGGGGAGAGGATCTGGAAGTTGACCAGCTCTCAAAGGGTCCCTGACCTTGAAGGCTAACGTGCATATGTGTCGTAGGGAGTAGTCAGGACATCACTGCCAAATTTCCATACTCCTCATTTGTTATTTTTCCCACTTCTTCCCTGTGAAGTTCTGTGTCTGAACTTCCAATAACTTTTTAGAAGGCTCATTGCACTTTCATACCTCTAGGCCATGCTGGTGGGATTTCCTTGGTTGCTGTCACCTGCCGTGCTCTTCCCTCTGAGGGAAACTCCAACACATCTTGTAAGGGCTAGCTCAATTGCCACTTAGAGGTGGATTTCCCGATGCTCCCAGGCAAAATGGGTTGCTCCCCTTGCTCTGTGCCTGCATGGGCTCTCCCCTCTTGTCTGTGCAGAACTCACTGCATCGGCTGGAGTCTGTGGATGGGGAGCGTCTGAGCCACCGAGAGCCTCTTGATTCTTCTGTCCTGCTGATAGATTTCAGGTGAGAATGCAGCAGCTATCTGTTGAATGGAGTTTTAAAAAGCACTGAGAGACACTCAAGTAGGCCCATTAATCCAAGGGACACCTTTTTGGACTCTGACCTTGGAGGGTAGGACTAACTCCCACCTTTTAGGCTACATAAGTTCTGCTGATTCTTACTTTCTGGTAATGTTTGGTTCTGTTGGGGAACAGAATTTGTTAAATAATAAATTCCGCTATGTAGCCTTGTACTGAATAGAATAGAAAGAAAACTAGACAAACCTGAGACACTTTCCATGCAGTAAATGTTCGTTTTCAGAGTCACAGTGGTCAGATGTAGCAGTGAGGTGTTGGAATTGCTCCACTCATCTATTTATATCCATCCATCCATCCAGTTATCCATCCAACTATCCTTTCCTCCCTCCCTCCCTCCCATGAAATGCCTTCCATGTTAAGAAGATTCACCCCTCCCCTCCTCTTTCCTCTTTGTATTCTAGACCCAAACTATTTAAGGAGCCTCTCCAATCTTGGTTTAGACATTTATTAACTCTAATACTTAGTTTCTTCATCTGAAAAAATGGGAGTTAATATCTGGATTAGAGGATGTTGTATGGAGTGAATTAAATTATTTAACATATGTGAAACCATTACAAGAGTGTTCAACCAATCTTAATGACTCTTTGTTTTTGCTTGCCTTTCTTTACTGTCCTCTCTCTCTGGGTCTCATTTATTCTCTTTTTCTCAATCTAACTCTTTCTCTCCCCCTCTCTCTGGTACCCAGTTCTAGGAGTTCCTAAGCCTTTGTATGCCCCTTTCTGACTCACTACACAGAGGCTGGTGCTGGGCATGCAGGAGTGGCTCAAACACTTGCTTTGGGCCCACAAGGCCTACAACCTCCCTTAGAAGACCCAAATTCTCACTGCCAAAGGTCTCCTCAGTAGGAGCTGCTCAGGCCTTTGTGTCCTCTCCAACTTGGCCCCATGATTCTTTCCAGAGCTCACCTGAGCAGCCCTGCTGTGGCCTCAGCCCAGCGCCTCCTGCACTGAGAGCAGTGGATGGTGGTTGGCTGGGGACCAACTTTCCTCCTGTACCAGGTGAAGGAGGCCCTAAATTTTTCACTCATGCTCTTAGAAGCTTCTGTACACTGAGGGTAGGAATGAATCTTGCTTGGGTTCTCTCTCTTTATACCATAGCCATGTAAGGCTTACATCAACTTCATTTTAGAGTTGTACCAACTTCTGGTCTACCTGTTAAGACAAGGGGAAGTCCTGTTAGAGCACAAGATAGAAAGCACAGGGCCCCCTTCCTCTATCTGCTCCTTTCTGTGGCCTCAGCCACAGATGGTCTGTCAACTTTTCTGTCTTTCTCCTCCTCTTCCTCCTCTTCTTCCTCCTCCTCCTTCTTTCTCCCCCTCTTCCTCCTCCTCTTCCTCCTTCTTTCTCCCCCTCTTCCTCCTCCGCCTCACCCTCCTCTTCCTCCTCCTCCTTCTCTTTGTCCTCCTCTTCCTCTTGCTCCTCCTCCTCTTTCTCAACCCCTGAGTGTCTACACTTTCATTATCTATGAAAACTCCCATTTCCATTTATCATATTTTTCTTCCAAGAAAACAGATGAGCAAAACCCAAATAAGTCCACAGATTCAAATGGAATTCTATTCTGTGAGAGTCGAAAGATATGAAATCCCTATTTTATCTTTCTTTTGGATAATGTATTTTCAGCATGAAGAATATGTTTTAATATTTTATTCTTTTTCATAAGTAAACATGAAGTCTGACTTAAATTCATCCAGTCTTCAAATGAGGCAAAACTCTGTCACTGTTAGCTTGTCTAAGGATTCTAGTTGAGTGAAGTGTTTGAGATCTGAGATGCTTAATGTTGGTGTCAACTGGCCGATGTTTCTACTTTCTAGGAAAACTGGGTAGGGGACAGCATTTTGCTATGTTGTCCTCCTGCTCAGACTTATTTCTAAATTTGCCCTTGGGGCAGCTCCCCGAGAGACCCATCTCTCGACCTTTCTTCAGTCCTCTCCTATAGTCCTCTAGAACAGGGAGGGGCTGTCAGAGTGATCACATGTCCCCGGAAGAAGCTCTGCTGCACAGCCCTTTGGAAAGACAGAGTTCTGCTTGTAGACTTTCTGCAGACAACACACAGGTTATAGATGAAATTTTTAGCTAGGGGAACAACCTTCCAGCTGTCTAAGGGGCTTCCTAGGGCACAGAGGCTCTGGGCAACATTCCTTTCCTTATTCATTCAGCAAATAGTGAGTTCAGGTACCATGCTCAGCCCTGAGAAAACCACAGTGAAGGGCACATTGGTCCTTCTTAGGACACTCAGACTCAGGTAGGGGAATAGAAATGTCAATGAGCCACTGAGGGCAATCATGGGTGAGTTAGACGAGGGGTCAGAGTCAGGTAGCAAATGCTCAGTTCTCATTCATTGCTTCTGTCATTTTTTTTTGTCCATGATAGCTATGACGTTTACTTAATACTTGTCTTGCTTTAGTGTATTATATGATATGACTAGGCTGACCATACATATCATTTAAAATGGGACAGTACCATTTTTTTCATATTTCCTGACTGTCCCATTGTTTTAATATAAATATCAATCTTGTCCTATTTTTAATAAATGGGACAAGATTGCCTTTAATGTGGGACAAAGGGTGCAGTTGGGTACATGGCTCAGTCTGTTGAGGGGCCCGAAAGCAGCTGCCCCTTTTGCCCTGATTAAAGATGGTTTTTGCTGGGGCCAACTGCAGTGGTCAATAGCCTCTGCTGTTGTTTCCACCCCCTTTGACAACAGGAGCCATGGGAAGAAGACTCCCCCTCCAACTCTTCATGAGCTTGTTTCTTCAAAGGACACTGCAATGTGGTGGAACCATAGGTAAGTACCATAGGGGTTGTCTCTGGCACTGTTGGGGGTTGTTTCCAGCACGGTGTGGGTTATCTCTGGCACTGTGGGGGTTACTGGGCATTTCTGCCACTGGATGGTTAAAATGATGTATTTTAGACAGGACTTACAGGGGTACCAAATTTGGTTTTTGCCTGAGGTGTCAAAATTCCTTGCACTGGCCTTGGTCATTTGTGTGAAGTCCCACTGGACCACATGCTGTTACTGTGTGATCGCTGATCAGTATCACATAGTACTCGTTGCTGACCTGGCTGCTCTGCTGCTGCTCGGATTGCTCTGCCTCCTCCCCTCCCCACAGTCGCCAGCATATAACCCTGCCCATTTTTGTAATCCCAGTGTCCTGTTGTTGTCTCAAGGAAATATGGTCAGCCTAGAGATGACTCTGCTTATCTGCCAGGAATAAGAGTTTGCTTTTAATTTAAATCCTCCTGAATTTCTCATCAAAGATGGCTACTAGCACTCATTACTTCTCAGGGGATATTTAAATTCTTCAAAAGTGAAACCCATGTCAGTTTTATTTACTACTATAGACCCAACTTCTAGTAGCCAGGCTGTTAAAAGATAGGTATTAAGTAAGTCTTCTCTGAATTGATTAATGAGAGGGATGTTGAAGGGAATATGGTCAATGGCAGTGGCTCTCAAACTTCGGCATAAGAAACCTGTGAAGAGCTTGTTAAAATATAGATTTCCACCTCTAAAGACTGATTCAGTAAGTCAGAGTGGAGGACTGTCTACTTTTCTAGCAAGTTCCAGTAATGCTGCTGCTGCTGGCCTAGGGCTATACTTTGTACAACGCTGACCTACTGGGTCTTATTCTGATCAGAGATTCATGACCCGCAGTGGCATCGGATGCTGTTCTCAAATTATTGACTTGGGGTTTAGCTCTCCCTGCCTTTCTTGCAGGGCCCAGGAGTGTCATGAGGGACATTTCCAAGTCCTGGGGTTCTCTACAGGTGCATGATGACATAACCATGATACAGGTGTTTAAGCTAACCGGTAGAAATATGAATGTGTGCCTCCAGCAGTCAGCTCAGTAAGTGAAATACAGGGCCATTAAAATAGCTCTGCTTGTGAAACCTTTTTGTCTGTCGTCAGGTTCAGGGTCCCTTCTTATGCAACCCGCCTCTTCAAGGAAGAGGACTGGCTCTCATGGCAATTTGGGTTTGTACTTATTCACCATCCCTGCCTATTCATGCTGAGTAAGTTTTAATCGTCTTTGGAATTGAACAAAAGAGCCCAGTGCTGGCGACAGGGGTTTGCTCACCTCTCTTGCCAAAGTGCTGAAATGCAGTGAGTCCAGCGACCCTCCAGGCGCTGCTGAGCGAAGGAGCCAACTCAGTCTCGGTGAGACTCTGTGGTTTCTTTCCTTTCCCCAGATAGTCAGTGGCTGTGGAGCTGCCCTCAGACCTCACGCGGCAGAGGCACATCTGTAGTTCCTTCTGAAAGACATCTGTTATGTTTGGGGATAGAAGAGAGTGGTAAGGTGGAGAGAGTTTTGGAGTCTTTCTATGACAGGCGTTGCCTCCCTGTGACCTGGGCTGGGTCAGGTTCCTCACCTTGGTGCACGCATATGCCCCTATGCATCTCCCAGAGGCACAGCAGGCATTCTGGAAACTTGCAGATTGCATGTGCCTCCGCTGGACTTGGAGTTCCTCAAGCACAGCGACCATCTCTTGTTCCTGCTTCTTCTTTTCTTTCTTTTTTTTTTTTAATAGGAAAGATACAGTCAGGCAGGAAGAGAGAGGAAGAAGAAGCATTTCATTTTATTTTTATTTAGTTGTTCACACTGGTTGTTGCCCCCTGGATCCAGGACTTGAACCCAGGGGTATGTGGCTTGGGCTCCTTCGGAGGCAACTGACCTAACCGCTGCTCCACCAGGGTGTGCCTTTTGCTTGAGGGGCTCCCTCAGTGGCTATTGAACTCACAGGAATCATGCAGTGTTACATTCCCAACCTACCTGGGCTGATTGCTGGTTGTGTGATCTCTTAGTTGCGTCTTTAAGCCTCACTTTCCTTTTCTGAAAAATGAAAATGATAACATGTACCTGATGTTGGGTTTCTCTGTCTCAAGCCTGCTTCTCCATGCCCCATGTGAGATGTCTTATTTAATCTTTGTAACCATCAAACACATGGTATTAAGATGAACTCTATTTTCAGGTAAGAACACTGAAGATCAGTGAAGTTAGGGAATTTTCTGAAGTCACCTGATCAATGAAGTGAGGGATTTAAATTCTGTCTATCTGATTCCAGACCTACAAACTGAGCCACTGTAGCAGCAGCTCTTACCTTGGGGTGATTCTGCCTCCTTGGGGACATTTGGTAATGTCTGGAGACAGTTTGTGTTGTCACAAGTGGCAATGACGTTCTACTGGCATCTAAAGGGAAGAGGTCAAGGATGCTAGTATACACCTCCAGTCCACGGGGCAGCCCTGCAGCCCATTATCCAGTCTGATGTCAGTGGTGCCAGGGCTGAAAAACCTTGCATGACACTGTACTGCCTCGGTGAGGTCACGCGTGCTAAGAGCCAGGCCTGCAGCAGGCCCAGAGTAAATGATGCTTCACTCTTAACATTTGTAGGTTCCAGCTCAGCGAAGACGAATCACTCAGTCTCCAGTTTCATTCAGCAGCTCAAGTTTTATTCTTAATAGTTCCCGGCTGTTGGCATCCCTAACTCAGGAGTTCCTGTCTTTGTGAGATGTGCTGACAGTTATCAAGAGTCAGGACAAAATTCTCCTTGGGAGAAGTCCAACTTCCCCAAGATCTGGCAAGGTTAGACATTCCACGCAGAATGTACACCTTCCAGAAAAGCCTCCTGTCCTCTGACCTCAAGGCATGTGTGACTCTGGGGTGGCTGGGCTTTGTGCATAAGTTTCTTCTTTTGTGGGAACTGATGTTTTCTCACCCTTTGCGTGGTCTTGTAGGGTGCTGCCTTGGTCAGTGAAGTCTGGATGTGGACACTGTCATGAGTCTGACTCTTAAGAATGAATGAGGCAAGCAGAAATGTGGCAGATGCCTATCAGATGGAGCAGTGACCACACCCTGCACTCTGAACAGGTTGCTGTGAGACCATGGCTTTACCACAGACCCACTAGGGGGACCTTGGGCAATTGCCTGGAACTGACTTCTTACTGTGCTAACGTGTGGCCTCTCCTGCCTTGTGAAGCTCCGTGGGATGACCTTTGGACAAGTTGGCATCAGGGATGTATTTACATATACAAAAAACTAGAAGCAGTTCAGAGTAAAGGGTACTGCTTTCTTAGCTAGAGAGTGCGGTGGTTTGGCATTTGGGGTTTTGTTTTCTTGTAAACCTATTTTGTGTTTTAGTGATGGAGAATGGCGTTAAGTTAGAATAGAGTTTTTAGCTGTTAAAAGCTGGCCCACAGCCTCCCCTGGGTCTTGATGCCCAGTGCACACTTTCTAGCCATGAGCTCAAGGAGGTTTTACTTAAAATGCTGGCCAACTGTAGGCAGCATGACTTGACTCTGACGAAATAATGACAAACAAACAATATGCTCTTCTATCTACCCTGGTGTGGAAGTAGGGACAGCTGCTTCTCCAAGCCTAAAGAGAAATTTAGTTCCAGTTAGGATGTTACTGGCAATTTATGAGAGGAGGAGAATGTGTTCCTTCTTAAAACTGACATCATGGATGTCTAGTTCTCTCTAAACTCGTACACCATACACACACACACGTGTGTGTGTGTAATGTACAGTTCTTTTTATGTCAATCATACCTCCATAGCGTGGTTGACAAAAAAAGCTGATAGACATAGGGCTCCGGATGGAAGGGCCTGTTGCCTCTCTGGGAGTGGGTGGTGGTGGGTGGGTGTGTGGCCCACAGAGGACTTTGCACTGCCCATGCTTCATGTGATATGAGGATGTTTGAAGGACTCAAAGAGCAGGTAGTTTATACTCATCAGAACCGACAGGGTGCAGAGCTTTGCATTTCATGAATAGAAATGACAGCTTTACCAGGGTGTGTACTGCTATTGCAGAAAGTGACTATTGCCTCAGTGCTGCAAATCTGGAAACTTCCTGAATAAAGTTTAAGAGGATAATAGAGACAATGAGAAAGCCCTCTTATGGGGCCCCTTTTTGGGACCAAATTTGTCACCTGAACTGATCACAGAAAGGTATATCTGGTAAGATGACAACAGACATACCACAGAAATGGAAGGAGAAGTTTCTACCTGAAATACTGACTAGAGACAGAGAGAGCCTGCCCACCTATAGGGGTCAGGGGGATAGACTCTCCCTCCGCTGTTCAGGCGTAGAGGTCTCCCCTCATAGTCTAGTTTTAGAGCTGACATGCAAAGTCCCAAATTGTAGCTGTTCAAAAGTTGACCAAAGTTCCATCAGATGAATTTGACTGTCCATAGGCTATTGGAGCCTGAAAATTCTAACATATTTCAAGGGTTCCAAGTTGGATGCCTCAGGACACAGCATATTTCAGCAGGCCTCATCAGTGCCATGAAGTCAAACAATAAAAATAGTAGTGATTAGAGTACTCATTGTGTGTGGGAACTCACTGCGCATGTTCCTTTATTGATATTCCTTTTAACAGTCAAGAAAGTTGCTGTTACTTACCCTTTTTTTGTGTAAGAAGGAAGACCCAGGGTGATCAGCTGGTTAGAGATGATCAGTTCATGGTAACATTAGAATTAGAATCTAATTTTTATAGGCCTTCAAACAACAAGAAGCTTGTTTTTGCCTTCCTTTGTAGTTAGGGAAATGTGAAACCATCACACAGGAACACAGATACACAGTGGATTAGATAAAATAGAAGCTTCTATCTCTTTCACATGACATCATGCATAGATGCCTGGGTTGACTGGGCAGCTCCATGAGGTCATTCAGGGACTTCAGTTTCTTCTTGATTGACACTTCCCAATCTCCTAGAATGTTTTCCTCCTCTATACAGTCACTTCCTTGCCAACACTGTGCCCATGTTCCAGTTCTTGGAAGGGGGTAAGGGAATGATTAGAAGGCAAGCAATTTACTGTAAAAGAGTGACCAGAAGTTAAACACTTCATTTCCTACCTACATACCATCAGGGAAACTGGTTACATGGGCACACCTAGTTGCAAAGGAGTGTGGGAAGTGTCTTTTTGGTGGGGGTGGCTGAGTTTGTGTTCTGCTAAAACTCAAGGTGGAAGTGTGCACATGTATGTGTTCTTGTGTTAATATTAAATGGTAGAAGAAAATAATGGATTTTTGGTGACATTTAACAGTTGCTGATATTTATGTCCTTACATAAAATTAAAAACATAATTTTCTCTTTAGAAAAAAGTGAAACACTTGAAAGTTTAATTGTACAAGGTGCCTTTGACCCAGTCATGTGTACCAACTGAATTGGCACTAATGCTAATGTGAGGTGACACCTGGGGTGATGGCCTGGGCCGAGTGAACAGGCATTAAGCATTGTACCCTGCCAAGCTTCCCTGAGGGAAGGTCTCAGAAATGCTGACCATGGCCAGCTTTGTTGGGAGCTGATCACTGCTCACTCTCTGCAAATACTGGGATTATCAACCAGTTAGTACTCAGGATCACTCCAAGTTGAGCAGAATCCCTACTGCCCCTGGAGAATTCCCTGTCCTGTGAGTTCTAGAATTAACATGGTGGGTTCCGCCTGGGGAAATAGCACTGTACGTTATCATGATCTCACATCATTCTCTCGACTTTGGCAGTGAAAACATAGGCATTAAACACTTTCAGTTCCTAGTGTCTGAGATATAGACACTTTTTATCACTTGGAGTGACATGACTTTCTTCTGGAGACCCACATGTTCTGGAAGTTGGCGTACCACATTTTCCATTCTTGCTTCTGGACCCTTCTCTCCATCTGTTCTGCACGAACAAGAAACCCTTGGTTCCAAGAAGTTGAAGTTTGTTTCATGCCACTTTTCCTCTTTCTGTACCCGTTGTTGTCTTGCCTCGGGGTCTCTTAACCCCCACTGCCTCCACCTCTGTTCCCACACACCTTTTGCGATTTCACCTTCTCATCTGTGCAATCTCTTTGCGCCCTGTCTCCTGCGGTGCTTTCTCTCACTCCTTGGTCTGATTCAGACTTTCCTTATCTATGACATCGAAACCTGTGTGTTTCTTTCTCCTTTGTAATATAATGCATGTGTCAAAAAACTGGTTTGTGTCAGGGCTTTGCCACTTATTAGCTGGACTGTACACCTTGGCAAGTTTCTTCCTCTTGTCAGTTCTCTACTTTGTCAGTAAAATTGCATAGTAAAATACTTACCTTGTAGGCCTGCTGTGAGTAGCAAAGGAGATACTGCGTGTGAGCTTAGCATATTATCTGTCACATGAGAAGCTCTCTGGCATGTGAACCTCAGCCTTGTATTTGGAGGACGAGTCCTGGAAGAACTTCATGTACTATCTAGTCAAAAGGTCAGATGCTGCACTACCCTCCCTGTTGTGACCCAAGGCTGAGTCTTGACTCATCAGAGATCTTGCCTCAGAGTTGGCATTCCATCTCCCACCTCCCTTCCCCTACCTGGGGGACAGCTATCCTGTTGACCTTGGCAGCAACAAGATGCCCCACGTTTGGGTGCACCCTGGTGGCTTAGCCATCTAGTATACCCTGGGGGCAGTCTCACATATGTGCCAAGGTCGTCCCAGGTTTAAGACCCGGGGCCTGGGAATGGACAACCAATTGTGAACAACTAAAATATAAAGTTCTTCTCTTGCCTCTTTTTTCCTGCCTGCTTTTGCTTCCTTTAACCACCCCCCGCCACCACACACACAACTTTTCAGAGCAGTCTTAGAAGTAGGGTCAGCTGCTGTGTCCTCACTAGACCTTCCCTGTGGTGAGATTTTGGTTGTGGTGCATGTGTGTGGCTTTTTTTAGTTCTTGCCCACTTTTAGATCTGGTTTCCTGAGCTACCCAGAGTTCAGTGAGCAATCCACCTGGCCCCCCACAACTCCCTTTTCTGCTTAAATAAGCCAGACATGGTGTCTGCTGCTCATAGCCAGATGCTTGACCATCAGAACTTTTTTGTTAAAGGAAAGCTACAGGCAGGAATGAAGGTGAGCAGAGCCAGGCAGGGAGAGAGAGGAGGAAGAAGCACTGTATTTTTTTATTTAGTTGTTTTCACTGGTTGTTTCCCATCTTGGCCTGAGACTTGAACTCAAGGGTTGGTGGCCTGCACTCCTCTGAAGTGACTGACCTAACCGCTGCTCCACCAGGGCGCGCCAGACAAACTTGCGTGCCGTTGCTGTTCTCCTCCCAGCACCCTGCAGTCACTGATTTATGGCTTGCCTGCCTTCCCGAGTTGCCAGCCTCATGGTTAGTCTCCAGCGCAGCACCGGGCTCAGAATCAGCATATTGAGTAAGCGTATAGACCTCTAATGATGGATGGGGAATGAATGGATGAATGAATGAGTAGATCAATGAAATACCTGCTCAGTGCTTGTGATGATTCTCATGGCAACTAGCTTGGAGTTGAGGCACCTGAGTTATGGTGACACAGCAGAGCTCAGATAATGCGATATTGTTTCTGTTAGATGTGTTACAATTGGAAGGCCTACATGACCTACTTTTTCTGGCTGAAAAAATTTAAAATGGTTGCTGATTCCCAGATTGACACATCTTCTCATCTGGTTGCAGCCCGAACTCCCTAATAATGATCATAACTATCTACGTGATGTTTCACCTTTTATGATGTATGTGAACTGTCCTTTACCTAATCTTCACAAAAATGCTGATTGATAGGTATTACCATCCTCATTGTACTGATGAGGAAGCAGAGTCTCACAAAGACAAATAGCTTATAGAAGATGACACACCCTGAAAATAGTAGAGATATGTCTCAGACTAGGTTCTAAACTCCAAATACTGTGCTTTTGCTGTTTTACTTCTCCACCCAGGGAGACGTAAAATGTCACTGAGGGTTATTTACCCAGAGTGCTTTTTTCTGTAAAGTTGCTGAATTTTTCTCATTGAAGGCACTGTTTGTATTACATTCGGTGTTCGGTTGACAACATACCAGGGAGATGTGCATATGGCATAGCCCAGGACCTCTGCTTGATGTTTTGGAATTTATTATGATTGTTAGGAAACCACAGAAGATTATAGAATGTATTATATATATAATTTAATAAACCAAACCAAATTAATATTTGATGATAATAGACCAAGACATTTTGAACAGGAATCCATATATATTTGTTGAACTCTTCCCCAGGATTTTCTTTAATGGCATTTCTCTCCCTATCATAATGACTCAGAGTGCCCTAGTTTTATTACAGACATTAGCAGTATCCACATCTCTGTGTTCCTTGTAGAAAATATATAGATTCTCAACTCCATCATACCTGACAGTCATGGGCTTTTACCAGTGGAACTGTGGAATTTGCAGACAGGCACATCTTCAGAAATGTCTCCGTTTGATTCCATAGCCTCAGCTGATGGGCAGCTTGAAAGGAGGTATAAACAGTTAAGGATGTCTTAAAGAAGATTATTGGATGAAATTGTATGCCTTCTCTGCGCCTAGTTCCTTTACATTGATAAATCTGTATTAACAGCAGGAAGCATTTATCTTGGCCCTTGAATCACTTGTGTTTGGCAGAAGAACAAGATGGGTGACCTTATACAGACTTCATTGTAGTTTTGTAAAGGAAAATGTTTAACTTTTTAGTTGGGTAAATGACCATTTGGTTTGTTCACTAGGTCATTGTTTCAAATGCCCATTTGAATGTTCTTCAAAGCACCTGTTATTGTGTGGTAGTAGCGTGTTGATGTATTTGTTACCTATTTATCACCTGTCTCCTCTGTCTAGAATGTGAGCTATGAAAAAGCAGACGCCTTCTCTTTCCTTTGCATCAGTATGCAAAGCACCTGGGGTAGTCACAGGCACTTGGTTACTTGGTAGGCAGTTGATAAATAGTGGTTGAATGAATGAACTAATGAAGTCAATTATTGGAAGGGACTGGGAATTTAACTCAACATTCTGGTAGAAATGTGTTGAGAGAACTACTAAAAGCTCGCTAAGAAGACTGGACGATGATGAAATGAATAAAATGAATTCTAAGTCTATTATCATCTGCATCAGAGCCCTATTTCCTTATGTTTTAATTGGGAAGATTGGTAGTTACATGACAGGGCTTCGGGAAGATTAAAGTTAACTCATGTATGTGGGTGGCCTGCAGGTAGAATGCTAATAGATGTTAGTGTAGAGTTAACTGTGGGGACGAAGAAGGTTATGAAGATGATCAATCCAAAGATCGAAGATGATGTTTTCATGGGAAATTTTCTCCCATCTTGTTTTATTTCAATTTATATTTGGATGTTTCTTCATAGTTTACAGAGAACCCTTTCTCTGTATTTTACCGAATTCTTTCTCATCATCAACTTGCCTCGTGGTTACAGTTGCTCCTGTTTTACATATGCGAGTCAGAAATCTGGTCTGGATCTAAGTTTGGAGATGTCAAATTTTCTTTCAGAAGCAGACCCTGAGCTTTCTGCATGAACTTCCCCTCTCGTTATGTGCGTGTCTCTTGCTTACCTATCAGGCTTGCTTTTCTAGCTCCTTTTTCATTTTTTTCATGGAATTCAGACCAGGAGCTGCTTGAGGGCAGGAGCGCTCTCTCTCTCTCTCTCTCTCTCTCTCTCTCTCTCTCTCTCTCTCTCTCTCTCTCTCTCTCTCTCTCTCTCTTTTAAATCTCAGATGCAATCTGAGTGCTTATTTGTGTATTAGCAACAGAGTTATGCAAATGTATTGTGTACCTTGTTTATACTCAGTTTAAGCACATACACAGGCCCTTTCATTTCCCTCTTCCCTCCGTCTGTTCCTTACCTTTTCCACTTGCCATCTGAACACTCTGTCAGCCATTCGACTGTGTGGGAAAGGAAAGCAGGCAGAACTAAGCTTAAAGGGAGGATGGGAAGGTCTGCTTCCAGTCCCCTGTCTTCTTTTTCTCCCCTGGCTCTCTCTGGTCTTTCTGGAATCTCAGTTATAAAACATTAGATTCAAGCTAGCCTGCTGTATGTAAAATTGTTAAAAAGGCCATATTTTTAATTATAAATTGAAAATGGAAGGAGCAGGCATGGAGGAGTTTCAGGTGACTCAGGAGAACAAGGAGTCTGAAGAGATGAAATTTCCACCCTTTTCAGTTTAACCAAAGTTTGTTGAATCCTGTGATGTACCAAGTACTTGTCGTGCTGCTTTCTCTGGCTTGCTAGACTGAGGGTCATTCCCATCATTCCTGGAAATTTATGGTGGATGGCAGATTCCCCAGGAAGAGTCTTCTGGATTATGATTAACAACAGGTTTTTTCTTTTTTTTTCTTTTTTTTAATGCTTGGGGTTGGCGGGTGTCGAGGAGACCATGTGCAGAAAGAATGGCGTGTGGAAAGTAACAGGCTTTGCAACATTGTGGCTCACAATTAGCTACAGCTATTCCTCCACATCACCCAGTTTGAGCGTATAGATGGCACTGAGCATAACTAATCTCAGGTCTTATAGATTATTTCCCGCAAATGATTCAAAAGTAAAATGCTCAGTAGTATACACAAATGCTTAGGTAAAACTCATTTGATGACTGGGAAACATTTAAAAAACAAAATGAAAGCAAAAATATGTTCCAGGTCAAATGAGGAAGATGGTGTAGGTATGTTTCAAAATGCGAAATCCTTTTTCAAGAGATTGAGTTGTGAGTGAGGAAAATGGTAGAACTATGCGATAGTCGGAATTCACACTAGAAGTCGTAAGTTGTTGAGACGAAGGTAACACCTGGAGCTTCCTCTGCAGTGAGGTAGCTTCAACTGAAAATACCTGCTACCAGGGTCTTTTGTAAACCATAAAGTGCTAAAATAGCTCCCACATAATCCACGAGGAAATTTCTTTTGCCAGATGTTAGTGCTAGGAAAAGAGTGCCATGATCTGGAGCTATCACAGTCCTCCCACTGCATCAGTGGGGTCACCCTAAGCGATAGTCTAGCTCGGTCTCTTCTTTCACAGAGGAGCAAGCAGAGATTCAGAGATACTGTGGGTACCAAAGCTGGATAAACTGGGGTTCAAATCCTCAATCTCTACGTTGATACTGTCTTTTGGTGTTTCTAACTAAGTGACTCAGAAAAATCAGCTGTTTTCTGTAAACCTCTGTATCCCAATTTCTACCACCAGAATAGAACCGTCTTACGTTTCTGTGAAGTCTATTTTTAACTCCCTTGGAGCAGAGTCTGTGCATACCAGACTCCAAGTAAAGGATAGATTTTCTTTCTTCATAGAGCTGGCCAGTGCATTAAAAAAAAAAAGCTTTTGTTGTCAGATTTTTCTTTTTGTGCTATGGAAATGCCTTTCCTTTTAATGTGATCTGTAAAATGGGGACAATGGTGCTCTATCTAAAGAATAAAAAAGCAGTTAAGAAGCTTGTGGAACTAGTGTTTATAATAAGAACATTATGGAAATCCCTTAAAAAGCCTTATAACTGAATGAGTGAGTTAAGGAAATGATTATGTCTATCCTGGGCTAATAAATATCCATTATATTAATAACAACAGTAAGACCATGAAGCTAGATAAAATGTAGGTTGAATGTGTTGAATACAAAATAATACTTATATTATGCTTATGTAAATGTATTTTTGTATGTAGGCAAGAGTTTATGGGCAAAACAGAAAAGTGAAAAGGGATTTTTGGTGACTGATGAAAATCTGGGTGAATCTTTTTCTTATTAATTTGCTATCGTCGTTCTAGGTTAGTCATGTAAAAGGCAGTTACATAAAATTTAAAAAGAATTTAAGGAACATTCTTTCTCTTCAGTAAGGTGGTAACCTCTGACTGAAGCTTCACCCTTCACTACTTGAAGAGCCACATCCTATTTTATGCTCTACAGTTCATTTTCTAAATCAATGAAATCTTAACTACATGATCATGTTTGTTGCTAGAAAATCATTTGGAAGTTGACACGATTGGGAAGATCTAGAGCAGAAATTCTCTGATGTCCCATGGTTTCTTTGCTTCGGAGCAAAGAAATAAGGAAAGAAGAGCAAGGACCAGTTAGCAGAGTTCAGTATGACAGGAGCTTTGCCTTGAGCCATGCAGGGCTCCTTCCTGCATTCTGCTACAAGGTGGGTGATTAGGGTGGTGAGAGGCCTGGCATTTATGTCATCCAAGCGCTGATTGGAAGAACTGGGTCAGTTGTCTGGGAAATGCTTGCTTCCTTAGTGTTTTTGAAGGGAGGTTAGCAGGAGGGAGACTAGACTTGTTCTGTTCAGCCTCAGAACAATGGATAGAAGGTATCAAATGACAGAGTTCAGCTCATATTAGAATGTTTTAAAGAGTCACCGATGTCCAAAAGGTGGTTCAACTCAGGAAGTGGTGAGTTCACCGTTTCTGGAGGTATTGTCACTGGAGGCTGAAGGCTCTCCTGGGGACAGAGCAGTGGGTGAGTCAAAGGTAAGGAAGGCAGAGATGGTCTTTGAAGTGCCTCCACCGCTGGGATTCCGTGACTCTTCCTGGAATTCTGTTCCGAGTTGGTGACAGCAAGTCTCAGGGACCCACCCTCACCTCCTTTCTTGTCACCTACCCTGAGGCACTCAAGAGAATTATTCTCTTTCACTATGTCTCAATACCTCCATTTCCAAAATAGGGAAGTTAATGACCTATTATCTCAATTTACTGTAGGGATTAGTGAAGATTAGTAAAGAAGAATTGTCAGGAGATTAAATTTCCTTAAGGACAAATATTATAATTTGGCTACAATTTAGGTGAATCATTTTAGGAGAAAGAGCTACAGATGACAAAATATTCTGACTCACTATAAATAATATTTATTGTATAATCTCATTCATTCATGAAATATTTATTGAGCCATGTAAATAGTAGGAATTTTCTTTAGCATGTATGGCAATGGATAATGCACAACAGATAATTTAAGAAAAGTTAGTATTTCCCACCACATATTCCTGACTAAATCTGATTATTTTAAATTTCTTCTTCCTCCTCTTTTCCCTCCTCTCACCTTCAATTTATACTCCACTTAGTGTTTTATGTTATACAATATTTTCAGAGGGAATCTCAGATACTCAATAATTCTCAGATTTCTCAGCAGTTAGAAAAAGACATTAAAGTTGATGATTTTGCTTCTTAGAATTGGTAGATGAGCTTTTAGATCATATTTTTTATAAGGAGATGATTACCTTTTTTCGCTCATTATGTCTTTCTTTTGGTTCTAAAATGATGACAACCATAGCAGTTGCCTTGTACCCACAGGGAGCTGCCTGTCGAGGACACAGAGGCCTGCTGCCTGCCTTTACTGACCTCTGGAGCAGAGCTGCTCATCTGCCTGGACTGACGCTTCTGCACCTGAACTGCTAGACGAAAGAGAAGGAAACGTGAGTTTTATCTATGTCACTGTGTTTTGGAGTCTCTTTGTCACAGTAACTTAACCAACACTTTTAACTAATATCCCTCCCCTAGATCATCCAATCGATAAATTACATGGAACGCTCCATCGTCTCTCAATGTTGATTCTGTTCTGGATGCTTGTCACTTTCAATGAACTCTTCCTTAATTCTTATTAGAAGTCTTAGTGTGAGAAATAAAATGTGGAGCCCAGCATACTAAGGGTGTGCTGTTAAATGATGCCTCCAGAATCTCCAGATGTCCTTTTTGGATGAAGATAGACCATTAGAAAATTGCACACCTGGGCTGTCTTGATTTGACTCCTTGGAGGATTGGTCCATGGATCTGAGCCTTGGCCCTGTGCCATCAGCCCACACTGAGGAATGCTAGCAAACAACCCCGTGAGCCCCACTGCTGCATGTCCTGGAGGATGTGGTTTGCTACCCTTTGTGAGGACCCAAGGGAGAAGTTTCCTTCAGACCCTGTACCAGAAATAGTCGTGTTTCTCGTGAGCAACTGGCTTGTTTTGTTTTTTGTGAGCACTAAATTGTGTAAGTGTCTGTGCCTTTCAAAGCCAACTCAAATCCTGCAGAACCAAGGCAGGGTATTAAATAAAGCTATTCAGAGTCACGACCATGCTCCCTATTTAATTCATTATATTGCTTTTGGAAAAGCCACTTAACTTGGCTTTACTTTCTTAACTTGTAAGTTAGAGATAATGAGTTCTTCCTGTGAGTAGAGTATAAATTAATATTTATAAAGCACTTAGAGTTTCCTCAGCACAAGTCATTATGGAAATTAACAGTAATATTTGATTTCTATAAATCTTTGCTATTTTGCATTTCCCTGTCTTTTCACATCCTTCCTGAACTTTGCTTGTTCATTCATTTTTTTTTTCTGTAAATGCGAGGACATACTGATATACCAAACACCCTGCAAAGATATAATTGAATAAACCTGGATCCTTGCTCTCAAGTAGCAAGAGAAGTTAAAGATATATTTTCCATTAGTTCAAGATTTAAATAAAACAACAATTCCTTAAGTATGAAATTCTGAGTTTGCAGTGGAGAAAGGAATAGGGAATGGTGGGGAGGTTGTGGCTGGTTCTAGAGGTGGAGATGGAAAGCACCTCTAAAAAGGCAACGGGCAGAGACCTGGAGACTAAAAGGAAAGCCCTGCAAAGAGCTCAGGAAATGTCTTCGGGAGTCTGAAGGTGAGTCTGAAGTGGTGTGACAGTAGCAGGGATAAAGGGCAAGTTTACAGAGAAGGTCAGGGGTCACGTCAGTTAGGACTCTGAAGGGCAGAGCCTGGGGTCTGGATCTCTTCTTACCTTCCATGGGGCGCCTCTCAAAGCATTTTATGGGCCAGAGTGATGTGGCGGATGATGCGTTAAGCAGACCATCTGCTTGTATATCTAGTGTGAGATACTGTTGACATAATGAGGGTGCTCGAGGTGAGGTAGGTGCTGGAGTTAGGGTAGAGGAGCACAGAGAAGGGAGTCCTCTGGGCATTCTGAATCTGGATGTGGAACAAAACTTCCTGAGGTTTATGGGGGCTGAGCTCAGTTGCTCAGGAATGAGTAAGGGTGAGCCAGAGTGAGGGAAGAAATTGTGAGGTAGACAGCACACTGCGTGACTGACTTCCCAGAGGCACGTGACAGCCTTGTGTAGATGCTGTTATGTTGATGCATCAAGCAAAACCGGGCATGAGGGGAGATCAAGCTCGAGGGGAGGCCATGGACTGGATCATCGGCCATGGAGAACCTTAAATGCCTAAGTTTCCTACTTTATGACTGGTGACAGGGACCTGGATTCTGTCTCTCAATTTAAGGAGAATTATTTGGTAAAATCTCATAAATGAAAACTTATTCTTTTTTTTTTCATACTTTTTTTTAAAAAATAAGGTCCCTTGGAATACAGATGACCACAAGGGACTCTTGCCATCTGACATAAAGCACTTGGGAGAAGGTTAGTCATTTTCATCTTTGTCTATATTTTGTTCTCACCTTTTGCTCCTTTTCTGACCTCTTATCTTCTTCAAATCTCTGCAGGAGGAGTGACCGGTGGGTGCCCATCCTGCCTCCTAATGCTTATAGATGCATTTGATAAAATCTCCACAGATTCAAATTATTAGTACTGGTGTGAATAGTGCTCGATAGTCAGGGGCTGGTCCTGGCTCTCTAGTTAGTTAGGTGAGTGATCTTTGGCATGTGATTTAACTTCTTGATGCTCTTATGTATAATGTATATACACATATAATACATGTGCATATACATATAATGTGTATATGCATATAGTGTATATATACACGTACAGCATATCTATACATATAATGTCTATACATACTCATGTACACACACATGTATAGAGGGCACAGTGCTAACTGAACTGTTTTGAGGATGAAATGAAACTTTGAACATATGCAATGTATTTACACAGAAATTATATGTGTTATTGTTGTTCACAATAGGAAAATAATAATCAAAGGGAAAGCAAATTCAAAGTTTTGTTTTCCCTAAGCACTGAGCATGGGAGACTAGGAAATGGAGAAATTACGAATGAAAACGAGGTAATTGATCTTGGTCAAGTCACTTAGCACTCATTTCCTCATTCAAGCAGTAGAGACTGCAGTTTCCTTGTTGTGTCTTTCTTTGGATATTTAGAAGGAATAGATGTGATTATAGATGCAAAAGTTCTTTGAAAATTGAGTGCTTTCTATTTGTTTTGGTTATAATGTTAGTTTGGATCTTTATTAGTGGAGATTCTTGAGAGAAATGGTGTGGAAGCTGGAGACACGGGCTGAACTGTCAGACCACAATGGGCGTCTGATGTGGAGGCAGGAGAGAGGCAGGGAAGTGAGGCGGAGGCTCTTTGACAGCTCCACTATCCAAAGAAGCTTTGGCAAGGGGACAGAACCTTGAACTGAGGTCACCCAGTAGAGGACTACTGCGTTCAGAGAGCCAAATGTCTCTACTAAGTTCAGTAATTAACTGGGAAGAGCTCATGGGAGATGTGGGCCCAGCACAAAGAAGTGATGGATTTCATAGCAGCAAGTGGGGCCATTGGTCAATTGGTCAATTAATTCTGCTCCTTTTAATTGGTAGATTCTCAAAGCTGTCACACTTTCTATGATGAAGAATAATTCTCTGTTTCTCTCTTTAATTGAGGTAACTTAAGAATCATTTTCTTAACAGGAGAATGTACTGTTTGCAGCTAAAATGTTTTATTTGGATCCCTTTTAATATGCGAGACAACTCTTCCCAGAAAGTCGTTGACGCAGCCCTTCTTCCAGTGAAGGTGGACAAATAGCGTGGTCTTCTAATAAGGAGCTAAAGGAACTGTGAGCATGACTGCTCCTCGGATCATAAGTGGATCCTTGAAAGAGTGAATGGGGATGGGATTAGAGGTCTCCCTTAGAGCAGATCCCTTTTCTTTCTTGATCCAAACAGAGTGTGTTCATAACGACCTCTGTATCCGCTGACCTTTTAAGGAGAAATGAAACACACTTTCCCTTTAAACAATTACTTAGGCTTGTAATGTACTTACATCTGACACACTTTCACATGTATCTTCTCATTTGATTTCACAAGAATCTGAGGAGTGAAAATTCCCATTGTAGAGGGACTGCAGTGCAGATCAGAAAGTCCGAAGCTCAGCGCTCATGGCAGCTAGTGGGGCCTTGAGCCCACAGCGGAATGCGGGTTTGTCATTCTGCACAGAGTTCGTCTGAACCTCTGATTTATTGAGAAAGAGATTCTGAGTCTTTATTGTTTTTAATGCCCTCATTTTATAAATAATGGGAAAGATCTGGAGAGGCTCCACAGAACACCATCGGACATTTTAAAATGGGTGCTCGGAGGAGTGTTGAAGGGAGTGGGAGCCATTCGCTTTGGAGAAGAGAGTGGAGGATGACTTCATGGCTCAACCTGCAGCTGGAAGGGGTTATTCGGAGGTAGGGATGGACAAATTGCTCTCCATCTCCAGAAACATCAGGATGCCAGGAAATAGGGATTAGTGGAAGCAGAACTTCCTGCCGTGGAGGGTAATTAAAGAAATAAACAATCAAGACCATAGGGAAAGGCTTGAATAGCTTTACAGAGAAGAGTGAATTCAACTGTGGCTGCTTTCCTACCTGTCTACAGGGAGCAGGGAAGGAGAGGGGACCCCCTGCCCTCTGTACCAGGTGGGAGCTGTGATTCTTTGACATCAGAACAGACATTAACAGGTCTATTTAACAGCATCATAATGTGATGACTAGAATATTTGAGAAACATGACATAGCTCAGTGAGCCCTTATTTTGGTGTTCCGGAAGGCTCATGTCATTTCATCTATTCATGCAACAATATGGATTGAGTGCTGTTATTTTCCAGGCACTATTCTAGGTGCTAAGAATCTATTCAGTGACCAATAGACAAGGTCCCTGACTTTGCACTTGTTGTACTTTAGTGGGAGGAGGTAGACAACATAAATAAACAGCTTCAGATAATTGTAAGTACCATGGAAACAATATAATGGATGTAATAGAGACCAGGCTACTTTAGACTCTCTGGTCTGGAAAGATCTTCTAAGGAGATGTCACTCAATCAGATGCCCCAGAAAAGAGAAGAACCCACACCAGCAAAGATTTAGGGAAAGAGCAGGTCAGACGGAGGTAGCAACAGCGTGAAGTAACATTTGGGCACTCTGCAAGACAGAAATACAATAGAAGTTGTTCACCAGGGCAGGTAAAGCCAAGAGGGAAGACTTAACTAGTGATTCTGGGAATGGTGACTGGTGCAGTATGACTGGAGGTAGAATTGGTCTAGGACCATGTTTTAAAACGTAATTGTGCTTCAGAATCAATTGGAGGCCTTGTTAAAAACCAGATTGCTAGGCCCCACGCTCAGAGTTTCTGATTTAGTTGATGTGCTGTGGCACCTGAGCACTTAATCGCCTTTCTAATAAGTTCCCAGGTGATGTTGCTGGCCTGGGGACCAGGCTTTGAGAACCCCTGGAAAAATCAGTTACCATTTTGTGTCCCATTAACTTTACTAACATTAATAAGAGAAACTAACATTTGTTAGGCCATCAGAAACACCGCCAGCATTTGATGTATTTCCTTCTATATTTTGAATGCAGTGATAATCATTTGTGTGTCTCTACCTGCAGAGAATATGTTTATATGCTAGTATTTTTCTAATTAATATATAATATACATGTATGTGTGTGCTTTTTTTTTTTCCTACAAGAAGGATTTGTGCTTTTTTGGGTATAAAGCCATATGTTTATAACTCAGATGATATTTTTTTAAAGTGTTTGGTTCATCACATTGGCCCAAATTTCTCTCCTGAGACTCATGGAAGAAAAGAAGTATTATTTGGAAATGAAATAGAAATAAATTAGGAAAATAATTATTGAAATTGTAATATTTCAAAAAAGCAATTATGTTTAAAGATAGCTAAAATGTTTGCCAAATTGCCTGATTGTACATAGATAAGAATACTTGAAGTAACTGGAGCTATTCACTTCTGAGCATGAATGTGACTGATTTTTTTTGTGTTAATCGCCGTTTCTGATTGCCCCATTGCTGGGAATAATTCTTAGGGTATAATGGAAGTGACACAAAGTTCAGCCAGGCAGTGCGGGGTTAACCAGCTTCTCCTTGTCTACCTGGAATTGTATGGTTTCAGCACTGAAAGTCCTTTGTCCTGGGAACCTTCTCAGTCCTGAGCAAACCAGGAGCCCTTTGAAATCTCTTCTCCCCAATAGCGAGGGAATAATGATACCTCTTACCTAGAAGAATAAAGCATTTAGAAAGATTGTCTTTGGGTCTAGAAGGTGGCTGGCATAAAACATATCTGTTGTATCTCCTGCATTTGCACGGGTCACTTCAGAAAGAACAAGAAAAATTAAGACTACAGACGAATTTAAGTGTTGAACTTTGACTCAAAGTTGAGGGTCAAGGGCCCAGTGAGGAATCCCTGCCCACTTTTTGGTTTAGCCATACTGCCCTGTCCTTGCTTCTCTCCTCCTCTTGAGTCCATTTGCCAAATTGGGGTTTGAAGATTTCCTGAGCCACTCTTTGAGCCAAGGAACTCAGAAATCAAGGAGAAGTAGATAAGGGTGGTTTGCTGGAATGGAAGACAGTGTAAGATGAGAGGACCAGTAGAACGGATGATGTCTCCAGTCACTGGTGGACATTAGAGATCTTGTATTAATATGATTGAGACACATCATGCCATTCAGATAGAACAAGAACGTGAGCAAAAGGGGGACAATAAAGAATAGTTGCCAAGTAAAAACCAGAAAGGAAAAACAAAATGAAAACAAAAACCAAGAAGCACAAAACTCACTCTTATAAACAGAATTAGAGGTAGTTAGTCTCTGCCAAAAAACCCCTTTCTCGGGAAAAGCATGAAAAGTAGCTGAAGGAATGAGGAGGTTGAGGAAGAATAGGCTGAACAATCACACAGAGTGGATGTGATTACATTTTGGACTTGGTGGGAATGTTTGTGATTTTCTTAGCTTGGAAAATATGCTCTCGGCCCGCAGCTAGAAGAGAATAGACTTAAGGATGATTTACTTTGTTAAACAATTGATACTTTTTAGTATTTAAAGAAAATTTGGTACCAAGAAAAAGTGACCTGGTAATTATTTCCCCAAATTTATACCAAAATATATTCTAAGGATATCTTGGTAAGCTTAGCTGATCTCAGTTCTGTCTCTACCTATCGTCTATTTATTCGTATATCAGTTTGATTTATTTTATCTTGTTGAATATTTGACCTTTAAAGTGGTTTTCTGTTTGCAGCCAACATGGAGTAAAAAGTCTAGATTCATCTTTTTGCCTAAAATAATCTAAAAGAATAAAGACAAAATATATGGAACAATAGTTTCAAGACATCGCATTGCAACTGAAATATCTTTGATCCCTAACAGATGAGAAACGAATGATATGATCCCTGTAATACCCAAGCTTACTGCCTGGAGAAATTTCCAGCCTGTGGTTCAGGGATGGGTTGATATGGAAAAGTGCAGAAAATGCCGTGGCAGAATCACTGCATTATTATTTTTTTTTTTAAAACTAAACCATAAACAATTGCACACAGGAGATACTTTTTTAAAAAATGAATGTTTCACTAGTTTACAATACTATGTAAAATCAGTCAGTGTGTGTCACACCCACCACCAGAGTTCTAGTGTCAGTTACCACTGTCTTTCTTACTCCTTCAACCCGTGGTTCCCTTCAAATCCGCCCCCCTCTGATAGCCGCCATCTTCTTTCCAGAGTCTAAGAGGATTTTTGAAACACTGACTTTCATGCAAGGCTTCTGTAAGCTCTGCTGTAAGGAGGCACTCTCTCTGGAAGCTTGCTGGCATGGAGCTAGGAGGAGGGTCAGCAGATGAAAAAGACACAGAACTCAGCAGATGAGGAGCAGCAGAACCAGGGACTGCTGAGGGCTTTGTAAGTTTTCTAGTCAGGAGAGGATGGTAAGTGAGTACCAGAACCAAAGTGTGGCTTGGCTGGTAAAATATTTGCAGCTTCTTTTGTGGTATTTCACTTAAGGACATAATGTACTGTAACAATTCATCCTACAGGATGGGCTTCCTTTCTTCGGAGCTCCCCTTTTGTCTCTAAAAGTCTTGAATGAAAGTCCCCTGTATCAGCTTATATGGTGTGACTCAATCAACATTTGTTCTCCCTTATCCTGGTGCCCTGAGTAAATTCTGCCCTTTCCAGGGAAGGAGTGTAAGGAGGACTCACTCTTGTGTCAGTTGGCAGTAGCTTACAAATACCCTTCACATTCCTCCTGACAAGAATTAAGGAAGCAAAGTGAGATGAAAGGGAAAATGTTAAAAAGAAAAAAAAAAGATGAAATTCATGGTCAGACTTCTATGTGTATTATTCTTTCTTAAAATGGTATTTTCTGGAAAATTTTCCATCAGAGATTTTCTAGTACTTCAGATTAGTTACGCCTGTGCATGCGTGTGTATGTGATAATATGACACACACATATAAAATCTTTTAAGTTTATCTTTTAATTTGTGTTTTTTTAAACTAAGAAACGAATTTATCAAATTTAAATTAATTAATATGAGTTGAACTACTGTGTGCACATTTTAGAACTAGAAAAGGGTGAGTGAGTTCCTGAAGACTCTTATAATCTGGGAGTGTGGGGTTGGACTGGCAGAATGGTGGGTGGGGACAGAGTTGAAGGAGGCTAACAGACAGGCACACATTTCCCAGATGAAATGTGATAACTGGAGCCAGAATTGTTTTTCAGAGGTTCATTGAATGAGACAGTGTTTTCACTTTTAGGAAGCAAAGAGACCTTAAATGGTTTTATACTCAAGTGAAAAGTCATAGCCACAAATCACGTGAGGATCCACAGGCACGTGGGATGCCCTGCCCACGAAAACCCTTTCTGTGGCTTCAGTTTAAACACAGTCAAACACCAAGATGTTGGGTAGGCATTTTCTGAAATGTTCAGTTGCACCTCGCCATAAATAGCTGGGAACATAATAAAATTATTCTGGTGTCTTATGTTTGATGTGAGTGATTAGGCTTGAGTAAAAAAAGTCACGTTCTCGGGTTGGCATGTCAGGCCAGTGCCCCAAATTCCCATCAAGTTCGGTCCTGTGGTAGTGGAAGTTTGCTTTCGGGTTTGGGTTGAGTCATTTTAATGATTACTCCTCATTCAAGAACTGTGGCATTTTGGGGGGCCCCAGAATCAGAAGCAAGTGTGAACGGGTATTCGTGAGATTTTCCAAGAAACAGTGACTGAGGTGGGTAAATACAGGCAGGGGGCGGGGACGGCACCAGGTGGGATGGCAGCGCCATATTGAGCTGTGTTCTGAAAGCAGAAAGGCAGCCCTTGAAGAGGGGTCAGAGAAGGGTTAATAGGATGGTTTTGTTAGAGAAAAATATTAAGAAAGTCATAAAAGCCAAAAGGCAGCCTTGCAGAAAGCATCAGCTTTGTGATTAAGGTATCAAGCCACTAATTATTCAGGGGATGGCTGTCTGTCTGTCCAGACATACATGTCAGAGTCTGCACTGTGAGTCACAGTGGATTTGGTTGTTACAACCAGAAAAACAGGAATGGGTTTTAGAAGCAGAATCCCTTAGGATTAACAGGTACCCCCTAAAATAGCTTAAACATCCAAGGGTTTATTTTTCTTACATAAATGAAGCCTGGGAGTCGACTGTCCAGCTGTGGTAGGGAAGCTGCCACAAAGTCTTCAGAGACTTGGTCTCCTTCTGGTTTATAGCATTTATATCCCGAGGGAGGAACCTTGGCACTCAGAGTCCAAGATGGTGTTTGGAACTGCATCGACTTTTCAGACAGTGGGAAGGAGGGAGCACAGAAGCACCTCCTTCTGCCTTTTAAGGAAACTTCCTGGAACTGCCACCCAGTACTTAAATCTCATTGGTCAACTGTGGTCACATGACCACACCTACATTTAAGGCCGGTTAGGAAACATCCCTTTAACTGGGTTTGTAATAGTTCTGAATAAGTTCTGGAACTTGGGGTTTTGTTACTGGTGAGGTGAGAGGAGAATAGATTTGGGGAGGTGACTGGAATCTGTGAGGAAAACTTGCAATTGTTGCTGAAAATGGACAGAAGCAGCATGCACGAAAATATATAACATGACAGAAATCACTTATCAATCATTTAGTCGTCTCATTCATTATTTGATAAGCACCTATATGTATCAGTCCTATGGGTAAAGGGATAACTTTACTCTATACCTGGAAATGTTGGTCTGTCTTGAAGGGCAAAAACAAACCCTTTATTCTAATCTTTTGTGGGGGATCTGAGAAGGAGACCATTTGCAGGCAAACACTCTGCCTGAGTCAATTCCTAGTGCTTGTTATGCTTGTCGAAGTGTTTTAAGTTACCCCCTAAAGTTAGCAAGTTTTTCTGTCAATAGTTATGAATAAAGTCATAAGATCATAACTTGTAGATGAATAATGATTTCTTCAGAAAACATTCAGAGAAGCTGAAACGAGAGATTTTTCTTGTGTGATGAGCCAACATTTACACTGTTCCCACATTTACCCCCAGTCCAGAACTCCTGTCCATCTCATTTTAGTTCTGTCTTTTGAGGACCTCTAGACCAATTGTTGGGTCTCTCTTGTCATTTGCTCACAATCTTTCTATTCTTCTCTGAGGCTTCATTTTTTCACACTTTTATTCCTTCAACTTCTCTCCCAATAACATGACTTAGGGAAAGAGATAAGGAGAAAAATAACACTTTTTTTGTGTGGGATTGCTGTGTGTTGGACATGGAATTAAGGCTCTGCAAGGAGACTGATATTTTTTACACTTTGCAAGTAAGGACCCAGGTTTCACTGTTACTTCCACTAATCATCTAAGTCCCACATTCAGCCAGTGTCCAGGTAGAATTTCATCCTGATCTGTTGTGGGAGAAGAGTTTTCTTTTTCACCACATTGTACTGGACCATCTCTGGTCACACCACTTTGAGGATGCTCAGTTTCTTGAGCTTCACAGTAGGACTCACTTCATGGGTACCTCAGGAAGAGATTTCAAGTAAGACTGATACATGTGGAAAGTTGCCTTCTCCTCTCGCAGACTTGGGGTAAGCACAGAGAATGTGTGTGTTGGTTGTGCCAATTCCCTGTACATGTCGGCAGGAAGCCCTGGATCCAACCCCCGCCAGTCAGTAAAGGAGGACGAAGCGGGTCTCCACACCTGTGCCGAGATGCCAGTGGGGATTTGGTGAAAGGGCAGCTCAGTAACATGCCATTACCAACAGCAGATGGTTTTACAGAGATTTGAAGATCAGGGAAGCTCTCCTACATGACAAGCTGCCTTCAACATGAAATTATTATGCCCTTTATGGACAGTAGGGAACTTAGTTTCCTTGCCTATGTCTGTGGTATTTTTCTGTCAGTCTTCATGGAACTTGTCAAAATCTTTCTGTCCCCTCCAACCAGTTTGTAAGAGTTTATAGCAATTAATAGGAAAATGTGTAGGAAACAGCCTCATTAAAACATTATTTTAATGATGGAGATGTTGGTTTGTATGATCTCATCTTCAAAGACCGCTGTACCAGAGGTAGAACTATCTAGCATTTCTTCCTAGTTTTATAGGGAAGGAAACTGAGGCCTAGAGCAAGGCCACACAGCTTGCCAGTACTTCTGGGGGAAGTTTGCTTAGGAGACACAATTAAACATGTCACCATAGGTGAAGTTAAGGCTGTAAGACAATTCAGCGGTCAGCGAAGCATGGCGCACGAGTGCCCACCATCTGTGCACACTTAACTGAGTGACTTAGCTTCTTTCAGCCTGTTTCCCCATCTTAAAATAGGGACAATGTAGATACCTACCCTCAACGTATTTTTATGGCCATCAGAGGGGTTAATATCCATGAGCCCCTAGCATAGTGATGCGCACGTAGTAAGTGGTATAAAAATGATTGTTTAAATGAAAAATGAAATAGTTTTATGAGAAAATCTGTGATATTTAAATTTCCTTTTTCTACCCCCACTTTTGTCACTAATAAATTTTTATCAGCCCTGACTAATTTATCCATTAATTTTATGTGCATTATAAAATTTGGCCAGAATTTTATGTGCATTATGTTATTTTAGCACAGAATCATGTGAACTAGATTCTACTAGCTCTTTTTTACAATTTTAAAGTTTTTAAAGGAAAGTTGCAGGTAGGAATGATGAAGAGCAAGCAAGTGGCAGAAAGAGAGAGGAAGAAGCACTCTGTTGTTGGTTGTTCTCCCTGGCCCTGGGATGCAAACATGAACTGCGCTTGGCTGGAGGCGGTCGACCAAACTGCTTTTCCTCCAGAGCGTGCCATGCTAACTCTTTAAAGATAAAGATACTGAGGGTCGGAGAGGCAAAGTGATAGGTTTAATCTCACGCATATAGCAAGTGAAAGAGCCTAATGCACCTTCCCACTGGTACTATTAATTGCTGTTATTTTTTATAGCATTTACTGTGTGCCAAGCAGTGTGCTAAGATTTGTTTGCTTTAAATGTTAACTCTAAACCTCTTAGCAACCCTGTAAGGCAATACACCCATTTTACAGATGACAAAAATGAGGCCCAGAGGGATGAAATGACTTTCCTCAGATCCCATAGGTAGTGTGTGGAGTCAGAATTCAAAAGGTATGCTTGAGGCTAAATTATTGTTCCTTTTGCTTTAATACATTAATCATCTCCTGGAAAAAAGGTGGATTATTTGGTTCCTTGGCTGTGAAAGCTTTGGTAACAAGGATTGTGTATTCTCATCTTTCATTCCCCATTCATAGCGTCTGGTATCAAGCCAGTGTCGGACATGTTGAATGTGAACTAGTCTAAATGGAACTGGTCCCTTCCATGCCTTCTCTCTCCCTTTCACTAGGTAAGAAGAGGAGTAACTAGAAACCTGGACCTGGACTCAGTTATCGGTTGGTGCCAGACCGCTATTGAATAGAGTTCCTCAAGTTGCTTAGTTTCTTCTCAGTTACTGGATGTCATCAGATATCACTTCCTTTGCATTTTTGGCTCCTCACTGGAAACCCACTCAGTGTTATGATTTCGCTCATCCATAGCAGAACAAGGCTCAGTAATGCGATGGTAATCGAATTGTTAATGAAAACAGACTTTGATGAAATGGAAACCTCAGTCCTTTGCCAGTTGGGAATCCTCAGAACTAGGACTGTGGGGAGCATGATGGATGGGTTTGTCTGTGCTATCAATGATTAAAAAGAATTGTTAAGGAAAGGTGGGATGGGCAGTGTTTGGAGGGGATTGACTCTCAACTTGAAACAGTCTTTTGGCACTCGGTCGACAAATGGGACCTGGAAGGTGATGACTTAGTAGACTATCCTAAGAAAAGGTTGTGCTCAGTCACACCTGAGTTAATCCTCAACTTCACAGAGAAGAATGCTGAGACTTGGATATGACAGTGGCAAATATAAAATCATAAAACAAACTGGTAGCAGGACCCAGCCTGGGATCCAGACTCTTCATTCTTCATCTAGGGCTCTTATCATACAAGGGTCATGATTGATTGGCAGTGGGTGATGAGGAGACCACCTAAGGATGACTCCATGCTTCTTGCTATAATACTGGGTGGGAAGGAGGAAAGAAGTAAGTCAGGATGTTGTATTTTCTCATGTCATTAGTTAAGCATTGGTTTTTATTATCAAGTCATTGGTGTGATTTCAGTGATGATATTTCAATGGAGTCTTTAGAGTAGCTATATTGTAATGGGTTGAGGATGAAAGAGAATTAAGATAATAGAGATAATATTGCAGATTATATTTTCAGTATGTTTGGTGAAGGGAAAAAAACCAAGAGGTAAGGTGGGGACTTGAAGGGGAAAGTAAAGAGTTTACTTATTTGTTTTTCAGAATTTCCAAGACTTGAGCTTGTTTGTAGACTCAGGAGAAGAAGTTAGAGTGGATGGAAATATTTGAAGACAAGTATTAGAGGGCATGGCTGATGGAGCACTGCCCTGTCAGAAGATGGGAGAGAGGGAATCTGATCCACAGAGCAATGGCTAGCTCTGGAGGTGAGGAAGGGCGTCTCAGAGAAGCAAACAGGAGGCATGAGTACTGTTAATATTTAAATTTACAATAAGAGGGACATATAGAACTAGTGTTGAAAGCCTTTTATATTCTCTGTGAAGTAGGAAATATTCACTGATAAATTGGGTTGGACTTTAATAAGCTTTGCATCACTCACAGGGGAGTCAAGATCAGCCAGCACTTTCACATCAGAACATAAAGATAAAGGAATAATGTATGAGTTAGACAAATTACTATTTGTCTTTTGGAATTAAAGTGTGAACAAAGGGATAATGCCTGGATTTGCTAATTGTTTTGTCTCATTTGGGAACAGAAATGGGCAGTTGATCTTGAGCCAGGATGCTTATAGCTGTATACACATAACAAGTTTTTGCATGCTTGTTAAACCTACCAGAAAACCTCCTGCCAGCGTGTTACCATTCCCTGATCGATCTTGGGCTCCTAATCAGTCTAAGACCATTCATTGGGGGTGAATTCCGGCTCAGTTCCCATCCTCTGCTGAAATGCAGCTACCTCTGAGATGGAGCGTGAAACTGATTATGACTGAGCCAGGAAACTGTCTCCTCCTGGACAGGACGAGGCTGATGAAACGCGTGTTTCCAGGCTGGACTCTCTCTGTCTCCCCCGGGACTAAGAAGAATGTGGACTTACAGTTATTCTTTTCTGAGCCCTCTGTCCCACTGTCCCATGATTTCTGCCACATGTCACAAGGTGTTCAGCTAGATTTCAGGTCCCATTCATGAAGCCTGGATGTTGCATTAGGAAGTTTACACTTGGAGACAGATGTGCCTGTGTCTAAGTGCTGGCTGCATCACAGATGACCGGAGCCTCTAGTGAAGCCTCACTTGACCTCTCTGCATGTCAGTGTGAGTCTCAGTAAAAGGACATGATAGTATTCTCACTTGGTTCTCACCACAAAGGCTCATTGAGAGGATTTCATAGGCCAATGTGTATGAAAAATGCCATGTGAGATGAGATATTTTTATTGAGAAGTTAGATAGCTGTCATTTATTGAATTTTTGGAATACCATTTGTTTGATAAAATGAGGTGCTTCACTTTCATGGTTGTATTTCATCCTGTGGAAAACATCTGAGGTTAATAGTATTATCCCCACCTTCTGGAAGAGAAAACATATCCAAGGGTGGGCTAACCTCTGGTCCCTTTTTGCTTAGGATATCCTGGTTCATACCTATTGTCCTAGAGTAATCAACCTCACTTTAACTCTCAGAATTTGGGAACATAAATTTTATGGTCATCCTGTGTAAGAATGAGGGCCTATGAATGGATCAGATCCTGTCTTTCTCTCTACATTGATAAGTGGAATTTCCTTGGCACAGTTCTCTTTTGCTGCACTTTTCTGCTTCAAAAGTAAGAGAGAGATTCCCTGCTAATTTGCTGAGCTTGCTTATTTTTAGGCTCTAGTTTTTCTAAGAATAGGGTCAAGAATGAAGCTATAGGAGGAGAGGACCATTTGGTTCCTTGTATGTTGGCTTCCTTCTACAGTCATTCATACATTTCACTCATTTACTTAATTTATTGGCTTGTTACTACTTGCAAGACTCAGTGACAGGTGCGATAGTGATGGTCTAGAAGGGTGAAGACCACCAAATCATGTCATCAGGAAGCTTATAGTACAGTGATAATGAATTAGGACGCAAGGCTGAAAGTGTAATTCAAGTGACTAGCCAGGGAGTGAGAGAAGAGAGAGTCCTGCTTAGGATAATTTGGGAAAGTTTCTTGTAGGAAACAGCATTAGGCGGCCAGATCTAACTTTGAAGATTTGGTGGGACATAAACCCACACAGAGTAAGGGAAAGGCTGTCAGGCATGTGGATGACCTAACTCAAAGCAGGACATCTTAAGACCAGGTGTCAGGAGCAGTTCAGTTTTATTGAAACAAAGACTATACAAAGGAGGGGAGGATGAAGAGAAAATTTGTTTGGATTTATACCATGAATGGCATGTACCCTGGAATTAAATTTAAATTTTAACCTGTTTGTAGTAGACATACATATATGAGAGATAATTAGTTTATTTATGTGAAACAGGAGGGTCAGATGATCAACATGACTTTGTTGTCTCAATAAGATCTGTTGTTAGAAAGAACATAGTAAAACTAATGCTAATTCTAATATTTTGAGGGGCATTACAATGTGTTTACATATACATAGATTATGAAATATTTGGCATGGCATGGTTAAATGTAATGACTTCTCAGGAGCTACTTAGTGCTATGACCCTGGAAGCATCACAAACTGTAAATAAGAATCTTTTTCAATTCAGACTCTGAATAGGAAGACTTTTTGAGCCCAAAGGGGACTAAGCCCCCATACATTATCCACTGTATAGAGAACAATGATCAGGGCAGAGAGACGGAAACTGCTCAAAGGAACAGAAATGTAGAATTTTTCAGATCAAAGAGATAGAGCTCTCTGCCTTCACCCAATTATTCTGATGAGCAAGCATAGCAGTGGCCTCAGAAACTTTGCATGTTAACAGTAAGCGCTCATCAAAATAATCATAATGGTTACAATGCAGTTGGTTTCTCAAGAACCAAGCAAACAACAGAAATAAAACCTATCAGTAATTCTACAGATCTGGTGTTAAAACAAGAGCAGGGTCAGCTGTGACCATACTCAATCGAAGATCCTAGGGATAAAATTAACCTCTAGTAGCAGTGCATTACTTCTGAAAATTGCCAGAATTCCTGCCACTTGAGATTGCACGCACACAGTAAGAACTTTGTGTTTTGTAGAAATAGTCAGGCAATTTTTGTTAACCACCGAATTCAAAAGTTCAGTACATTTTAGCAGTATACTAATTTTAATGTCCAATCTCAGTAATCTTTCATATTAGCTCAATGGGTTACTAGTAAGTAGTCCTTAGATATTAGTGCGCACGCGCGCGCACGCGCGCACGCACTCACATACACACACACACATACATACACACACACACAGAGCCCAAGTTTAATATTTGCCAAGTAGAAACAGTTTGTTGCTCATTAGGGTCTGCCTTGAAGTGAAACATGCTGTCAACTTTCTTGTCTGCAAGGTAGAGGCAAGTGCTGTCTCCACAGAACTGAAGTGTAAAGAGTCAATAATTTTTCGACTTATTTTGCTTAATACAATCACCTCAAGTTCATCCAGGTTGTTGCTCATGGCACATTTTTGTCTTTCTAAGTAGCTGAATAGAATTCCATTGAGTATAAATCCTGCATCTTTTTTATCCAGTCATTCACTGATGGGTGTTTAGGCTGATTCCATGTCTTGGCTCTTGTGAACTGTGCTGGTGTGAACACAGGGGTGAAAATATCTTTTATTAGTATTTTGGTATCTTTGGACATATACCTAGACATGGCATTGCTGGATCGAATGACTAGATGGTTTTACTTATATGTGGAATAAAAAGGAACAAAACAACCAAACAAATAAAACCCTACAAACCTGTCAAGAATCTGATTGCAATACCATGGTTGCCAGAAGTGAGGGAGTGGGGATGGGGTAAGGAACCTGGTATTGTAGAAATAAAAGTGAAAGTGGTATTGACACTGGAATTCTGGTGGTGGGTGTGGTGTAATATATACATTGAGGTGGAAATCTATTATTCTAAAACTTATCTAATACTGTAAAAAGGTCAAACTAATAATTAAAAAAAAATGAAAGAAAACAACCAATCATTTTATCAAGAGTATAAACCAAGAATAAGAGCTAGAAATGAGAGTCTTAGAGAGGTTTTAAAAAAAGAAAGAAGACACTTGTCCAACTCAAGTCCAGTGATGTGAGAAAAGCAGTCAGTGTCAGACACACCCAACAGCATCTGAACCTGCAGGAGGCCATAAGACTGTGGCCAATGTGGGTGGGGGGTCTCCATCAACCCCTCATACAAGGAGTTGGGAGCGGAGATCAGAGTTTATTGTCTGTCTCATAGCAGACAAACTAAATCTAGCTCATTTTAGAGTATGGGCTTGGCCATGCTCAGCAGATATGTTACTGTCTTTATAAAATTATAATATATAAAAAATCTCAAATAACTCTGCTTTTGAAATAAAATAGAATGTTCTTCTCACATATGATAGGGACCAGCAGTTGTTTTTTTTTTTTTAAAGTTGTTTAAAGTGGGAAAAAATGATCCATGAACACTAAGCATTTTAATGTTGAGCACATACACGGACATGCCGTTGCTAGGGTTTTGCTGTTAGGCCAGAGCTTTCCTTTGTGGACAGTTCACTGACTGCGGTTCTTCTTCCTTCAGTTAAATCACAGCCGTGATGCACAAATCTTCAGGTTCCAGTGCTTTACATGGCGCAAGAAGTAAGAACTTTTGAGAAGTAACATGGCCTAGAACTCTTCTAGGCTTTCCCCGTTTCCCCTTGATTATCGATAGTCATTGCATCCACACCTGTTTCCAAAGCATTTACTGAGTGATTCATCCTTTTTGAGTCTTTTCACAGAAGAATTAAAATAATTGGTTTTATAGAAACAACTCTTTTCCCTTTTTAAAATTTAATGTCTAGTGAGGTAACTTATTTATGAAATAGCGTAAACCCATATGTGCAGTTCTTCATTCCTCATACACACGACAATACACCCTGCCCACACCAAAGTACCAAAATTTCTTCACCACTGTCCGTTGGATCCCCGTCCCGCCCACCTCATTCCCCACTGGTAACCTCAGTTCTATTGTTAATGTCCAATTGTTGGGGTTTTTTTTTTTCTAGTCTATTCCTTTGTTTATTTTTTTTATATTCCACATGTGAGTGATATCATCACATACTTGTCTTTGTCCTTCTGACTTATTTCACTTAGCAAAATCCCCTCTAATTCTATCGATTTTATCGCAAATGACAGGATTTCATATTTTTGAGGACTGTTTAGTATTCCACGTGTGTGTGTGTGTGTGTATATATACATTATATCTTCATTATGTACTCATCTGACAATGGCACTTAGGTAATTTCCAATTCTTGGCTATTATAAATAATGCTTCAATAAACACGGTGGGTGCACATATCTCTGTGAATTAGTGTCTTTGTTTTGATGATGAGATCATTTAGGATTTCCATTTTCCATTTTTTGAGGCGTCTCCACACTGCTTTCCATAAGGGGTGTGCCAGTCTGCACTCCCACCAGCAGTGTGAAAGTTTTCTCTTTTCTCAGCAACCTTGCCAATGTTTGTTTCCAGACTTTTGAATAATAGCTAATCATTTTTTTTGTAGAAGCAACTCTTTTGCATTCATATTTTATTGCACCCCCAAAATATTTAAATCATGCCCTCTTACTAGTCAGTACAATTGGCATGAAGAGATTTGGAGACAAACCCAGATGATTCTTGGTAAGCTAATAACAGACTGGTGGAGTGCTCTGGGGAGTAGCCTGCTGTCTGTTCTGTGTAGTTGGGGTGTTCATATATTTTATAGAAAGGTTAGCGGGTGTGATGAGCTCAACAAGGAGGTTGCATGGAGGACACTCAGTTCAGGTGTGTAGGTGCCTGTACTTGCTATGTATCTTTGCTGAATACCTGAAAGAGCCTAGAGCCTAGTGGGCAACCGAGATGAGGAACCCTAGCACCTTACACCTTACAGCAGTTTTTGAGAATGTGTATCATCATTACCCGGGTGAACAGAATGTTACAAACATTGTGATTTTTAGTTGCTAATTGGAAAATGTCTTGTGGTCTTACTATTCCTTTAATAACCTTGGCTTCTAGCTGTGGCTTCTATGAATTGTAGGTATTTGATATGTGCTGGTATAGTGATTGAGTGACTTCTCTATAATCGCACACTTAAAGTAAAATTTCAGGTGTGTCCTGGTGGCCTAGCAGTTCATTTACGGGGCATAGTCCACATACATCCCAGAGTCCCTGGTTCAAGACCCAGTGCTCAGGGGCACATCCAAGATGAACAACTAAATAAAATATTTCTTTTTTTCCTCTCTCTTTTTAAAAGAAAAGTAAAATTTCCAAACTTTTTCTGTACCTTTTAGAATTGGAGGGAAGGTCTAATTATCCCCATGTAGAGATGAATTAACAGAGACTGAAATATCAAGGGATTTATCCCAGATCACCAGGCGGGATACGTGGAGGAGGTGGGAATGCCTTCTGATTTAATTGCCACACAGCGTCAGCGACATCCTTCTGTTAGCTTACTCTGGGTTTGAGCTGCCAGTTACTAGGTGTGTGGCTCTGGGCTTCAGTGTTTCGACATGTGCACTCGGGCTAAGCACACCTGCCTTTCAGAGTGTTGTGTGGACCAAATGCTAGAATGGAGGCAGTGCTCAGCACACGGCCTTGGCATGGCACAGTAGTTGCTCAAGAATGGGTGATTTTGTGGATAATTAATAATGAATGTTTCCATGCTGACCTGAGAGGAGGGGCCAGTATGCAAGTGACTCCCCAGTGTATCTGAGAGCCTTCAGTGCTTCACAGACCATTGACTCTCCCCATCACTTTCCCAGGCTGTTCTAGACTTGTACTGTTTTTGACGGAAACATGAATACATTTCTTTCAGTTATATGCTTTTCAAATTGCTGGAACATGTCTTCATTTTTGAACAGCTGGAGCTTTCGGGGTGGCCCATCACAGGCCTTGTAAGCATGATGGTACCTTCCAGAAAACCAACTTGACCCGGAACCTCAAAAGATTAGCTTGAAGTGGTTGTTAAGGCTGAGTCAGGATAGACCGTCTTTGAATTAAACTTAACTTTGCTATTTATGTTTCTCCGGGACAGCATGAAAATAGAAACCAAGAATATTGTGCAATGAGAAAATACAAGCATGAAGCTGAAGCAGGAAGTTAAAGACATTGAAAATACTGGCTCTTGTTCCCATCTCTGGGAAAACAAACAAGCAACGAGCATATCAACCACCTCTTTCAAGCTTTGGAGTGTACCCAAGAGAAAATGTTTGATGGGCAAGAGCCCAAACCCCTTAGAACTATACATCAGGACTTTCAGGATTTGGCCTCTGCTCCTTCCTCCTCATTCTATTTCCTTCCCTAGTATCTGGTGCTTCAACCAAACCAAACCAAATCCTATCCTAAAAACCTACCACGTGCTTTCAAGCTTTGATGAGGTTATGGCTTCTGTCCTAATGTTTCTTTCCATTTTCCTTCTGGTGAAAGCCCTTTATTCTTCTAAAGAGATCTTCACTCTGCAACTTTTCCTAAACATCTTCACCTGGACTCTCAAAAATTGATAGTTCATTATCTATACACTTATAATGATACTGACTATATTCTGTTTTTCTCCTCTTCCTCTGACTTTTCCTCCACTTTTTTCCTTTTCTTTTTTCTCCTCTCTTTCTTCTTCTCCTGTACCTGTTTTTAATCTAGAGATGTGCTTTTTGATAGCCACCAGCTATATGTGACTGTTTAATTTTACATTAATTAAAGTGATTTGCAATCTCTAGCTACATTTTAAATATTCAGTAGCCACATATGACTAGTGGCTATTGTGTTGAATAGTACTCAGAGATAATCTTTTCATTATTGCAAAAAGTTCCATTAAATGAAGCTTTGTGTCAAGGTGTAAACTCATTGAGGGGAGGAACCATATCAAATTTACTTCTCCACCTGTAGAAACTAACAAAATACCCAGAGGTTAATGATGGCTTGGAAGAATAAATGATACTTAGCTGAGGCTTTGGGTTCTGACTAGCAGCTTTGAATTCCCACTTCCTAGGTTTTTCAAGAAAAATGCCAGCTTCCAATTCTCTTCCGACACCCAGAAATGTATTAAATCTGCACGTTTTTAGGATAGAAGCAGAAAAGTAATGTTTTGATTGATTATTATATCCCTACTTTGAAAACGGTTCTTAATTGCATTTTCCAAAAGTGACAGAATCTTGAATAAAATAAGAGTGAAAGGAAGGGAAAAATGAAGTCAATGTTCTGCCTAAGATGGATGCCGTTTGTAACCCCACAGTTGAACTAAAATCTTGTTTGTGGAGAGAAGCTTTTGAAGTTCTGAAACCTTGTTTGACAGTTGGTCACTGAGGTGACTGAATTTATCGTTGCCAAAATTCTCATCATTCTTGAGGGAAGTGAAATATGCCTCTGTTCCCTGAAGGAGACAAAACATTAAACAGATTCATTGTACCTTTTGAGACAATCCTTTGCAGAGGTAGTCTCCTTAGGATCAAGGCAGCATATGCTGTATGTAAACTCAGGTTACGCCACTTGCTCTTTCCAAGACGATGCCGAAGTCGTCGGACTTAGAACGACCCCGTCCCCCGCCCTCCGCCCCGACTCCCTTGGTCTTGGACCCAATTAGCCCCGACTCCAGTTGGGACCTAGGCTTTCTAACTTCAAATTCAGGGTTCTTTTCATTCTGCAAGAGTTTTCTAAATTCACTTGAATCACCTGGGATCTCTTGTTTAAAAACTGCCAGACTTACTAAATTAGAGTCTCAAACTGGAAGCCTGTGTCCCAGTTGGTTCTCTCTCTCTTCCCCTCCCTTTAGGATTAAAGTGTCATTTTAATATGTGAATCCTGCTTAAAGGAGCTGACTATTTAATCAACTTGTTGGCGTTTGGTTGGGTCTGGTTATTTCACACAGGCACAGAAGTGCAGACTCTGTGTTGAGGGGATGTTGAGGTAGTGTGTTCTCATTCTCAGCCGACGCAGGAATGATTGCTGCAGCAGGCAGAAGTAATTGTTGGTTAATTAGCTCTGTTACTCCGTGGGGAAACCGCTTCCCTGCTGGGCTGTCCTTTTAAGAAAGTGCTTCTTTCTCCTGAGGTAAAATCTACCTTCTTTTTGGCCTTGTTAAGACTTTTTGGAGCTTAAAGGAATGATGCTTAGTGTTCTTAAGGAGTCTTCTGTCCCTGAGGGACCTGAAACATCACTTGGTCAACTCCTGTCATCCAGATGAGGAAGCTTATGTCCATTCTTTCAACATTCATTTAACAATTATTTGTCTTGCACTTACTCTTTGGGAAGCCCCATGCTGTGTGCGGGGACACGGGGGTGAAAGTGGACTGTGTTGTGCTGGGGGGTATGGATATGAGGGAGACAGACAGATGCTGGGTCAGTGCCCCCAGAAGCATGTAATGTATCCATATGCTGCTAAGTGCTGTGAAACCAGAATGGGCACCAAGCATGCCTGTAGTTGGAGGTCAGGGAAGGCATCCCCAAGAGTAAGGACAGAAAGAGTTGAAGAGTTGATGAGGGGAGGGAAGAACAATTTAGGCTGAGGAACAGTTACATAGGCTACGAGGAGAAAGGGGTTTTGAGAAACTGAAAGGCTGGAGCTCAGGAACACTGGAGAAAAGGTAAGATGAAACTGGAGTGGGGGCAGAGGCACCCCCGCAGTAATCCGTCTTAGATTATTGTTACATTATTAAGAATTATTGTATCTTTTTGAGTCTTTTTCAGGGCTACTTCCTTCACTTATTTTTTCATATATCATACTTTCTAGCCTCATTCCACTCTCATAAATACTAATAGAATATAGTCTTTGTATCAACCATTGTTAGGTTTCAGTTACACAAATTAAGAAGCTTGTGGTGTTTACAAGTCAAACAAATACGATGTTGAATTGTGTCATAGTTGGGAGTCATACAGCTCCTACTTCTGCTTCCAATGACCAGGAAAGACTTAATGAACTGATATTTAGCTCAGCTTTGAAGGATTAGTAGATATTTTCCTGGTGGAGGAGAGGCAGGAGATGACGGTGGTGGTGAAGACAGTGATGAGACATTTTGTTAAGAAGGACCAAGTAGAACAACAGAGAAGCATATGAAAGTCTGTCTTTCTCTGAGGATCCACAAGAAGTTAGCATGCCTAAACTGATGCTTTCTTATGGCTGAGTGGCAGACTATGTCACTGGAAAGATAGGCAGGGGCTAGACTTTAAAAGGATTTGTAAAGATGTTGAACCTTACTTGGTAGACAATCAGGAGACACTGAAACTTTTTTAGCTGAGTGACATAATCAGAACTGTGTGTAGAAGGAGTTTTGTAAGAGATTAAGTTGTTTTTTTTCCCCCTCTCTCGAATGAGTCATTGCAAGTAGTACCTCTGAAAGGGTTGATGCTGGAATTACTGTAGACACATTGCATAGAAGGTGGTAGGCTTTCTTACAAGGGTGTCTTGGGAAAGGAAATATAATCTGATTCTCTGTGTTTTCAAGTGTTCCAATGAAAAGACTGCTCAATTCTTCAGGGTTGTACCCAGAAAAAAGGGGAGTTACTGTGGGCCCCTATGATGTTGGATGCTAGGACCAGTATAAACAATTCCCATAGAATTTAAGCAACTAACTGGGAATATAAACATGTTACCACACTTGTGCCCAAGTTTGTGGGTAAGTGCACATAGGGCCCAAGCATTTGCTGAGAGCAGATTATCTGGTTGTATTTTCCAGCAACATGAAATTTCCTTCTAGAAGGAAAGAGAATGTGACTTTCAAACTGCTCATCACATCTGCAAGAGGGGATGTTTATCCAACTTGATTTTTCCTCTTGAAACAGAATCTACTTGATTAATTTAAAAAGAAAAGTCTTGTTGAAAAAGTGTTCTATAGAACACTCATTAAAATGAGTTGTCTTTACCTGGTTTTGTTCTTTCCTGATCACCAGAATCTTGGTGATCATAGCCAGGTGTATCCTATTTCAGTGTCTGTGTACAGGTTTATTTGGAAGGGTGCTTTATGAAGAAGACAAAAAGATTTGTTGATAGTGTCTTAACCTTCATTGTGAAATAGAGACAGTTCATAAATACTTAGTACAACTAATATACTTCAAAGAACCCAGAGGTTCCAATCTGTATTTGATTCTTTTGCCCCGAAGTTGCTTAGGAGATCACCTTGGTTTCATCTGGATTTTTCTCCAACATGTCCCCAGTTCATCAGCTTCGCCCATCCTGGTCTGGGTTCTCAGTCAGTCTGTCTTGTTAGCCTTGAATGTCAGCCTGAGCTGGCCCTGTGCTTTCCTGCCTTCGGGTTTCTGTTTCTCTTTTGGTAGCTGGGTTCTCTGATAGCATGAAAGTTGGAAAATTCCTTTGGTGTCTGTCTCTGGAGTTGGAACAGAGTGTACGTTTGCCCCATTTGTGTCATACCTTGTCAGTTCATCCATAATACTTCAATCATCTCCTAGACACTATGAGCTTGTAATTATTTAAAAATTTCTTCCTTCCAAATCTAGGATGGGATACACTTTTATTCATGTGAATTCATTCTTCAGAAGTTCCCATTGTGCTCAGTGAATTATTTTTATGAGCTGCACATAATCATTCCTGCCACCCAACTTCCAAAAGCTGGAGCTGGTTGTGTTTGACCTGTCTCATCTGTTGAGGAACTTTGTGTTCGGTCATCTTCATCCGGATCATCAGCTGTGATGTTCACATATGAAAGAAGCCAAGGTGAAAATCATCTTCTTATTAACTACCTCTTCTTTTAATATGCAAGATTTGAAGACTTCAAATAATGAGCTTGTTTAAGACAATAAAATAAAGGAGCAGGACTGTTAAGTTACCTTCTGGTGAATAAACGCTTGCATTTAACAAAGTGGAAATACTTCTTTCATGTTTGTTTAACATTTCTATTTAAGCTGCAATGATGATATTGACACTTTTTCTGCATAAATGGCATTTTCTGGGTGTATTGGGATAAAGGTCATTACTTAAAATCTGTGAGAAAAGGAGTATTTCTCTGTACAATCAACAAACATGAGTTTTTTCTTGTTAATGTTTTGTTTTTTGTACATGTTAAATTTTGAGAAACATTCCAGTAAGGATGATCAAACACCGTTAAGTGTTGGTAACAATATTCTGAATCCTCTTTGCTTATTTTCATTCTTCTTTCTTTCTGGTCCAGTGTTTTTTAGCCTTAAACTCTTGTTATTCCTATGATCTTGCTCTTATACTTTTAGATTTGATGCTTGTATAGAGTCAATGATTATCAGGTTTGCTTCATGAATTTTGGCATATGTTTTCTCTAGGGTTCTTCCTCCTCTGCGCCTCTTCTGTAGCTTACCTTCCTCAATCAATTTCCCTAGAGTCTAATTTCTGGGTACCTAGTCCCACATTTGGGAAAAATAGAATTTAAGAAAGAGGGAAATGTGCTAAATGGAGGATGGGCAACTGAAAGAAACAGAAGAGATATCTGAAATGAAATGAAATGAAACAAAAAATCTAAAAATATTGGTTGACCATGATCCTCAGTTAACTGAAAGATCAGTTAACCAGATTCTCCACCCCTCAAACATTTCCATTAACTTTGAAAAAATTCTAAACAAAGTCATTAAAAAAACAAAACAGATGGATGAGGTCTGGGACTTCAAAAGAGGCAAAGTTTAATACAAGATTTTAATGGGACCCACCTGACAAAACAAAGACAGGACTTGAGCTTTTACTATTGGAAATAAAGAGACAAAGAAATAGAGACACACCGGACAATATCTATTGGGCTGCAAGCATTTAAATTAAGCTTTAATGCAATTTATAAAGCACCAGAGCCTGCACCGGACCTAGAGGACCTGCTCGGAATTAACTTCTGATGTTGCTGACTTCAAAGGCAACCAGGATGTCGACCCCAGCAAGGCAAATCTTCCCACAAAAATACAGGAGGCATGTTTCATGGCCAAGGACCCAGCAAAAGAGTTCATAGTTGCAGATCAGACAAGAAAAATGAGGTATTTCATTGCATCGGAGAAGACAATTTTCCAAATTGCTTTCCAGGTCCTAAGCAGAACATTCAAACTCCATGTGCAGGACCTGAGGGTTGGCGGCCATTTGAAAGGAGATGACATCGTTACTAAAAGGCAGCAGGCACATTACCTGGATTTTTATTGTCTTTTCTCACAGTTAGTAAACCTTTGGGCTTAACTAGTTATTGTGCAATCGACTGTAAGACATAATGGAACCTCAGAAGGTAGAAGATTCAGGGCTATGTTATGCTCTGGTTGGAATCATAACCAGATTGTAGGACTAACCCAAAACGCAGTACCTAAAAATACCTTTATGTTTAGATATCTTTAAACTTGCTTTCATCTGGACTAGACTTGACTCTCAAAGGTATTTGACCTGATAGCAGAGTTGACAGTATTTCGGGCAGGTAGTGATTTTGCTTCGTTCCTGGGCATAGCTATAGTTCTAGGTGGTATGCTGACTTTAGGGCAGGGCATTAGCCAACTGCTTGGAAAGGAAGCAGGTACCAGCCTCCAGGAAGGTGATGTTGACCCCATTTCGGCAGAGTGTCAAGGTCACAGACCACTAACATGTTAAAAGCAGGGTTCCTGCATTTAGTCCAATGAATATGGACTAAAAATTGGGACCCACAGAAGAAGTTCAGTCATGTAGCCTGAATAGTTGTGTGGTAATTGTGATAGGAATCACCCTGGATATATTGGCCTAGAGAGCAAGCCTAATTCAAGAACTTCCTGAGTGGACTGGCTGCCTGGGTCAGCACTAGCACAGGGAACACATCATAGAAGACTCAATGGCTGCAGCTGAGTAAGGTTTGGAGGCAGGTTTGGCCCGGTCCTAGACTAGACACCAATCATCTTAGACAAGCTTCTCTGCTTTGCATCCATCTGGAACTCAGTGAAATTTCAATTTGCATTTTATACTCACAGCATTAGGAAGAGTATAAGCCAATGTGTGGAGCTGCATAGTGTCTGTAATACACTGAGTACCTCCTGCCCTCTGCTTTGTGCCCAGGGAGGCCTAACTCCATGGACCATGTCAACCAGCTCCTGTGCCCTCGGTCTGCTGGCTGGGTTCTGCAGCTGAGGAGTCAGGGTGTCAGAGAGTAGGCGAAAAGAGAGATTAGGGTATTATTTCCTCTCTTTTGGGGTCTGGTTTGGGAGTGACTGCCTTCCTCACCCGAGGCCACAGCACATCCCTTGTTAGGTGGCCCCCTTTTCTGCTACAGCCACCACTGGCTGCTTCCAGCCATTTGTTCCTTCCCTTTGTTCCTCCATGCTTGGCTTCTGGTGGCTTCTCCACTCTTTCCGGCTCTACCACCGTCTGTCTCACCACCTTTGTTGGTTTTTTTGAATCCCACCAATACTTCTGTAAATATTCTTCATGAAACTCCTTTAGTGTCTGGATCTAATCAATACCGGGCATAACCAGTTTTAAGTATTAGAATTTTTTGTTGTTGCTTTGTTACGTGTACTAAGAACGAACTGGAAACAATCCAAATTCCAAATTGATGGAAGATTGGTTAATTTAGTTAGGATATATTCATATCATAAAGGGTTAGTCAATAAAAATCATGTTATTAAAATATTTAATGTCATGGGATTATACTCAAATAATAGTAAGGAGAAAAAATGGTATAACATATATACAGAATGATGTCAGATACCCCCAAATACATGTGTTTATAATGGGTAGACATCAATAGGGAAAAATATAGTCAGTTATTAAAAATGATTATCTCATACTGGTGAAGGTGACTTTTGTTTTATTGTTGTTCTTTTTGTATTTTCCAGAAATATGGCAATAGATATACACACACACATGCGTATAGATATATCTCTGACACTTTATAATCAGAAAAAAGAAACTTCATAAAAATAAAATAGAACTTCCTGTGATCAGGTAGGATAGTCATCATATGTGGCAGGGCACTGTCGTATTTTAAGAATTGTCACAGTGTACTTGGTATACACTCAAGTGAGCCATTGCTTTTATTCGAGGTCATCAATCCTATATGTCAAGTGTCTGGATGGCAACCCTTTCTCATCAAATCCCATGAGACATGATGTCTTCCTAGAATATGTATCTTATTCAATCCGGGTAAATGACTGCATATATCACATAGGTAAAATTTTCCAGGCACAATGCTTGCCTCAACTCCAAAATCTTTGTCTTGCAATACAGGACTTACCACATCTTTTGACAAATTGCATAAATAACAGCAAGGAAGAAGGAATCAAGTAATATCTTTCACATAGGAAAGCAGAGAAAAGTAAATATCTTTAATTTTTTTGAGCATATTCTTTCTGTCTCACCTCTTTGAAATCACTTGCCTATGGGATTCCTCTCACCCCCAACCTCAACCCCAAATACCCAGTAGGGGCCTCAGGCTCAGCAGGTCTTATATCTAACTTTTTATTTCCATGCAACCATCTATCCATACTACCTTTTTTCTTGGTGAATATTACTGTTATCAACTGAGTCACAATGCTTTTAGGATGATGCCTGGAGTTAAAACTTCAACTCTGATTATTTCATATTTCAGAGTCAGCTCAAACATGACCCTTTGAATACAGGACTAGACCTTCCAGACCTGGAATTTATATCCATGCTCTTTGTGTGTGGTTCATAGTCTTGAAATGTCATGAAAACATCTATGATGGGAAGATAGCACCCTGAAACTTCTAGATCAAGGATATTCTGTGTGGTTCTTCATCATGCCATTAAATCCCCTGTGACTCACACCTTTATTAACTTAGATTGCCATCAACCCCATTAGCTCTTTCTAATCCAAGATCCAAGAAGGAAGTCTCCTCAGCAGTTAAATTACAAATGAGGTTGAAAAAGCATTTGTTCTGGACATAAATAATTTCATATATATTTATGGACTTGTGTGTCCACTAAGTGTGAGGTGGTCAATGGCAGGTATTGGTGTCTGTGTGATAGTGGTATTCATCTGGATGATATCTGTTCATCAGATCTTTCTTCTTATTTTGGTCGTAGTTTTGTCTCTTAGAAGAGTGTTGGACTGTCTCTAAGTTCTCTGTTAGGACTTCCTCAGGCCCCTTTAAGCCTCCTCCAGTTCCTGCATTGGAATTCACACTTTGCTGCTTTCCAAATGAGGCTCATCTATAACATTTTAATGAGTGGGGCAATTACTCATGTGCATGAGAAAATCTTTTATAATGCTCTCTTGAGTCCCGTCCAAGTTTGAGGTAAGAGATAATTGTGCCTCTGGTTGGGAACTCCATACTCTGTTTATGGTATTTGGGCTTTGTTTGTCTTTCAGTAACTGTGCGATTTCCCTCCCTCCCCACTGACTTTTATGGAAATGATCTCCCTGCTGCCTGAAGTGTGTCATTCTGCATCTTGCCAAGAAGAAAACCTCTCCATAGAGAAAATGACCCATCTCTTCCCTCTGCAACCATCTGACTTAATTATGCACTGTGCTGGGCCCCTCGAGAGCCAAGGAGGAGCATGAGGAAGTCCTGGCTTGATCGGCAAGCCCTAGGGTCTTTGTCAATTATCATCTGGCACCCACGAGTCTGGCCAAATTTACAGGCATGTCTGTCTCTCAAAACATGTCAGGCCTGAAGAGTGAATCACTTTTTTTTTTTTTAGCCGCTATAAGTAGAACAATCTTTTCCATTAAAACCTACTTTACTCTCTTCTCAACACTCCAGACCTTCTTGAACACACCTTCCACTCCACGTGTGATGCCTGGGAGACTGCAGTGAGTAATATTACTCGTTTCCCAGGACTCATGGCATGCACGGAGGCACTGTGTCTTGAGAGATGGGCAAGGGCTTTGCAGGCAGACAGTGGTGGATCTGAGAGGCCCATTCTTTTCTTGGCTACTTCTTGGTTTGGAAGCCTGAATTTGCAGTGCTGTATACAAATGCCATACGTTCTCAGCTGCCTCTCGTGACCCTGACCTCCGGTAGTTCAAATGAATAAATGATTTCCCCATACTACTTTGAATGTTTTCCGGCATCTGGAGGAGACAATAGCACAACTCTGTCCCAGTGCCCATCATTCTCCTTTGAGATTGTTTATTTGCTCATCTCCTCCAATAGGCTCTAAGAGGAGACAGGGTCTGGGTTCTGTTTATCTCATTGTTCCTAGCATAGGGCCTGATGAGGAAGAGGAGGCCGTCAGGACATGTCTCCTGGAAGAGTACAGAAGGAGGGGAAGGGTAGGGAAGAGAAGAAGGAAAGTAAGGAAGACATCAAAACTTGATATTCTTAGAAGTTTAATCAAGGGACACTGGTAACGCTATGAAAGCAGCCATACTGGGAAAACCTATTATTACATGCTGACTTCGAGTGTTCTGTTCACATCTGGGAGGAAATATATTATTTGTGTTTTGGACCAGCCCCATCATCAGATCTCTCCATGCCTGTCTCATAGGTCTCCTGGAGTTGTGTGGGCAGAATGAGGAGGTCCCTGGTTTGCATTGGTAACTAAAGGCTAATGAATGTTTTCCTGTTCAGAGCCAGCAGCCTGTAGTTGCTGATGAGGAGACAGGGAGAAAAGCCCTGCAAGTCAGAATTCCTGGGCTTCTGCCTTACCCTCAGCTCTGCATGTAGCTGCCTGTGTTCTGGGAAGACTCAAGGAATTTGAAAATGAGAGCCAAATACTGCTCTAAATGGGTTCATCTGTATTTTAAAAAATATCACGTGAATTGCCTATTATGTTGATTTGATGTCAAATAGCTGTTTTCATGCCTTTTCCTCACTGAAGTATAAGAGTAGACCTGTTTGCTTTGATTCGTATTTATGTCCCATCTTGAGTGATTTTAGTTAAAATTTGTAACTGAACCAGATACAAGACAGTGACAGAAAAAGAGCACTGGCCTTAGGGACAGAGGAAATGGTTTCGATCCCAGCTCTGTCTCTACTAGCTGTGTGACTCTTAGCAACTAATTGAACCTCTCTGTGGCCCAGTTCTTTTCTCTTTAAAGCGGGAACAGTAACACCTATTTTTCTGGTGGGTTGCAAAGTTCACTTGCTTTCATGTCCATTCAGCCATGTCTGGCCCACAGCAAGTCCTCAGTATGTGCTGGGTAGGGAGGGGATGGTGGCCTCTTTGTCATCTTTAAAGAAACATAGGTGACCTTGAGCACTGGCAGAGCTGTAGGTCTCTAATCTCCTGGGAGAGACTGACAGTAATGCCACCTAGACCAGAAAAACGTGGAATTCCTTCCAGTGGTTCACAGCGCAGCAGCTTCAGACCCACTCCAGGCTTGCTGGCTAACAGAGATAGTCGCATAATGTTTCGTAAACATACACACACCAGTGGTAATGGTTTTTCTTCTCCTCAGTGATGAAAACAAATAAATAAGCTTAAAATCCCTCCACTCCCAGCAATCAGCTGACCATATGTTTTCAAGTTCCCTCCCAACACTGATCCACATGTAGACATTTGTTTTGCATGTTGGTAAAACCAGAACGCAATGACTTTTAAACACTTTCCTTTAAGCTACCTTGTCTGCAGAGCCTAAGTTCAGGCAGGGCGGCCGCGGGGCACTCGGAGGGCTGCCCCTCCGGGCATCACTGACAGCAAAGTCTCTAATGCGGTGGTTCTCAGTGGGGCAGGTTTGCTGCGGGAGCAAACACTTGACACTGGGTATATTTTCGGTTGTCGCGGCTTGTGGAAGATAGACTTCTGGCATCTAGGATGTAGAGGCCAGAGATGCTGCCAAACATCTTAGAAAGCAAGGGGCAGATCCCAGAGCAAAGAATCCTTTAACTCAAACTACCAGTGCTGCTGAAATTGAGAAACTACTCTAGGGAATCGAGGCAATGAAGTCAACGAATTCCCTGAAACTTTATATGAAGTTTAGCTGTATGTGTTTGAATTTCAGAAAGAGAGGAGGGAGGGAGGGAGGGAGAGAGAGAGGGAGGGAGGGAGAGAGGGAGAAAGGGAGGGAGGGAGGGAGAGAGAGAGACACTCTGAAGCTTTTATGAGATTCTCAGGGAGCAAAAATGGTTCCCATGTCTGCCCTAGAGTGGGAGAATGGCTCCTAGGTCTGTTAGACTTGGCTGCAACCAAATGGCTGGCATTGCATACTCACATGCCCATCAGCAGTGGTCAGTGTAGAACATGGAAAAGCCAAGTCAGGGAGGCATACTTGGGTTCCCTCCAGGATAGGCTGTGTTCTGACAAGCAAAGAATTATTTACAATCTTCCTGCTGGATCTGGTTGGTGGAGAAGACTAACACCTGATTCTGTCAGAGCCTGATGACCATTAAACATTCAAATCATGTTGACTTGACTGGCTGTGGGTTGGTGCTCAATATGAATTTTAATTTCTTTTCAATCTAGATCTGCAGTGTTGCTATAAATGTATCACTCAGTTCCTGTAGGGTGGGGACTTGGTTTTATTCATCTGGGTCCATATTGCTTGTTAATAGTCAATGATTATGTGTATGTTGAATAAGAGAATTGCCTTTATCAACACAAACATATCACTTCGTGTTACAGGGATACTTCTTACACATTAGCCTACTGATTTCCAGGCTTACTTTTCAAGCTTCTCTAAGATTGGTTAGAGTGAGTGGTCTTTTCCAAGTCTGAATGCCTTTGGGACAGTGACAAGATTGAGTTTCAGAGTCTGCATGGCTGGGAAGCAAATGCAGGTATGTTCTGTATAAAGTGGGTTACTGCTGCCCTGTGAGAGATTAGCCTTTTCCTGGTAATATCTTTACAGCCCTGTGTATCTTCACTGAGCCCTAACACAGTGACCACAGGGAAATTCAATGGGGCTGACAGGCCAGTCTTTGGCTTGGCTCCTCTCTCATCTATTCTGTGTCCCTCTCCTGCTCAGCTTCACATTAAGGGAGGCTGATCCTAATGTCTGTCTTTCCCAGGCTGTTGGCTTCTGCTTGGGTTTGGCCAATAAAAACTGCTGGCAGGAAAGTAGAGCATGGACAAAGGGTTTTCTCCCCTTCTTACCCCTGGGCAGCATCTCTACGGTGGTAACGTTTCCCTCATGATTTGTGGGAGATGAGGGTTTCATGAAGCCTGACCTCATACAATATTAAAGAGAAATAATACACATGATCTTAGAAGGGACCCAGGAAGGCAAGGACCCCTGAAGCTTAAGCCACATTAATTTCATGATAAATCTGCCCTCTTGCCAAACCTCAGTTTCTCCTAGCTGACTGTCCCCAGTCCACTTTTGGTACTTCCAGCCCTGAAATGGTAGCATTTTCATACTTCCAGTGTCATGTGGCCATTATCTGCTTACATGTCTTGTTTTTTTCATCACCTGGATTATTATGTAATTATTTTTATTGAATTCCATCTGTATTAAGTAGAGTGATTTTGTGTTTTTCTGGTTGAACCCCTACTGATAAAAAAGTTAAGCCAAAGTAAGAAAAAAATTGATCATTTTTGTCATCCACAATGAAAAATGAAGAGACTTTTTGCTTGGTGTGAATAAATAATCAGAAGTAGTAGTTCAACAGTATGGAAAGGTAGGGCTTTCATCACTACTCAAAATGTTGGGATACTTGGCAGGTTCCAAAGGCACTTTTAACCCTGCAGCAATCAGAGAAGGGCATTTTGATTTTGTAGAACAGGGCAGGGTAACCTGGAGTGCTGACAACTTGAAGATGCATTCATTTCCTTAAGCATCTATTGAGTGCCTACTATGGATCCAGCTGATTGACACTCAGCCACTGAGGAACAATTGTGTCCCTAAGGAATTTATAGTCTTGTTGGAACAATAGAACCCAATGTATGTTCTCACTACATTGTGGAGCACTGTTGAATGCCTTGCCAAGGGGATGGTGTGTGTGGGAAGGCAGTGCAGGTTTGTGAGCTGAAGGTAATATTTTCTGTGCTTTAGAAAGCCAGCCATGAGAAGACTCTGATGCAGGCAAGAGAAGCAAGCAGAAAGACAGGTTATGAAGTGATAGCAAAGCTTAGGCAAGAATTTGACCAGAAGCTGGGGCAGTAAGAATAGAAGGAGTGAACAGATGCAACTTAGTAAGTGAGGAGTAAACGAGCAGGTGGGATGAAGAAAGCTATCTTGGTAAAGAGGGTGGCAGCATCACTGAGGCAGCAAGCATTGGCAGATGAACAGGTTTTGATGGGGAAATTGAGAGTTTGGATTTGGGCAGCTGTGTTTGAGGTCAAGCAAGACAAATAGGTGGTGGGGGTTCCCTAGGAGGCTGGCTTTGCTATTTTAGATGGGGGGAAAAGGGAGAGAATGAGAATTAAGCTCGAGTAGAAAATCTATATCCTTGTGGGAGAGGGAGTTACTGGAATCAGGGTGGGCAACTGTAGCATCTCCTATGAAGAGGATTATGGAAAGAGAATGGGTCCTAGGAAGAAAGCTCCAGAAAGTCCACACCAAGAGAGACAGAGGAAGATGGGTCAGCTATTGTGAATCAGAGTGGTAGACGTGGGTGGTGGGTGGTAGGACAATAGGAACAGTGTCAGGAGGCAAGAGGAGGGAGGGTGTTTTCCAGCAGTGGTGAGTGGTCACAGTGGAGAATGCTGAAGTGGGAGCCAAAGAGTGGGGAGACCCTGTTGGGTTTGGAAAGATTCCTAGAGACTCGACAAGAGCATTTCATTCTCATGGGGAAGGTATAAAGAAATTTCCAAAATCTAAAGGGTAACCACCAGGTGAGAAGCAGCATGAGTGTGGGACACTCTGAGGAACATACAATGATAAAGGGAAGGAGACAGTTAGTGTCTATAAAGGGGGCATGAGAAGTCTCCAGAAGATTTGCAAGTGAGAAGATTAGAGTCAAAAGATAGGAGAGACAGTAGTTGTGTTGAACAATGTCTTCATCCATGAGTGCCCTCTCTTTCCAAGCAGTAGTTTAGAGTAGGACTCTCCTGTCTGAAGTAGAAAAATCAGAATCCCTACACCCATGAGCCCAGTCCTAGAACAAGGCCTGTTTCCAGATAGCGAATTAGTTGTGCTGACTCTAGAACCCATGTCCAGAGCTGTTGCTATATAGAAGCCATTTAGTCTCTAGGTGATGCATTTGTGCTTAAAATATATTGATACCTCTAGTCTGCATCACAGCTGCCCTCCTAGAGAGAGGGAAATTGTCAGATAGTCTCTGGGCCTTGTAGATTCTGATTGGAAGCTGGGCACTGGGCCAGTGAGCTTGTCAAACCAGGTTATGTGGGAATGTGCCCAGGGCTGCTGAGAAGAGGCTGCTCTGATCGGTGTGTATGGGCTTGTTAGACTCAGGTTGGTTTTTACTTTCCATCAAAGGGACACCTGAGTCTCTCATGTAGGTAATAACTCTAGGTTTGTCCCCACTGCTCTGTTTGCTTTGGTTACTGGTGTTCAGCAGAGGAAACCTTTTTCTAGGTGAATGGATCTTTTCTGAGAGCATTCTTGGCAAAAGAAGACTTTTCCCCTGTAGTAATGGTGACTACCACTTACAGAGGATGCACTCCATGCCCAGTGTTCTTGCAGGAGCCTGGCATGCGTCTCTCTTGGCAAACAGCAAGCATGGCATCATGGCCCATGTTACACGTGAGGAAATACAGCTCCACGAGGCTGGTCGAACCGCCCAGCGTCACAGCGCTGAGCATTGTAGAACCGGGGCTTTGTTGGTCTTTCTCCCTGAGACCACCTTTGTGCTGCCAGACTCTCACTTGGTATTGTGTCCTGATTCTCCAACATGTGTCCACTCACCTGGTGTTAAACAGCCTCCACAATAGCCCACGTGGAAGGTTACTAGGCCATGTGACTTTTTTATTGTTCCTTTTAGAACAGATGTTCCACACAAAATAGCAATAAAACTTCTCCTAACTTGCCTCCTTGCCTTCGCTCTCTCCCATGACAGTCTGCCATCACAGTGCCCCACAAAGTGTGCTCTTAAAGACCACGTCACTCCTGTGTCTGCAGACTCTCCATGGGTGCCCATCGCTGTTGGATAAAGGCCAACCTCCTTGCCTTGGCACACAGAGCAGCCCTTTATGACTTAGCTCTTGGCTATATCTCAGACAGCATCCTCCACTGTCTCTGCCTCCAGATGACTTACTGTTTTTTTCAGGGAAGACACTGAGCAGGTTGTCATGCTCCTTTATATCTCTGAGGTTTTGCTCGAGATGTTCCTTCTACATGACATGTCCTTCCTTTCTCCTATGGTTGGTAACCCAAATGGTATCTCATTTTCTCTGTAATGCTCACTGACTGCCCCAGGTGGGTTTATTCCAGAATATATTGAATTTTCCTGGATTGCATGTCTGACTTTCCTAAAGTTGGTGAGCAAAGGGACAAAGTTCTGTATATCTTGCTCTACTAGACGTCAGCTCTGGGACTGACCTGCAGTGGGCGTTCAGTAAATATGTTTTTGTCCATTGGACTCAGTACATTTGTAGACATCACTGAGTTTATTGCCTTTGGAGGGTGCTGAGTCCCAGTAAGAGTTCCAGCTTCATCACAGTGTTCAATGTTTGATTGTGGTAGAGAGAGGAATCTGTCTAATGTTTAAGCTGGACTAGGTTCAATCTATTCATGCAGAACTATAATGCTTCCTCTATTTCTTTTTCTTTTTTTTTTTTTTACCTCCAAAGCTACCTTAGGAGTCATATTGATAACGTTTTACACAGGGAATTTCATGGTCCCTTGAAGAAAAAGAGCAGATACTTAATTATACAGTCTTAATTAAACCTCTTTAATATTAGAGTTGACCATTGTCCTCGTAGCGGTGGAGCCCTAATATCACACTCTCCCTTCTTCCTTGAATCTTATCATGGGTTATACACTTGTCACATCAAATGGCTTTTCTCCAGTTCGGGTAGGTGTTTCCTTGTTTTCCCCAGTTAATTTAAGGCCTCTATTTCAATATGGCAGGGAGTCTTTTTATTCTTAGTTTAGTGATGAGAGAGCTGAAGTTCAGTTCAATGTTCACACCTTACCCTTTGTAAGTAAATCATAATCTTTCAGTTTTCCACTTAAAAATGCTGACTTTAATCATAATCAGACATCCATTGTTAGTGAGAAAGGTTGGATGGTCTCCTCCTCCTTCTTTATGGTCTCTGACCTTTACTTTAGGGACTCTGGACCCATCTGTCTCCTTTCCTGGCTAGAAGCTGTGGGCTGGGTGCATTGATCCTCTTGGTTCCCACTGGTGAGTGTTTTGTGTCTGGGACTCTGTGCTTGATGCTGTGTCTCTTCCAGGGCGCTTCACTTGTCCTCTTTGTTGGTTTCTAACTTTTTAAAAATGTTTTTCAAACGTTAGCTTGTAGGATTTAAAACCTACAAGTTAGAACAACCCTTCAGTTAGACATTCGGCTGGCTATTTTAAACAGAGAGGAGAAATCCCATGAAACCCATGCCATAGTGAATGAAGTATTCCAAAGTGGCGCTGATCTGAGTGACGGCGGTGCTGCTGGCTCTCCTTTCTGGCAGTTGTCTGAATCAGGTGGTAGATGCTGCTTTGTGTACCATCCACTGCCATTGACGACCTCCATACGAGGGTCTTCGCATCACTTGACTTGTCTTTGTAGCCCGGCTCTTGGAATCCTGATGCGTGAACATCCTGTTTTTTTTGTCTACTCACAGAGTATAATACTTGGGTAGGCCCTTCTTTGTCAAAGCTCCCTCATTTTCCAGAGCGGTAGAGAGGAGACTCCTTCAAGGCTTAATCGTTGTTAAAGCATGTCCATCAGTGAACACTTCTTTCCCACGCCCTCCAGCTGATGATGCTTAGTGTTCTTTTTTTTTCCTGAATTTAGGTTCTTACTAGTCCCTTGCTAATGTCAACCCCTGATGAATTCCACAGCAAGCGAACATCCCTGTCAAGGTTTTGTCAGTTCACTTTAGTGATCTCACAAATACTGGAATTCTTGTGCATGTCCAGTTCCCTCATTAACATTGCTGCCTTGTCTTTGATTCTGCCAAAAAGTAAATGTGATTTTCTTTAGGCATGGTGGGGAGGGGATAGTAGGGTGATAGATGAGACTAATCTGTTCTTCTAAATTAGAAGGGACTAAACAAGATATATGGTTTGATTGAAGGGAAATAGAAATTTTTGATGCTAATTACCATGCGGTTTCGGATGGCTGCCTGGGGTTGGTACCCACATTGAAGCACATGATATTAACAAGCTTTGTGTTCTCTCAGCTCTAGCAAGACCTGTGCCATCTAATGTCTTTCCAAGAACATAACTAGAGAATTAGTCACAAGAGGCATATGTCTTGATAAGGCATTGCCTACAAAAGAAGCTCTTAGATTTCACAAATGGGGCCAGCATGGGCTAGGTGGAACCCTGCAAAATTAGAGTAGGGATAAAGATTTACAGAACTAAAACTCGATCTTGAGCTTTGACTAAAGTCAAACAGATTTGCTTTTTAATTTTTTTTTATCTCATTAAAGGAAAAAGAAAAAAAATGAAAAGATTTGATTGAATTTTGTTTTTCATTATTTTTCCATTTCACTCTTTTCTGTACTTCTCACTTCTAACTGTATCTAGGGAAAGTGCCAAAATATCAGGTGAAGTAGTCCCCTAGAGTTTAATTCTGACCAAAGATTGGAAATCTGAATGCTCCACTAAGTGAAAGAATCCAAATTCCAAGCCTGTTGTTCATATACCCTGGGTTTAGGGGCATTTTTTTCTTAGACTTTTTAAGATTGTTACATTTTTATGTCTCACCAAACTATGTGTTTGAACATTTTCTAGTTCGTTGACAGGTCTTAAAGTAGGGAAATGAGCCATTAAAAGAAGGAGGTGTGGGAAGGCACAGGGAATGATCACCTTTTCATCTCATATTGTATTCTACATATGTTATTTCATAGAATCTTCGTAAAAGTTCTATGAAGATTCATTTTGCAAGTGGGGAAACTGAGTGTGAGTTTCCTAGATTGTAAATCAAATAGGAGGTAGGGGTCAAAACTCAATTTTATTCAAAACCATGCCCTTTCCATTTCCTATTTCCTGGTTATCCATGGGAAAGAACACACATGCTAGTGTGCTTTCTGTCTTTGCTAGTCTTGATATTCCTTGGTTTAATTTCTTTCCTTAAAGCAATAGAGTTAAATTACCCTAGTAAGCAAAAAACCTTGACCAAGACTTGAGATCTGTGCTTATATCTAGATGATGAGCTGGCTCAGGACTATGGAGTCATGCCTCTGTGATTTAACCATGATTTGTGGCACCATGATTTCTCTTTATTAAGTTCATGGTACCAAACATTTTGAAACCACCTTAACTTATGCACTCTCAGGTGATTGGATAAGCTCTGAATTTATGGTCAGGAGACCGTATTTAAACTCCAGCTTTCTATTAACTTGTTGGGTGGCTTTGGGGACATTTCTCTGGATCTGAATTTCTCCATCTAGGCAATGAGAGAGTTGAGCTATGAGATCTGTAAGGTAACTTCTGACTCTAAATGCTGCCATCTGGCACAATTGATCTTAACGGAAGCTTCACGAAGGTAGGGATTGTGCATGTGCTGTTGTACCCCAGAGCACCCTTATTACACACAAGAGTGAGTCTGCTGCTGCCTTATGAGCTCAGTATAGATCAGTCAGCTATTCCTTGTTGAACATTTATTATGCCCTGGGCATGATCAGGGCTCTATTTTCAATCTGTTGCTAACCTGGCCCATATTACATACTAGTGAGCAGTTTTTGTTTTTGTTTTTAAATTTTCTATCAATTACTGTTTTTCTTTTAGGTCATAAAAATGTTCTTCACACATGTCAATATTCAGATTCAGTATTACTTGAGGACCTACTAAGGACAGACCAGGGATACTAGTTAGTCAGTTTTAGTCAACTGTGCTCCTGCTGTTTATTTCTGTAGAGCTTCCCAGTGCTGTTCTGGTCTCCCCCTGGAAGTTCTGTAAGATTACTCAAGTGGTGAACATGTCGCTATTACCCCCTCTTCTAGGGTTCAAAACTAGGAAGAGGTGAAAGTCAAGGGGTAGCAAAAGTAAACTCCATACTGCTAAGATAATTCTAATATTGTTACTACTTCTTAAAATATTCTAATAGCTTTTTTTTTTCCCCGAAAGATGAAGGAGATGCAAATACTAAGAGATGACTTGGCCTTGCTCCATTGGGGAGGGTCGTTCAAGGAGCTCCCCGCAAACCCTTCCTTCCTGAGTGGTATCTCCAAAACATAAATATCCCTATGTTCCTTTCCTGCTTACATTTTTCATTCTTTCTCCATTGTCCTCAGGGTAAAAGTTAAACTCATTAATAGCTCATTTGTAGAAAGAAAAGTGGGAAGGCTCTTCTGCATTGCTTGTAGGTGAGACCAAGGTATCCTGCTATTTGGTGGTGGGGAGTCATCGCTACACGAATCATGGCACAATTGAGAGCCCATCTTCTCCTTCATTATTGTACTTACTTGTTAACTTCATGTTTTCTTCATTTTTTTCCTTTACTCTTTTACTTCTTCATCTGTTCTCATCATTTATCATCTACCCTCCCATCCCCTCAATTATCCATTCACTGACTTTCTCACACATGCAAAGTTTGTTGATTACTTTTCCTCTTTCCATCTTTCTTTGCCTCCCACCCTATAAAGTGCTCTTTGGCTTGCCTCCTTATGGAGATACCTTTTTTGGATTTGCTCCTAAACTGCACACTAAACTGGAGTGTGGGGCTGATGCAGGTCCTCAGAGTAATAAGCATGTCCAGTCCTCTCCTATTTGCCTGTTGAGAGGTTTCTCAAGAGTGGCAGTGACTAGAAGTGAAAGGTAGAATACAAAATGTCTTGGTTTAGTTGTATGTTTTACAAAAGTCTTTTCCAGAAACTTACTTTTTTCACTAAACTTAATGGGATTGACTAGATCAGTTTTTGCCAAATTAATATTGTAAAAATGCTTTCTGTGAGAGATTTATAAGGATGTAGCGCAAAAGGAGTTCTGTAGTAAAAACAAACAAAAAAACTTGGGAAACGTTGGGATAATTAAAAGTAAAAACTTGATTAATAAAAAGTTTAGGGTGTGCCCTGGTGGCCTCATGGTCTAGAACACCTGGGAGCAGTCCCACGTACATCCCAAGGTCCAGGGCTCAAGACCCGGGTCCAGGGGGAACAACAGGTGTGAGCAACTAAATGAAAATAAATAAATGAAGTTCTTCCTTCCTTCCTGTTTGCCTGCTCACCTTCATTCCTGCCTGTACCGTCCTTAAAAAAAAAAAAAAAGTTAAAAATGGTATCTTACTGTGGGGCTTCTGGGAACTTCTAATATGCTTAATATCTGTTATGACTCTTGAAAAGGGAGATTGAGGATGAAGCTTGGACATTTTGAGAGTTATGAGCTTTCAGAGAAGTTGGTTGTCCCTCAATTTGTACAGCCTTTAAAGTGTTCAGTGAGTGAGCTGGGTAACAGACCTTCCATCTGCAACTGCTGAATGTGGTAACATCGTTAGTTCTGTTAGAGAATAAATAACATAATTAAATTTTTAGATTTCCATGATTTCTCTCTCTCTCTCTGTCTTTCTCCTGCCTGTCTATCTATCATCAGACATGCTAAAACCTTATGGTGGAAATAGGAGGAATGTGATAGGGTCGCTTTGGACAACTACATGTAGGCATCACTAATTTGCATTATCTGTCTTTTACAAATTACAGACAATTCATGATATAGATCCATCTATTTATAGAGGACAAGTCACTTAACTACTCATTCTCCCCATCTGCAAAGTGGAGCCCACAATTATTTTCCAGTTCAAATGGTTGGTGATTTTGTGATTTGTTCTCTGGTTACTCATCGAGTGCAGGCCCAACCTTGAATGATTATGGGAATTAATCATGTCATGGAGAAATGAAACAATATTTGTTTTGATTATGCCATTGTTAATTAGGTAAGGTTCACTCTGACCCTGACTGAATGGTGCAGGCAAGGGCTTGTGATGTGAGAAATGGATCCAAATGAGAATGCTGTTCTTTAGTAGAGAGTAGAAAGCACTTCAGTTCAGATTTCTTGAACTGGGGTGTGATGAGGACAGTTTCTGGAAGGGCTTGGTGAAGAACAGTTCTGCTGAACTACTGAGTATATATTTTTGTTTGTAACATGGTCTCTGCCGTACCCTTTTGGCTAATGCAATAATCTAATGAATTGCTGTCATTTATGAAGTGCCTACTGAATGTCATATGTTCTCTAAGACCTTTACAAACAGCATATCATGTACTTTTCACAACAATCTGCCCTGACATGTCTGGTCACAGTCAGGGTCACTGAGGAGTTCTGCCTAGTTCCTGGGTTTATAACTAAAGGGGCAGGGGCATGCTGTCAGCTTCAGGATTATTAATTGCAGGAGTCTGGAATTTTCTTGTGTGGACCAGAGAATAGTATCTCTAGACAGTAACATGATAACAAAGCTGGCAATCATAATGATCCTGGTGATGATGACGATACAGAGTAGCAGGGGAAGTTAAAACAGGAATTTTTTAAAATGAGTATTATATGTGCTAGATATCTTTCTAAGTATCCCAAGAAGCAACAGAATGGATTGTTTAAGAGATTAGGGTCTAGAGCTACAGAGCCTGGGTGTAAATCCCTCTCCATTTGTACTTATTAGCTGTGTGATTTCGGTAAGGGATAGCAATGGCACCTATGCAATAGGGTTGATGGTTGCTGAGAACAGAAGTGATTTTGAGATTAAGAAAGTAACAAATGGTAACTCAGTGCTCATTAAATGTTGGCTGTCATTTATTATGTTTCATTCCTGAGCTCATGTAACCTGTATATCAGCCATCTGAAAAGGTTTTAGTTTTCCTCTTCTGCCAAAGAGAAGACCGAGGGATCAAAAAGTTAGGGAAGGACTGGGCCTCTTATTGTTGCGATGTTAAAGCATGTGGTTATTTTTCTCCCATTCAGGACAGTGAAGTTGCATCTCAGTCTCTATTTCACACACATGGTGGACTTTTATCTTTTAGGCCACATTGGCTATATTATACATATAAGAAGGCGAGGCTCACAAGAGTTACTGGTTTTGTGAAAGGTCAAAATATTAAGTAGGAAGTCAGGATTCTAATACAAGTCTGGGGGACCGCAGAACCTGGCTACTTTCTTGAAAACATAGAACATTATTGTTTGTAAAAGTTTCATTGGTGACAGACCCTGAGAATGAGCTTTCTTTGTTTCCTTCAACTATTAATTGCTCCCTCAACACCTGCTGAGAATCTGTATTTGTCCCTGCAAATATGCAGGAAACATGGACTTGACCTTGTGTGTTTTCATGCATGTAGAAGATCACATTACAAAGGGACATTTTCATCCCAGATCAAATGAAGCAACAAGTAGAAATTTATAATAGCTCCAATTGCAAAGGTCTGAGAGAAAGGGAAATTTGGGTTAGGAATTAGTTAGAGAAATAACTCTTCTTTGTGTAGTTATCTTCCCATTTTCTTCCTTTACCCTTTCTTCTCTATACTAGTGTAATACAGAGGAAAACACTTGGGTTGTAACAGCTCATTCATTCATTCATTCAGTCACTCAACAAATGTATATTAAATACCTATGTTATACCAGGCACTGCTCTGGGCAGTAAAGAGATATAAGTGAAAGCTGGCAATATCACGGCTCTTGCAAATTATTCATTTTATTAGTGGGTGACAAATAATAGACATGCCTAAATTATATTAGGTGGTGATAAATGCTTAGAAGAAAAATAAAACTTTGCAGGACACAGTGATGGGAAGGTATTTTAAATAAATTTATTAGGGAAGCTTTCTCTAGTGTTTCAGTAGAACCCTGAATGAATTCATGTAGCTATCTGGGGGCAGAACATTTTACATATAGGGGAAACCAGTATGAAGATATGGAGGCAGTAACTATCTGGTATGTTAGAGGAGTAGTAAGTAGGTCTATGTGACTGGAGTGGAGGGAACAAAGAAAAGAACCATAGGGTGGCTGCCTAAAACACTCTAACTTGATGGAATGAAACAGTTATTTTTAACTGTGATCATTTTTGTCTGTTAAGTGGCTCTGTGATTTTTCCTTGGGGTCTCTCATGTAGCTAGGCAAGTAGCAGTTGGGGATGGAGATATCTGAAGGCCTGCCTGGGTTTGGAGCAGAGGATGGTGATAGTTGATAAGAGTAGAGTGGTTGAAGAAAGTGCCTGCCTGTGAGCCATGTTGGTACCATCCTGTCTGGGTTTCTAACAGGATGGTGACTTGAGGACATTGGACTTTGATTCCCAGATACCATGCTACCAGTCAGAACTAATCATCCTCTTAAAGATGGGGCCTGGAATTGGAATGGGATTGCTTCCATTATACGCTTTGTCATACTGTGTTCAGATTCAAAGGGAGAGGATATGGGTTCACTGTCAATGGGAAGTGTTCAGCTTTCATTCATCACAGAGGACATTAGAAAAGCAGTGAGGGGGACATTGCAGCCCAGGGGAAGATTTTGGAAGATGTGTTTCTGAGCATGATAGGATGTCACTGAAGGGTTCTGATTAAAGAATGGCATGACCTACTTTGACTTAATTTATGTTTTCCACAGATGGTTTTGGCTGCTACACAGAGATCAGACTAGAACATGAAAGTAAAAAGCGATAGCTTTTGTAAATGTCCAACAAGAGACGATGGTGATTTGAGTTAGAGTATAATAGGACCATGTTCCAATTCAGTGTACAATCTGGATGTTGAAATTGCTAGGTCTGCTGATGGATTAGTTGTGAGAGAAGTAGGAGTCAAAGTGCCTCCTCTTCGGTGGTTTTGGCCTGTGTGGAGAGAAGTATAGAATTGCCATTTTTGAAGATCAGGGAGACAGATGAAGGATTTGGAGGTGAGTATGAAGATCCAGGGCTCATTTTCTGACATATTAGGCTCAAGTCACGTATTTAGTTTCCAGGTGAAGAAGGCAAGCACCTGCTTAGGTGTGTTGCTCTGAAGTTCAGAGGGGAAGTTGGGCCTAGAGATAAATTTTGGGAATTATTAGAAAGTAGTTGGTGTTTAAGAAAATCACGGACTTGATACAATAATTTAGAAAGTGAGAGTCTAAAGAGGAGGGTCGGCCTGAGCCCAGTGCCTGTTTACAGGATGGGAAAAAGAAGAGAGCAAATATGTGCCTAGTGAGATAGGAAGTGTCTATGGGAGACCGCAGGAGGAAACTATTTCGAAGAGGAGGGCTATGTAAATAAAATAACCACTGAATATGGCCCCTGACCTATTTTGGTCAAACAGAATAGTGCTCAAAAAGTCAGTGTCCATCAACTCCCCTTGTACAAAAATGCCAAAATGATATTTGATTGAATCAGAGGAAGGGACTCATTTGCAAATTTTAACCTATGAAATGGGAATTTCTTATGGTTCAGCCTATAACTGAAGCAGAATGCTATCTTCTAAAAAAGATGGGCTTTTACTAGCCTGTTTTCTCATATTAAGATTCCAATTTGCTCATTTCCCACTTAATCAATTCTGTAGGAGAAAACAATCATGGAAATAGTTTCTAAAATACTCTTTGGTTCTGAATTTGTTGCATGTTTGTTTTCTGATGGTGCCCTATCAAGTATAAAGGTCCAGCCAGCTTCATCCACACATTTTGCATTTAGAACACAGATATATGAACCTAAGTCTTCAATCCTTTTACTGGGGACTCACTGTGTAGCTCCCCCTGTTTTGGAAGGTCTGGTTGTGTCCTCTCAGGTACTCTGCAGTTAGGTGAAGCTGCCTACAAGTGGACTGTGGTGTCAACTCTAGGGGTGACTGTGTCTTTCAAGTTTCTTTTCTGCTGGAAGTGTTATCTCCTTTGGTGCAAGGTTTTTGATGACTAGGGCTTCCCTAGTCACTAATGTTCATGGATCTGATGAACAAGTTTCTTCCCATCTTAGTTTAGGAGAAATGACAAAACTAAATATGACAAAATGAAATTCTTTTCTACTCTTCGAAGTCTGGCAGAAACTAGAAGGAAAGTGATTAAGACCTATCAACAGCATGGCTTCCCAGTGATGCACTCTTTTCCAGAGACATTCTAAAGTTACCTGGCTGCCTCTCTTTATCTTAGTTCCTTGTCCTGGAAACATGAGTTTATTAATTAGCCTTACATAATTAAGCTATCTCATTAAGACCTGAATGGGCTACCACCTTGCTTCTCACTCTAAAGGACCCCCTTTAAATGGGGGTATATTCCCTTTCCACAAAAGCATTTATGAATCCATTTTCAAAATAAGTTCAAGGGTTTCAATGAAAAAAAACAACAACAACAACAACTCCATTATTCCAGCAATAGGAAAAACATATCTTAAAGTTTCAGAAGGAAGAGTACAGCTTTAGAATACAATTGTTCTGTTTGGCACACAGGTCACCCAGAGTTCTGGGAAGGAAGGCATGTTAAGAAGGAAGGTCCTGCAGACATGTATGTTCTGAGATTCCTGTCCTAAGCATGTGCAACCGTATACAAAGGAAGTGGAAAATGAAAGGCGTAGTGGGGAAGGAGGGAAAAGCAGCTATTAATGACTGCACATTTTCTTTGTGCCGGTTTATGATCCTGTTTATGTCTTAGACAGTCCTGAGGTCAAGTAATATCTACATGTCAGGGAAAGAAGGTGAGTTGCATAAGGGTTATTTGGCTTGTAAAAAATCAAATAGCTAGAAAGTAGCTAGAAAGTAGCAAAGCTAGGATTCAAACACAGGCCTATGGGACCCTAGGACCCTGCTGCTTCCTTGAAAATATGAAAACAATGAAGGAATGTGACTGAGTGTTGCCAGGGTAAGAATCAGGGTAAGATTCTAGGGTAAGGATCCTGCACCCAATTCCGTATGGGGAGGGGAGGCGAGGGGAGATTTTTCCACACCGACAATGCTCAGATGCCAGCTGGGTATCCTGCAATTCAACTCAATACTGACACTGCTTGGAGAAAGCCTCAGATCCTGCTGGTTAAGGTCTCATCCTACAAGACCACCTCTATTTCTCTTCCCCACTGCCCCACTCCATACCTCAGCACCAGTTCGAAGTCTAAGTTGTCACTGGGCTTTTGACCCATTGGCTGTGGATTGTCTGTTCCGACACCTCCTTCTCAGGTTCAGTTCATTTGCTGGAACAACTTACAGAACTCAGAGAAGCATTCTAATTATGAGATTACTGATTACTCAGGGAAGAATATAATGCAGGCACAGACGAAGAGATGCATCAGGCAGGTGATGGGGAAGGGACGTGGAGCTTTCAAACCCTCTCTGATCATACCACTCTCCCCAATCTCCATTTGTGTGCTGACCCAGAGCTCTCCAAACCCAGTTTTTCTAGATTTTATGGAAGCTTCATTAACAGGAATGCTTGGTTAAGTCAACTGAACTCAAACTCCAATCCCTTTCCTTTCCCCAGTGCTATGGGTGGGACTGAGAGTCCCAAGCCTCTAGTTGCAAGGGCGGTTTTCTTGGCAACCAACCCCCATCCTTAGGTAAAAGGCCAAAAGCCACCTCATTAACCTTATCACTTAGGACATTCTAAGGCTTCTGGCAGCTATCAGCTAGGAACCATGGACAAAGACCAAATTCAAATCCATCTGGATGATCAAATATTTATTATAAAATGCAATACTGGAAGGAACTCTTTGACTTCCTTTTTTTTTTTTTTTTTCCTATAGAAGGTAAGTTGTTTTGAGAGAAGGATTTTGCTTTTTAAGAACCTGTCTGCAAATGGCACCAGTCTCTAGTAGAAGAACCCTTGGCACAACTAAGGCACAATGGCATAAGAGTTTGGAATGGAGTTGAATTCCTATCCTGAATGAACTTGAGTAAAAACATTTAACTTATGTGATCCTCAGTTTCCTCATCTGTGAAATGGGAATGGCACTTCATCAGTTTTTCAGTTAGTTGTGATTATTAAATTATGTAAGACAGTTGGCCTCAGGACGGGGCAGTAGGAGCCTGCTAGTTATCGGAGTAGTCAGCAGTCAAGATGCCACTGTCACCTAGTTCTGGTCAGGGGAGAGCATTATTTTTTTGCACAACTTTAGAAGACGTTTTAATGTGTTGACTTATATTTCCTGGTCAACTTTTACTTCAGGAACTTAGGATAATGATGTAAACTTTTTTTAATGAAGCAAACCTTTAAGTGTCTTTTAGCCTACTCAGCTTATCACACCTAATATGAGGAAAATCCCCATTTATAGAGAGACTCTCCAGTCTCTGTCCAGTGCTATACAATAACATATCAGGATATCTGCATCTGCCATTTACTTAACTTTTCTTTTATCTCCTTACCACGGTTCATCCATGGGGAATGCTCTAGACTGGTGTAATGGGCATTTGTTTGTTTACCTCTATAAATATTATTTTGTTCTCTTTTTTCCTTCTAAGGACTCTCAGTTTCCTTTGGAATTTTGTGTAGTTCTATGGAAGCTGCCTACATCGCAGACTCCAGGAGGAGGAGTTCATCTCTTCCTTTGACTGCTATGATAGGTTTAGTGGAGGGGAGTGTAGAACTTAAATTATTCCAGTCACGGTGAATCTTTGCATTTTGTTTGGATTTTGGGGGTGAAAGTTTTCTGCTGAGTGTAGATGAAGAAACCTGAGGCCTTGAGAATGGTGTATAGCCATTTTGCAGTTGTGATAGAGGCTGGTCTAAGGGTAAAGTTGACCCTCCAGAAAGCAGAGGGGAAAGATGAGAGAAGTCAGGTTCTTGGCCATATCATTAACTCAATCATGCTTCCTTGACTCTGCCACCATTTCTTGACTCTTCTCTTACAGAGATTAATAAATTTATTTATTTATCTTTTTATTATTTAAGAGAAGGAAGAAGCATTTTATTTTAATTTAGTTGTTCACATAGATTGTTCCCCTGGGATACCAACCTGGGTCCTTGGGATATGCGTGGACTGCACGTCTTTGGAGTTGGCTGACCTAACCGCTACTCCACCAGGCGTACCACAATTTATTTTTAATGTGAAAATTTTGTAACTTCCATATCCTTAACTGACAGGAGAATTGGAGGCAGGTGGCCTGTGTTGCTGGACTAGTTCTACAAGACTTGTGACATATCTATTTCCAAACTTAAATTGGGAATTAAATGAGATTATGAAGGTGAAAGCTTTAAACTCTGAAGTAATTATAAATATAAGGCATTGCTATGATAATTAGCGTTATGTTCATGTCATGGTGATATTCAAGAGTCCCAAGTTAGGTGAATGATTTTGTGTTTCTTTCATATCAAAGCTTTGTATAGGCATTGATTGACCCCTAAGCTACTGGCAGGCATTTGTTGTAGTTCATCTTTTCAGGTGTTGGTAAGTGATGGGGACCTATGGATTTCAGAGAGAACCTGAGAGTTGCTAAAATCACCATGAATAGATTTACTTTTGGTAATAATAAATATAATCATCAAATCAAATGCTTTCCTTTTCTTTAATTTGCCTTCACTAGGATTTTGAGATTTTAAATCAAAGTTCTCTTTACCAGTGGGTTAAAGCCATGTAATGATAGCAATGATGAGATTACAAAGCATCCAAATAACTCAACAAAAAGAAGCCAAGTATCTTTAACCCTCAAATCAAGAACAGGGTCAAGTGATCATTTTGTGGTAATAGCCACCAGAAACATTTTCTTGGTCTGCCAAAAGAAATAGTCTACTGGCATCTGCTGTGTCTACTGAGTCATCACCAAATGCCCATCAGCAAATAAAGTGCTTTCCTGAGGCACCTAAATAGGATAATATATATTTATTTTTTGTCTTACTGTAAGGAACCCTCTCAATAACAGTCAGTATAGACATGAGAAATAATGGTTAGATTTGTAATATGATTCATGATCTAAGGTGGTAAGCTAACTGGACGCAAACTCAAAAACCTTGGATTCCATTCACTTAATTTTTGGAGGCCTCAAGTTCTCACTTGGTAGAGGGAATAAGAAAATCAATACTGCCCAATTTCATAAGCTTTTATGAGGATCGAGTAGGGCCACATATGTTAAACAGCGATATGTTGCGTATTACTATCATTTTTATTAATTTCAGGTAATAGTTGACTCAATGATGTTTAAAGTTATTTTGAATTATTATTTCATTTTTTGATTCATAAAATTTTTTGTTTAAAATAGTTTCTTACTTTCTTGTCTGCCAAGCATGCAGAGTAATGAAAATACAAAAAATTATCTGAACAGATCAGAAAATAGCACATACATGATTATTTCCCCTAAAAGTTTCAACCATTTCAACTAAGCATGATTCCCAGTTTGAAAATATGTGATGATAGCCAGGTAGAGCAAGTTATGGGGGATATTATGACATATTGTAACATGTTAGATGAAAGGCCATATGTAATTATGGAAACAAAAGTCATGAATTTATTTCATTTATTTATAAAGCTACATCCATATAAAATCTCTGAGAAATTTGAAAAATCAATTAAAGCACAAACTAACAATAAAATACAAAGAGTTAAAACTCAGATTCCATCATTGGTCAAGAATTTTTATCCCATCGGATACGAAATTAGTTAATTGACTTCTTTGAGTGATAATGCTTTTACCAGGATAGTAATCTCCAAAGAGTTGAGACTTTTCATTCTAGTGTTCTAGATCAGTGATGTTCCAAAGAAATATAATGTAAGCCACAAATCAAGATATCTACAGATAATTCAAAATTTTTCAGTAGCCATATTTAAAAAATGAAAAAGCAAAACTAATTCTAATAATATTTCATTTAATATATCAAAAATTATCATTTAGCATATAATCAGCATAATACATTTTTATGAGATATTTTGCTTTCTTTTCTGAACTAAGTCTTCAGAATCTATTGTGTATCATATCACATCTCAATCTAGATCGCCATATTTCACATTTGCCAAATATGGTGAATGTCTATTTTATTGGGCAGTGCAGCTCTAGATGGGGGAGGGGGTTAGGGATTAGCGAGACCTGGGTTTGCATATCTGTTCCATCACTTATTTCCTGTGTGACTTTGAACAAGTTACTATTCTTTATAGCTGTCTTGAGACTTAAATAAGATGAATCACCTCTGAGGACATCTCTTCCAACAACTAACCCATGATAGGTGGTCAACATGTGTAAATTCTCTTCCCAGTTTTTCAAAAAGGAGGTGGAGAGTGGAGTGGGAGAAAGCCAGAGGCATTGGCAGCAGGAACCTGGATGAATCTTCCCATTCCAGGAAAAACTGACCACAGACGGTGCAAGGACTGAGAAGTTAGAGAGAGGATGGAGGTGCTGAACTGAGTGAACAGATGGAGACGGGACAGGCAGTCCCAGAGTGGTGCTACATGGTTACTCTGAAAGCTGAAGCATCTTTCTCTGCTGTGTTGCTCTACATTGTGAAGCCATGTGATCTCCTCAAAGTGGGAGCTATCAGGGATGATGAATAACTCAAAATCATTGCAAAGAAGGAATGGCTGAAGTGGAAGTAGGTGACTAATGTCAGAGAGGAGAGGGGAGGAGGGGAGAGGAGGAGAGGAGAGAAGAGGGAGATTGCAAAGACTGCAGGAAAAATTTTTAATCTTTAAATAAACCAACTTTGATTCAACTTCAATAAGAAAGGGCTTTATAACAGAGATGATTTGAAAATGGAATGTGTTGTCCTGTGAGGTAGTATTTTATCAGAAGACGAGCTAGCACTTTACCACTTGGAAAGATGCTGAGAGGAGGAGCAAATGAGGGGAACATAAAAAGTGTCCTGTGATATGCTGAATACTGTTCTCCTCATTGCCAATGTTAGGTAAGGCGAATGCAGTGACCACTTACAGATGTAATTGGATGAGATGATCTGTGAGAGCCTTTCTGTTCTAGAAGTCTTGAAATCACTTCCTGGGGACTATTGCCTAATTATTAAACCTTGGATTCTCTATTCTTTGAGGATATGACACACAAAAAATTGAATATCTTTTTGTTGGCTCTGGTTGTGAGAAGTGACTTCCCAAAAATCAGTGTGAACTTATCTTTCAGTTCCAGTTATATTGGCATCAGCTTGTCTCCTGGCATGTCAGGCCCTGGCAGAGATGGACTGCCAGCCTACTCTCGGGCTTCCAACTGCACATTCCATCTGAGATTCTCTCACTCCTTGGTTTCTCAGTGCCACTTCCGATTTTCTTCCTATCTCTGACCCTCTGAATCTTCCTCGATTCCTACTTCTCAGTGAGTTACAGACGTTTCTGAGGGACCTCAAAGGCCCCCTTCTCTTCCTCTCTGCTCTTCTGCTGTGATCTCATCTATTCTTTTACTCCCACATCTTTTGCCTCTAGCTCAGATTCCCCCTGGGATGCTTATCTGATGTCCTCACCTGATGTCTCACAGGCTTCTGCAACCCAACCTGCCATACCTGAACTCGCTTCTCAAACCTGTTCACCCTCCTGGACTGCTCAGTGATGAGAGGCACTGTCATCCTCAAGCTGCCCCATTTAGACCCTGCAGTTAGCCCTACATCCCTTCTCTTGCCTCCCACAGCCAGTTCATCACCAGGACCTGTGGGTTTGAACCTGACTACACTTCTGCTCTTACTCATCTATCACCTGGCTTCCTTTTATTGTCTTCTTAACACAGGGGCACACACCATTTTTCTCAAGTCTTAAGATTTGGTAGAATGCCCTCAGAGACTATCGTGGGGCTGAGAGGAGGCCACATAGGCATGAATTCTGATTTTGGCCGTCTGTTGCTACCCAAGCAGCTTGCTTTTATCTGTTTCATTTAGTACTCACTGAAGATTTGACCTGTAAAGTCAAAGATGAATGATAAATAGGAAAAGCATGCTTTTGCCGACTTTTCAGGTTCAAGGTTTCCCCACTTTTACATCATATTACAAACACCCCTAGGAGATCTGTGTGTATTAAAAATCGAATTATGCCATATCCTAGTTTAAAATGTTTCCTTGAATCCCCACTGCCTACAGGATAAAGGTCAGCTTTCACACTAGGGCTTTTATGACGTGACCCTTGTCCATCTCTCTGCTTTTTCTAATACTGTCCCCTCCCGTCTCTCAGATAATTTTTCGACTCCCTCATGCATTTGATCACACAGCATCCTTGCAGAGGCATTCCTCCCAGCTGCTATCTGCCTGCTAAAATATCAGCTTCTCTTTCCAGACTTGTTTGGAGAATCACCTTTCTCTTTGAAATTCTCTTGATTGCACAAGTGGAAATGGTTGCTCCTGTCTTTTATTTCCATTCTCTGTACCTCATCTACAAGTCCTGGTAACATACAGTGCTCAGAATGACTTTCCTTTCCCTGTCTCTCCACTTTCTGCCCTGAGCAGAAACACGGCTGGCTTGGTTGTATTTGTTTGGTGACCAGCAAAGGGCTTAGCCTGGAGTTAGGTGCTCAGTCACTGTTGACTAAAAGAAAAAATCTGAATCTAAGATTTAGTTTAGATGAAAAGAAGTAAAACTATACAGATGGGCTAGCATTAATTCCCTCATGGGGAGTGATAGGTGACATCTAAAAAGACTTTCTCTGTGTTGGAAATAGACTGGAGAATTAGCAAGACATTGTGATGGCACCTCCTTAGTTTATAAAGGCATTTATTTCTGTGACCTGAATGCAGTTAAATCAGCTTCTGCCTAGTCTCTCTCGATTTGATGTTTGGAGATACCAAATTAATGGTGCTAAAATATTATTTGTACTGAACTTTGTAGCTTCAAACTGTTTTACTTCCATTGTCTCTTTGGACATGGACAGCAATCCCATGGGTCTGCCAGGGCAGATATTGTCCCATTTTATAGACACACAGAACCAGATGCTCAGATGTCTATGACTTCCCCAAAGTCACACAACAGAATTAACAGAGCCAGATGTTGAAGTCTTCTTATTTCAAGACCACTGACTGTTCAAATCTATTTGAGGTCCCTAAAGCAGCACTCTCATTACCCTTGAACATAATAGAGAAAGAGGTCATTAGGGTCAGAAAAGAATCCTTGTTGATACACCTGTCTGACAGCCAGTCATCTGGAGAATGGGGTTTTCCACAATCTTATTTACCTGCTCCCCCATTCCTTCCCCTAAGGCTTCCCTTGTTTGGGTTGCCAAGATTCTGCAATGGTCACTACAGTTTGTTGACAAATAACAAAGATGCTCCTTGTCTTGCTGTCAATTTTACATCCTCTGGGTTTGCCAAGTGAGCCTGACATGCCAGGAAGGGCTTTGTTGTGGTCTGTGACTCACCCCTTTGCCGCTCCCTGGGTGCAGGCGATTACAATCTGCCCATTACACAACTGTAGAACATCTCTGCATGAATTGGCAGAAGAGGGATAAAAAAATCCACAGACAAAGGACTCAGCTGCTGCTGCATGAATCAAAAGGCAACTACTATAGGAGAATTACTTTAATTTCATCCACAAGTTGCTTGGATATCATCTAGAGGTTTTCTGGAGGCATTGATCTTTGTGGAGAAATGCTTTCTCCTAGGTGTTCTGGCAGTAGGGTTTAGAACACCTTTTGGAATGAGGGATGTGAGTAAGAGAAACAGCCCTTCGCTTACTCAGAAGTAGCCCCTCTCATGTCCTATTGGTCACAGGTACTGTTTGCACAACATGCTCAGAGATTAGCCCATGTGCTCACCACATATGTCCTTTTCCTCAAAATGCTCAAAAATTGGAGCATCATTTTTTTTTTAGTGGGGGTTGGGGTTAGGGAGCACTTTAGTAAGATGTCAGAAGAATCATTTGTGAACAGAAATCCCAGTATGAAATCATGCAGTGTTCTCACAGATAATGTATTTGAGGAAGATTATATGTAGAAATGGCGTATAGATGGGACTAGAGTATTTCAATTGCCAGTGTTAGCCACACTTTGTCTTTAAAGGCTCATCAGTAAAACTTGTGGACTGGAGAGGTAAAGAGAGTTAGTGTCTGTGTCTGGTCAGTATCTTTTCCTTCCATTATCAACTGTTTCATAAGTTTGCTCATTGTACATTGAGCAGGGCCTTCTCCTATGCCATGCTCTGTGCTTGGTGCACTGTGGTTCAGAGATGAATCACATGACAGTTTGTGTTCTTGAGAAGTTCATGTTCTCTGCTAATGCAGGGAGAGAGGCAGACCTAAGTTCAGATAACTGTAATATATTCAGTTAAGTGCAGCGTTTGATACACTCATAAGGCGCTTTGCAAGTAGAGAAGGGCAGCTACTAGTTTTGAGAACTCCAGAAAACTTCTTGGGAGAGATAATGAGACTGAAATGAGTCTTAAGCAGAACTGCCCTTGGATTGTACAAGAAGGGCTCCTGATATGGGTCCTGAGCTTTAAAGGGCCAGCACTGTCTTTCTTCCATATGGACCCCTCCTCATAGATACTTGACATGCTGGAGTTTCTGCCCAAACATCACAGAGTCAGCTTCTCGATCCTGTGTGGGCTTTTCTCCAGTTCATTCTCCTTTGGATTTGATGCATCACTGAGTGAACGCCAAGGTCTGACATGTGGCAAGACTGTTTCTTTTTGGGAAAGAGTGAATGTTATTTAGATATGTGGACCCCTCACGCTACAAGACAGAGATGATGTGGAGAAAAGGAGGTGGGACAGGGACTGAGGCCAGGGTCTGTTTCTCCCAGTTCTAGTCCAGATCCCTGATCTTGCCCTTCCAGGTGGTTGAAGGTATATTTTTTTTAAGGTAAGAGAATAGAACATATTCTAACAGGAGGCTTGTCAGATCTATAACTTTTAAGCAATTAATCTATTCTCCATTTGAACCTCCATTTGTATCCTTGACCCTGACTTGCAAATGCCAGAAGCTGACCTGATCTTTGGGCTTCTTGTGTTGTCTCCAGGCCACACATTGACTTAGGTTCTCAGGGATGAACGAGACCTTTAGCCAAGGAGTTCCATTTATTGCAAATGCAGGCAAATGTCGAGTCATAGTAACAGTGAGTATACTGAAATTCACAGTCACAGTGCTGAAGGAACGTCTCTGTTACTACACAAGGCACAGAGAAGAGAAATCCCATTCTACTGGAGTGATAGAGATAGATAGCTAAAGCTTTATAGATTGTGAGTAGGAAGAGGAAGGCAGGGGCTGGACCATAAGAGGTCTTAGGATAAGCTAAAGAGTCTCTTCTCTGGTAGGTTGTGGGGACTTCTCAAGGATTCTAAATAGGAAAATACTGTGATACGATTTTCTCTTTAGAAAGATCCATCTGGCAACTGAGTGGAAGCAGATTGGAGAGACCAAGCTTGGGACTCAGCCTCTCTGCTCAAAGTCTATTCTTCCCGGTACAGAGATTTAACTCATCAGACTCTTGTTGCTCTAGCTCAGTGGTTTTCATCTCAACAGTCTTTAGATTCACTTGGAGGAATATTACAAAAACACGAATACCCAACCCTTGGTCCAGACCAATTAAATTGAAACCTTTGGGGCTTGGTTATCTGTAATTTTTTGATGCATGGAAGGTGATTCTGATACACACTGAGGACTGATGGTCACTGGGAGCTGTTTCTGTTTGTCATCATGCAGATTGGTATGAACTAATCATCTTCAGAAGGTGAGCACTATGCTCTTACTGTCCCCCCACCCCAGGTCTACAGATTCTTGACTGGGGGAATATTCCAGATATCCTCGACTTTTTTGGAGGAAAAATGATTTCTGGTTTGAGGGCTACATGAGAAACTTTTCTTCATGACCCAGAAACTCTTTAATGGTTATTTCCTATCTTTAACTTACAAATGTCTTACTGGGCTGCAGAAGATAGGAGTGCACATTTACTTCTTGAAATCCTTTTGGGATTTTGCAATTTAACTGTTTCATGCTCACCCACAGGTAGGCTCCCTTCAAAGATAGTTGCATCATTTTTCAAAGGAGTGATTTGCCCTTTGGGCTTAATGGAATGTCCTTGCGTGCCAAAGCTCATGGAAACCTTGTGGTGACAAATTCCCTTCCACCTACCTGTCAGGAGGTGAGTAATGCATGAGGCTGAAGGAGAGTGTCCCAATCCAACATGAACTGAGCTGCAACTCAAGGGAATGACTTTCCTCTTCTGGGTTGCCCCCATGGCCAGGGCATCCTGGGCAAGACCACCCTGTGAAATGCTCCCATGGGTACTGTGGTTCTCTGTAGAATTCACTTGGATCATCATTGCTCTTGGGTCCTAGGTCAGAGAGAAGGCTCTTCAAGAGAATCTTCCTAATCTGTTCCATGTCCAAGTGGAGACAGTACTGTAGAGGGGAGACAGAAGAGCCATAGTTTGGGAGAACATGAAGGTAGGGGCTGAGTCCACTTTATGCGAGGTGTCTAACACCTTGCATTTACTGGGAACCTGAATGATTGGAAGGTAATTCCTGGGAACTGGGCCACCACTGGGAATACTGGGAATAGGTTGGTCCCAGGAGTGTAGAGCACTGATGTTTACTTTCCTTTCTTATCTCTAAGGATGCTGTCTAGGGAAGGACTTAGGTCAGCATTTCCCATATAGATATAGCAACCAAGGCCTCTGCTAGATCAGAGTTCCACCAAAGGATTTAATTAGGTAACCTAGAAAATGTCTTCTAGTTTCAAGACTCTAGATTCTCTGAGTATGCACCAAGGGAACTCCTTTAGCCTCTGTACCTCCTTTCCCACCTTTACCTAGTGTCATTTGTGCCCAAAGAGTTCACGACATTTGCTTTTGTATACTAATGTCCAGACTAGAATCTTCTCCTTAAGTCTTTCCTCTACCCCGCTGAATCTACTTCCAATATGGGAATGAGTTACTTTCGTTTTTCATTTTATTTCCAAACACGCACTTTTCTGATTATAAAATAGTGAATATTGAATATGGAAATCAGTGGTAAGCAAGGAGAGTACAAAGAAAATTTTAATTGTCCTTTAAACCCACGAACAGATAATTCCAATTTTCTTCCAATCATTTTTTCTGTGCATTTATGTGCTAGAAATCAAGATGTATATGAAATTTTGTATTTTGCCTTTTCAACTTTTATTTTCTTAGTGTTTCATTTGTTTACAGTACTATGTATGTTTCTGGAGAATAGATTCAAAACTGTCCATATATATATATATATATATATATATATATATATGTCAGTGTACCCACTACCAGACTCCTGGTGCCATATACCAGTATCATTTTCGCCTCCTCCATTGCAATTTCCCTTCCCCCGACCCCTCTCTGATAACTATGTTCTTCATTTCAGGGTCTAAGGAAATGTGGTGTTTTCTTTCTTTATATTCCACTTGAGTGAAACCATCCAGTGTTTTTCTCTCTCTTTCTGACTTCATTTCACTTAGCATAATCAGCTGGAGTTCCATCTAAGTTGTTACAAAAGGCAAGATTTTATCTTTTTTAAATAGCTGAGTAGTATTTCATTGAGTATATGTGCCACTTCTTTATCCAGTCATTCACTGATTGGTATTTAGGTTGAGTTCATGTCTTGACTATTATGAATTGTGCTGCTATGAACATAGGTGCATGTATCTTTTTGGATTAGTGTTTTTATAGTCTTCAGGTATATACCTAGCAGTGGAATTGTTAGATCAATTAGTGATTCTATTTAAAAAAATTTTTTTTGAAGCATCTCCATACTGTTTTCTAATAACAGTGTAAAAGAGAGTTTCTCTACTCTCTAACATTTCTTATTTCCAATCTTTTTGATGTGTCTTTCTCGCAGATGAGATATCTCATTGTGATTTTAATTTGAATTTCCTTAATAATAAGTGATGTTGAACATTTTTCATTTGCCTGTTGACCATCTGCATGTCTTCTTTGGAGAAGTGTCTGTTCATATCTTCTGCCCATTTTATTGATTGCTTATTTTTGTTGTTTATTTTTGTTGATGTCAAGATGTATGTTATATATTTTGGAAAGTAACCCCTTGTCTGATGTACTATATGCAAATATGTTCTCCCAATCAAGTAGGTTGCCGTGTGTGTGTGTGTGTGTGTGTGTGTGTGTGTGTGTGTGTGTGTTGGTTCCTTATGCTGTGCAAAGGTTTTTAAGTTTGATGTAGTCCCATTTGTTTATTTCTGCTTCTGCTTGCTTTGGTATTGGTGTCATGTCTCTAAGATCTCTCAGATGTTGATTTCATGGAGCTTATTGCCCATATTTTCTTAAGTGAATTTTATGGTTTCAGGTCTTACATCCAAGTCTTTAATCCATTTTGAATTAGTTTTTATGTATGGTATTAAAGAGTGATGATCTAGTTTCAATATTTTGCATGTGGCTTTCAGTTTTCCCAATAGCATTTGTTGAAAAGACTTTTTCTCCCATAGTATGCTCGTAGCTCCTTTGTTATAGATCAACTGTCCATATATGTGTGATTTTATTTCCGAACTCTTAGTATTTTTCTGTTGGTCTGTGTGTCTATTTTTATTTGAATGCCATACTTCCAGTTTTGAACATTCTATAGTATAGTTTGAAATTGGAGAATGTGAGTCCTCTTTTTTTCTTCTTTTTTCTAAGGATAGCTTTGGCTATTTGGGGTCTTTTGTGGAAACAGAACAAATTTAGTATTGTTCATTATGTTTCCTTGAAAAATGTCATTGGGGTTTTAAGAGATTGCACTGAATCTGTATTGCTCAGGGCAATATGGGCATTTTAATTATGTTAATTTTTCCACTCTGTGAGCATGGAATGTCTTTTCATTTTTTTGTCTTTTATTTCTTTTAACAATGTCTTATAGTTTTCAAGTATAGGTTTTCCATCTCCTTAGTTAAATTTATTCCCAAGTATTTATCCTGTTTATCCTGTTTGCTGTCTTAATTTTCCTTTCCTGTAGTTCATTGTTTGTATGTATTACAGCTTTTAAATATACTGTATCACATTCTTCCACATCATTGTTTATTTTTGAAGTGGTTAAAGTACACTGACTACATAATGCATATTCACTATAAAATATAGGGGAATAAATGTACAAAAAAGAAAAAAAATACTTAATATTTCATCACCAGTGACAATAACCATTAACTTTTTGAGGCCTGTTCTCATGTGTGTGTGTGGTGTATGTGTGTATATGTATGTGCATCTGTGCGTATACACTTATATAGTCCTAGGAGAAATTGAGCCTGCATATGCACATAGTAATAAATACACATGGGAAAAATTCAAGTTCTTCAGAAAGGTATAAAATGATGAGTTTCCCTTTCTTTTCCCTGACCTAGGCTGTCACTTCTGTGATTAACTATTGTTTATCATTTTTTATATCCTCTGAAGAGATATATGTATATGGAAGCATATAATGCCCATGACTATTTATTTTTCATTTCCACAAGTGAGATCATATTCTTCGTGCTATCTCTACCTTTTTTTCTCATTAAATATCTAGGAAATTGTTCCATATCAGTACATATAGCTGGGATTATACCATATTTAAGTCATTTAAACCAGTTGTCTTTGTTTGAAATCTGTGTTGTTTCAGGTTGTTTAGTTTCTTCTGTCATCACAGTGCAGTACTAAAAAATGTACACACACACAGTATGTAACAAGCATCTGTATGTATGTATGTAGAATCTTCCCCCCATCCCCCACCTCTCCCTTTCTCACACAAGCCTAGGAATTGCTTTGGAAATGGTGTTTTCTGATCCCCCTTGTCCCCACTCAGTAATATATGACCTTTTCGGTTCATTAATCTACTCTATATTGCCTTTAAAATGATTAAATTGCATTGTATGAGATAGACATAACACAATTATTCAACTAATTTTCTATGGTTGGGCATGTAGAGGCCCACCCTCCCTCCATCCAACCCTTCTTTACTCCCTCATTCCTTTCTCTTCCTTCTTTTCTTTTTGCCATTATCAATATTTACAACATTACTGTAGCTAAATCTTTATGGCAAACTTGAATTATTTCCCCAAGTTAAATTTCTAGAGTAGATTTGCCAGGTCAAAAAATATTTTCTAGATTTAAAATATAAATAGCCAAATTGCAGTTGAGAGCAGTCATACGAATTTATACTTGTTAGTAACTATGCTCATTTCTCTTATCCTCACATCTCCAAGTTTAATCCTCTTTAACATTATTTCATTTTATAGTTGATAATCACAGTATTTACTTTGTTAGTTTACTTCATAGTATGAACATTTTATTTTTTGACATTTATATTTAACATTTTACTTGTTTTTCCTTCCCTCTCCATTTTAAAACATAGTTTATTTTCCTGTTGCTTTATAAGTTTTATATTTTTGAATACTTATGTCATGCCTCTTTCAGATGTTCTTTTCCAGATATCAGCTGTCTTTTAACTTTGTCATGGTTGGGATATATAGAAGTTAGAAATAGAAGGTAATGTCACTCTTTATGATTGACTTTGAATTCCATGTTTAGGAATGTCCTTACATCTCTAAGGTAATAGGCATATGAATATGATTCACATTTAAATCTTTAACATATCTAATATTTGTGTACATTTTCTAATTTTATTTTCAATTAAACAATGCTAATTATTCATTTTCCCACTTCTAAGTTGAAAGATACTTAGTGATCATGGTTGAAAATAAATCTGAATTTTTGAATAATAAGTTGCTTTTTATTGATCTTATTTCTTTGCCATCACCACCCATTTATTCCCTATAAAGAGCATGCTAACATCTCATTGGACAAATTCTCTTGTCAGACTTTTCTGTATGTGGACCCAAGAGGAAAATTGTAGCTAGTGAGTGGAAACTACAGGAAGACACCTTAGGCTCATTACAATAACTTCATAACTGAGTTGTTGAGAGAAAGACAGAGTCTGAGTTGCAAAAGGGAGGAATAGAAGGAGGAAATTTAAAAAATTTAAAGAGCCATGAAAGACACATAGCACCACATTGTGACTTTCTTCTTGAATAACTAAGAGCATTGAGAAGAGTTGAAATGGGGAATACTATTCTCACTCTGAAGAAAATGGGGTGAAGTTTAGGTGCTCTACCTAGAATTGTCTCTCACACTGCTGGTGGTTCCCGTTCCTCACCATGTGGGAGACTGCTTGCCACCCAGGGTTATTGTGAAGATTAATGAGGATTAATGACCTGTGTGACCTTCGGCATATTACTGATATCCACGATATGCTAATTATCCATGAAGAATAAATTCATAAGGAAGCCATCCCCCTTCCCTGGTGATGTGAGGGGACCGATCCAACATTTGAATGTACACAGAAGTCACCTGGGCATCTTGTTAAAACCCAGTTTTTATTTCAGTAGGTCTGGGGTGAGCCTGAGGCTCTGCATTTCTAACAAGCTCCCAGGTGCTGTTGCTGCCACTGATCTGTGAAATGCGTTTTCAGTCACAGGACCCTAAGGGGGATTCAAGAATTACAGTGGATCTGGGCTGGATCATAGAAGAACCCTTTCAGTCTCCAGGTCTTTTGAACCTGTAGCTGGATCGATCCTTCACAATTTCACAAATTGGAACAGCACCAGGAGGGATCGTGGTGGTATATACTTTTAAAATTGCATTATTTTGTAATAGGTGGTGCTTATGCTACGAAATTTAACAGGTGCATAAGGGTACTCAGCAAAACATAAACTTTCTTCCCACTCTTGTTTTCTAGCCACTTTGTTACTTTCTCTAGCAGCACTCATTATTATCTGTTTGGGGGTATGTTTTTCCAGAGGTAATCTATTCATGGACCAGCATATATTTTCTTCCTTTTTTAAAAATTATTTTTAATCTTGTTTTCAGTTAAAATTGTGCTACAAAAAAATTTTTTTTTTTGTATTAGTACACATGGGGCTGTTGCCACCTTTGAAATAATTGCTTATGGACGTATTGTAACTTCATTAAGCCATTCGTGATTGATACTGTTTCCAAGGTTTTGCTAGCATAGTGTTGTAGAGAACATAGCTCAACTGAGTAGGATAGATTCCTAGAAGCAGAAGGGCTGGACCGGAGGACATTTCTATGTAAAATTCTGATGGCTAGTGTCACGTTCTCCAGAGGGATTTTGGCTACCTGTAATCCCATCAGCCACGTATGGGATGTTCCTTTCACCACCTGGCCCATACCCATATGTTGCCAAAGTCCTTGTCTTTGCCAAATGATAGATGATAACTTATGTTTCACTGTGGCTTTAATTTACATATCTCGCTTGTGGTGTCGATATCTAAATGATATTGAGACATCTTACCAATTGTTTGGGAGGCTTTCCCATTTCCTTTCCAAGGACTGTCTGTTCATATTCTTTCTCGCTGGTTTGTAGGAGTTCTTTATGAATCGCAGATTAGTCACTTCTCTGTGATCTGAGTTGCAAGCATTTTCCTCCCATTGTTTTTCTTTTTTGTGTAAAAAGTCAGACATAATCATTTGTATATTTGTCTAATTTGACGGTTTTGTATGTGTTTTCTGTCATACCTAGAATCACCTCTCTCCAACTTTGCAGTATAAAGAACACTTCTGCCTTGTTTACTTCTAGTAATTTTTGTTCTATTTCCTCATGTTTAAATCTTCGATACATGTAGGATTTATTTTTGTGTGTAAGATGTGAGATGTGCTTCCAACCAGACTTCTTTCCAGAAGGTTCTTCAGTTGATAAAACATCCTCCTTAACCCATTGATTTAAAGTGCTGAAAGGTTATGTATTAAAACAATTATTTACATCAATGTATACTCCGTTATACTGATTGGTTCTTGACCCTGTCTCACCTTGAATTTTAATAACTTAAAATATTAAATACCTCATAGAACTGGCCTCCACTGATTCCTCTTTCCCCCAGCTCTCCTAGATATTTAAAAAATTACTCTTGCATGTTTATTTCCTATGTATGCTTAAGAATATACTTGTATCTGTGTCAAGGTAATAAAAAGTCCTATTGGTATATTTATTGGAAGTATTTTACATTTATAGATTGATTTAAGAGATATTTTGGTATTGAGTATTCTTATCAAAAAACAGCACACTTTCCATTTATTTACCTTCTTTTTGTATCTGAATAGCAATGAAACGTTTTCTGCACGTTCATCTTATAGATTCATTGTCTTCGTCAAGATCTCTTTTATTCTGGATTCTTTTTTATTAATTTTTGTCTCTGTTTTAAATGTTTTCTTCCCTTTTAGCCTGTCTTTCAGTTAAACTTGCTTATATTTATACAGTCTATGAATTTTAGGGTTTTTTTTTTTTTAAAAAGTACTAAAATTTATTTTTTTCCAGTTGAAGGTCTCTAACCCAGGTCCTTAGGTTTTCATAGCTTGTACCTTAGTCACTTGAGCCTAGTTTCAGTGTTTTAGTTTGTATCCACTCAGGTTAATGATTCTCTTGTTTCTAAACATCTGTCAATTGCTCTTCTTGGATTTCTTAAGCAAATGTTATCTACAAGTACTCATAACTTTATTCCTGCTTTCTAGTTTTTGCATTTATTACTTCTTTATCTTATTGAGTATGTTGGTTAGTAGCTTCAAAACAAATATAAATATTAATGATGGCAAATAGCTTCCTTGTCTTACTGCTGATTTTAATAGAAATGCTTTTCTACTGTTTCCCAAAAATGCATGATGAATTTTTGGTTGAGATATTTATTTTCTACTGTTGAGTAAATAGCCTTCTGTTCTTATTTTTAAATATTAAAAATAAAATCAAGATTAAGTTTTGAATTTTCCAAATGTATCTGTAATATTTATAAGGACTGAAATGTGATTTATCTCTTTTGATTTATGGCAAAGTAACCTGTGAGTGTTTGAAATCATCTTCCTATTCTCTGGTATGTCAGCAGTTTCCTCTCTAAACCTCCGTGTCGTTTTCACTATAGTAGCAGCTAGCTTTCTTTGAGGCCCAGGAGGCAGATTATTAAGTTATATATTTCTGTGGTTATATTGCCTTTTCTCTTTCTACTGTGAGCTTCCTTCATACCCCTGAGGTCCTTAGTTCAAGCGATATGGGAGATTTCCCCATTCAAGTCTGATTTCTCTTTCTATAGCATCTCATTTTCTGTGGCCCTTCGCAAACGCTTTGCTTTTCAGTGCTCAGCTAGAAAGAGGCAGAGGGTGAAGAGCTACTTCTTGAATTTTCTGTTTTGTCTTCCTTGGCAGGAGGCCCTCAATATCTGTCTTTACACATGTGCCTCTCCGTTGCTTCATCACCAAGCAGTCATAAGCATCCAGTCTCCCAACCCTGCCTGCGGCATAACTGGCACCCAGTGAATCAGTGATCCTTGGCCTGGAGATGTGGACTCAGCCTGGCTGGTCTGACATGTGTCCTCAGCAGTTTCTCCAAGTGCCGAGTCAGCCCAGGTGCTGGTCTTTCGTGAGACCTATGCTCTTCTAGTATGGAGTCAAGTCTCCTCAAGTCCTTTTATCTTCCTATCTCATGCCTAGACCTGGGGCCATGATGGTTTTCCAGAGGCAGCAGAAATTTCACACTTGGAATCTCATTTATGTAATGGGAGGATGTTTCAATTTGGTATAATTCAACAAAAGACATTTGTTTCTATAGATTAGCTCAGTGTTGGGTACAGAAACGGACTATAGAAAGATGAGTGTGGCTCTCATTGCTTTTGAGGAGTTCTTAATCGAGAGAGACCTGATTATACAACTGGAACAAGCAAGCTTTCCCTTTACATCCTTCAACTTCCAAAGAGTTTTTTTTTTTTTTTTTTTAATACCATCAACCTGATAATACCAATCCTCTGCTTAAATACATCATTTTTGTTCATAGAATACATTTTAGAGTTAATCTGACATACAAAGTCCTTTGGAGTTTGGTATTAATCATGTTGACCTGCTTCATTTTCTTCTACCATTCTTTTATAGATACAATAAACTTGTTATTATCAGAGGACAGCCCATCTTTCTGAGCTCAGCCTTTGGAAAAGCTGTCTACCTATATAAGATACTGCTCCTGCATGCCCCCCGCCCCGCCCTTTTTATTGTCTCATTATCTCTTGTTTATTTTGTAAGACTCAGGTCAAATATCCATCCACTGATAACTTTTTCCCACATTTGGTCCCCCTTTTCTCTCTAAGTCATGTTCACCTTTCCTCTTTAACACTTTCCACAAAATCCTCTAATCTTCTAATCCCGTGGTTTCCAAATTTGCATGTAGGAAGACTAGACTAAGACTCCCATGCCTATTTTTTTTAATGTGCCTAATATGTTTGCATAATGGAACACATTTATTTATTTATTATTTATTATTTATATATTTATTTATTATTTAACACAACATAACACAACACAACTACTCATGACTAATAAATATATTTATGTTGTAGTTGTAGGTTCAAAAAAGTTTTTCTGATGGAAGTTTACGGTCTGAAAAGTTTAAAGGTCTTGGCTCTAATAGATCCTGGAGGACATGAGCTCTTTCTTAGTTGTAGTTGCTCAATAAAAATTACTTGGATAAGTGAATGGCCTTGATTTGAATGAAATGATGACAAAACTTTAAATGTGATACGCATAAAATATAGAAATAGTAGAAACATGATCATGAATAAGTTCAGAAGTAAGAGGGCCTAAATTCAAATGATTTCTTCAAGAAGGACTCAAAATGTCTGCCAAACTGTCCTTGGAAAAGGCTGCAGCACTCCCTGAGTGATGATACAGCAGAATAGCAAGGGGTGAACCTACACTTTAATGGTGAAATGGAGACAACAGCTTGCTCCCTTTGTTCACTGAGAATATGAGAAATTGCATGTCAGACACCCAGTGCTTGACCATGTCTGTGACCTGCTGGGTAACATATTTGAATCCTAATCTCCACCAACTATCTGAAACCAAAGCTATTGGCTAGTCTGTTTTGCTGAACTGAACTTCTTTCTAGTCTGCATGTTTAAGGACAGTTTTCTTCTCGTTCTGAGCCTTAACATACGTTAGTACTCTCACCCAACCGCGTCGGCTAAGAATCAGTGGCCCGAGACTGTCTGAAACCTTTAAGAAAAGGGACTTCTTGACTGGGGCCATCTATGGAGCGCCGGACAGAATCAGCTCTCAGTATCCCTTAAGAACGGACATTTCTAAAGGTGTGACTTCATTTCTGGGCTCTCAGTTTGATTCCACTGATCTGTGTGTTTGTTTTTGTTCCAGTACCATACTGTTTGGATGATGATCGCTCTAGTTGAAAGTCAGGGTGTGAGATTCCTCCACTCTTCAAGGTCTTTTGTGATTCCATCCAAACTTCAGTATTTTTTTCTCCATTTCCTTGAAAAATGCCCCTGGGATTTTGATGGGAATGGCATTAAACCAATAAAATGATTCTGGAAGAATGGTAATTTTCATTATGTTAATTCTTCCAATCGATGAACATGGAATGTTTTTCCGTCTCTTTGTATCTTCTATTTCTTTTGTTAATATCCTGTAATTTTCATTATAGAGTTCTTTCACCACCTTTGTTAAGTTTATTCCCAGGTATTTGATCTTCCTTGGTGCTACTGTCAATGGGATTTCTCTCAGTTTCTTTTTTCTTCTACTCCCATTGTTTGCATGTAGGAACGCTACTGATTTTTTGTGTGTTGATTTTTATATCCTGCCACTTTGCTGTGTTCATTCATTGTTTCTAGCAGTTTTTTTCATGGAGTCTTTGGGATTTTCTAGGTATAATATCATGTCATCTGCAAATAATGATAGTTTTGTTTCTTCTTTTTCAATTTGGATGTCTTTGATATTCTTTTCTTGCCTTATTACTCTTGCCAAGGCTTCCAGAACTATGTTGAATAGTAGTGGTGATAATGGCAACTTTGTCTTTTTCTGGATCTTAGAGAAAAGGCTCACCATTGGTTATGATGTTGGCTCTGGATTTGTCATTGCTTTGGTTTTGTTGAGGTATGCCCTGTCTATTCCTATTTTGGTAGGGTTATTTTTTTGTTTTTTAATCATGAATGAGTATTGACTTTTGTCAGATGCTTTTTCTGAATCTGTTGAGATGATCATGTGGTTTTTGATTTTCACTTTGTTGATGTGGTGTATTATACTGATTGATTTGTGTATGTTGAACCATCCTTGCCACCCTGGAATAAATCCCACCTGATAATGGTATATAATTTTTTGATGTGCTGTTGAATTCTGTTTGCTAAGAGTTTGTTGAGGATTTTGCATCTATATTCATCAATAATATTAATAGCTGTCTTTGGCTAATTTTGTAATCTTGGTGATACTGACATCACAGAATGTCTTTGGGAATTTTCTTTCCTCTTCAATTTTTGAAAGTGGTTAAGAACGAGGGGGATTAGCTCTTCTCTGAATGTTTGGTAGAATTCACTAGTGAAGCCTTCTGGACCTAGGATCCTGTTTTGGGGGAGATTTTTTTTTTATTATTGCTTTACATTTTTCACTTGTGATAGGTCTGTTTAAGTTGTCTGTGTCCTCCTGGTTCAGTTTAGGGGGATTGTGGGATTCTAGTTAATCTGTGACAAAGGTGCCAAGAGCATACAATAGAGTAAGGAAAGTCTATTTAGTAAATGGTCCTGGGAGAACTGGAAACACATTTGCAATAAAAAAGAAATGAGATTACTCATTATCACCATACACAAAAGATAACTCAAAGTGGACCAGAGACCTGGACATAATATCTGAAACCATACATACTATGAAGAAAATGTCATCAAAACACTCCAGAAATTCAACCTCAAAGATGTCTTTGGAGACAGAATAGCTACATCAAAAGAAACCAAAGCAAAGCTAAACAGTTGGGATGAAATCAAAGTGAAAAGCTTCTGTATAGCAAAAGAAACCTCCACTACAACAGAAAGACAACCCACAGAACTGGAAAAGATATTCACACAACGAACATCAGGTCTGGGCTTAAAATCTCCAAAATATGTAAGGAGCTCATGAACCTCAACAGCAACAAAAAAACTTGACCCCCACTCAAAAAATGGTCAGAGGATCTGAGTAGACACTTTTCTAAAGAAGACACACAGATGGCCTACAGATACCTGAAAAAATGTTCTACATCACTCATCATCAGAGAAATGCAAATTAAAAACTACAATAAGATATTACCTCCCACCAGTGAGAATGACCTGCATTAAAAATACTCTAAATAGCAAGTGTTGGAGTGGAAATGGATAGCCCTCTTCTACTGGTGGTGGGAATGCAAGTTGGTGCAATGTGTTTGGAAGACAGTATAGTGATTCCTCAAACAAATAAAGATTGAAGGTACCATTTGATTCAGGAATCCCACTCCTGGGCATATACCAGATGATACAAAACCCATAATCGGAAAAAATATCTGCACCCCTGTGTTCATAGCAGCACAGTTCACAAGAGCCAAGATATGGAAACAACTTAAATGCCCATCAACGGATGATGGGATTAAAAAGCTTCGGTGTATATACTCTGTGGAATTTTATGCAGCTGTCAAAAAAGATGAAATTGTGCTATTTGCAACAGTCTGGAAGGCAGGGGAGCATGTTAAGCTAAAGAAGTCAGAAAGAGAAATACAGGATAGTGTCACTTGTATTTGAAATAGAGTGAAATGAAACAAATGAACATACAAATCCCAACAAAAACAGCAGGACACAGGGCTGTGGCTGTGGTGGGGACAGAGGTGGTGGTGACGGAACCTGGAACTGGTGGTGGGTGTGGTGTGAAATATAGACTGAGATGTAATTTCAGTAGCTAAAATGAATATAGCATTGTGAAGTAAATAAGTTTAAAAACAAACAAACAAAATAAATAAAAAAAGTGGAAATTCCTGTCACCCCATCCAGAGCTGCGCAGTCAGGATCTTTATTCTGGTCTCATTTTAAATGATTTGTGCAACACTGGAGTTGGAGCCTGCTGCTTTCCAACTAAAGCATTACATGTTTTTTTCAAGCCTTCCCTGTAAGTCTCTTTAATCAGACTCTTAGATCTTTGAAAGTTGTGAAATTAGCACAAGATAGGAAATTATGCTAACTGCTAGTTAGCCTGATTTTCCCTCATAAAATTCATTTAAAAATGATAAATTGTGCAATGAATCAGTATGTCTGTGTGGGTCTCAACAGTATAGGACTCTTCTAAGGTGCCCCTTATCCTTACATGGTCCCCAAGTTGAATCTGCACCCAGAACTTCCATAGTCAGGACTCCTCTGCAGGGCTTCTCTCTGGGAGACACTCTGAGTTGCTTTCCCATGTAGTCTTCTTCCTGGGAGAGAAATTTCACCTTAACTTTTCCTGGTTCGACCTGTCACTCATGGGTCTATGGGTTTTCCCCAATGACTTCTTTAAATGGATAAAAGGCTGAGGGAGCCTCTGATGACCTCATCTTAAGAGTTTCTGCTTTGGTGATCTTTCAGTCAAGCTAGTGTGACTTTCCTAAAATTGAGTGAGATGTGAATTTTTTTCTGTTACATTGAAAAATCATAACCACCCAGTTGAAAGGTGATTTTTGTCCTCTTCATAATCATGGCTCCTATGTATTTAATCACTGAATTTTTATTGACTGTTCATGTACCACATGTGTTAGAAACTGCACAACAATAATATGTGTGTATGTGTATATATGTGAATGTGTGTATTTATATATTTGTTTATGTATTTCTTTATTTAAATGATCGTGGATGTTGGTAACAAATATGTGCATTATTGACCTCATTAACTATAAAACTTTTCTGGTTAGAGATTGGGCAGGGTTTTCCGTTCTACCTCTCACATGAGTAAACGGACACACTGGGAAGTGAAATGATGTTACCAAGCCTTCAGGATGGGCACATTGCTGAGCCAGACCTCATATGCAAATTCTTCAACTGGCAAAGCTCTGGTCCTGCTTCTCAGTTTGGGCCTGGGTCCAATTCCACCCTGGGCTTTCTGTCCAAATAATATCAAGGACTTGTATTTACCCTGAGAGAAGAAATCATGGGACACTGGAGTAAAAAGAGTCCAAATAATAAAATGGCCTGGGATTCTGGCACCCCATGAAGTTTTTCAGCGATATTGGAGGTACCATTGTCTTTGAGACTGTCCTTTGGAAAAGCCCGAGCAGCCACTAGATGGCAGTATATGAACAGTAACGGAAAAGGAACTGCGGCCTTAATTTTGACTACCTTGGGACTGCCCTGGTGAAAGCCTTGGCAAGGATGTCCTCATGGAACTAACCTTTCAAGAGCAATGAATTCAGAGACCTGATGTGACTTGGGCTTCAGCCTGAGGCAGGGTAGCCACCCGGTGGTTCTGAGAAGCCAGAGCAGTGGGTCTCAGCTGCACTTGTCCATGAGAGTCATCTGGCATTCCTATTTCACTTGGACTTGAGGGGAGACCCAGGCACCAATGACAGCTCCCCAGATGCTCAAATTTGCTTTCAGGGTTAATAATATGTGTTAAATGGAGACCATCCACCCCTGAGTTGTAGGAACTCATTCAGAGCAGCACAGCGTGAGCTCCTAGTGAAGTTTCAGGCACTGGGCAGGGAACTGAAGTGGCAGAAACAAGCAAGACGGTACAGCATGGTCTGTGTACGCAGGGAGCCACAGTTCCCAGCAGGCTGAGATTTAAAATCCTGAGCAGGATCCAGGTATGTGGTAAAGTGTCCGCACAGGAATGTTTCTGACCTGCCCTCTGTGATTTGAGTAACCTGCTTGACCACTCCACGACTTTCTTCAGTGGGTTTTGGTGGGATTCTGCATCGGAGAAAGGAAAATGATGAGATTGGTGTCTCCACGGATTGATAGAGCTGCGCTCCTCAGGGTAGTATCTTTTCTGGGTCAATGTGTCTAGGAGCAGTCTGTTTGGGGGACAGATGAGCTCCCTTGACCTGACATTAAGCTAGTATTTTGGGCAGAATAGCGGTGTCCTGCTGCTGCTTCGGAGTCTGACACTTCTCATTTGCCAGTGGAAGCATTTTAGGTCATTGAAGAACAAATTAGTTGTTGATTATAAAGGCTTTAAAAACACATCCACATTTAATGTGCTTGTTTTCCAGATATGTGTTCCACACTGGCAGTGACTGGGGATGGGAGGGGAACCTCCCAACCATAGAGAACCCCTTCCCCCACATTCTTGTTCTCATCTCAGTGTCCCCTCTTGATGGTGACTTTGTACTGTCTATTTTCATGGGGAGTTCACTCAGGAATGAGGAAGAATCAGCACTGATAGCCTTTGAGTGTTGATCTGCAGTTTGTGCTGAAGAAAGGCTTGCAGAGCACAGACGAGCTCTTACTCATCTCACTCATTTTAATACCTGGCACAGAGCCTGGTCGAGAGTAGGTGTGAGTGAATGTTTGTTGAATTAATGTTTCTGTAGTTTGAAGTGTTTAACTGTGTCAAGCTGATTTAAAATATTCAAATTTCAGCATCAAAAATAGCTTTGAGACACAGAGTAATAAGATTGTGTTTCCCTTTTTTTATTGGCTGCTAGGGAGCCCAGAGGTAAACTGGTGACCCACCTTTATCAAATAGCTAAGGAAGACCTTATGGCACATATGCAATTATATGATCATTAGATGATTATGTGTGATTATATAATCATACACATGATTATGTGATATCTGATTTCACTTTATTTTTCTCAAACTTGATGTTTATTATCCTGAATTATTATTGCAAACTACCTCAAATTTTCTTTGGAACAAGGAGTAGGGAGACTCATGAAATCTGGGCGATGTTTATTTAGCACAGTTTGGGACATAGTAGGAGCTCCTAATATTATTGAGTAAATGACTGAATGGCATTTTTGTCTGAATATTAAGACTGAATTCAGTGTTTAAACAAATATACCAATCCACCTGAAATTCCCAGTCTGTCAGTATGAACTAGAATAAATGAGAAAATCTCTGGGAAACAGACCTAGAGCGATGTGTCCAAGATGACACACAAACTTAGTAGTTCTAAGTTAAGCCCAGTTTTGTTTCTTAAGCTAAACACTCTTGATCTTCAGGATGTTCTCTGACCCCAAAACCTCTTCTTGTGGTCTTCTGAAAGAAAGCACTCTCCTCAGACACCTTCACAAATAGCATATGAAGGAAGGTTTGCTTGCCCGGTTGTCTCCCAGGTAAAACTGGTGATAAAACGAGAAGCAGTGTCAACTCTGGTCGATGTCATCAATGACTGGGTTTATCGTTTTCCCTTTAGCCATGTCACTGACAGCTCATTGGGTGACCCAGAGTGTAATTTTCTTTGTATGCTTCGTAAGGAGAAGAAGTTAGGGAATGCTGGTAGCCCTATTCAGCAGTCTCCCTGGAGGTGGGGAAAGGCTAGATTTACTGACAGTGTTTATCTTGGAGAGAGGCCAGCGGGCCTGTTGGCTCAAAGCATGAGCTGCTTCCTCCTGTCAAACATCTTCGTCCAAAACTGTGGTCAAGGGAAAAGTGAGGCTGCTGAATTCTGATGGAAATTTCTCTCTCATGTGTGTATTCGTTGTTCCTGCAGAGTGCAAAAGAAGTTATGTTCCTAACTTCAAGGCCTGACTTGTCTACTCTTTCAGTGCTTTCTTAACTCTCAACCATTTCCCATACCCATAGTGGAAGTCTCTGCCTAGTGAACGCTTCATTGTTGTTTTAAAGGAGAGGTGCAGCCATGAATGAAAACGACCAGGCAGTGAGAGGGAGAAGCAGCGTTTCGTTTTATTTGTATGTATTTGCTCATGCTGGTTGTTTCCCCCTGGACCTGGGACTTGAACTCAGTGGCATGTGGTCTATGCCTCTTTGGAGGTGATTGACATAACTGCGACTCCACCAGGGCTTACCTGTTGTTGTTATGCTCTAAGCCAGAGATATCTTCTTTTTCACTATTCACTTCGTGTGAATGTGTGTTTTAAGAAGGAAATAGGCAAGTATGAAGGCAGGTAAGCAAGCAGGCAGCAGGAAAAGAGAAGAGGTAGAAGCATTTTTTATTCATTTAGTTGCTTGTTCTTTTGGTTATTTCCCCCTGGCTCCAGGTTGCAAACCTGTGTCCTTGGTCTTTATGTGAATCAGCCAGAGCTGTGGATTTGACACCTGAGTCACATCCCCTGTGTATTTTTATAGTCAGAGGTAAATGTATATTATTTGCTCTAAAATATCTTCTGGCTAATCATTTTCCATCAAAGGAAGACATAAAGTCTGCCTCTCAAAACACTTTGAGTTTTAGGATCATTAGCTATAGAATTTTCATTTTTAATTGTATAAACGAACCTCACACCCTTTATTGCTGCCAAATAACTGTAGCAGTTGTCTTGCCTTCATGTTTTGCCCGGGTTTTCCCCACTACCTAATACACCGTTTGCTTTTTGACTAAACTGGGGCCTCTGGATTGAATGACGTAGAATTCCCCAGGGACAGTTGAGCTCTCTCTTACTCGTCCTCCTGCAGTAGACTCGTCCCCATGATGGCAGAGAACAGAGGCCATCTCTCCTTCGCCTGTGAATCCTCTGAGCCCATTCTGGGACAGGGCTCTAGTAGGTGCTCACATGCAGAATTTACTCATCCTATTGTTGATTCATTGCGGTTGTCTCACTCAGATTTCTTGCCTTGCCCGCGAGAAGCGGACTCTGCAGAAATCCTGGCCAGGAAGCAGTCGAATGTGCTAGTCAGAGCAGCTCACCTGTTGGCTCACTATCATGAATGTGATGTGACTATCACGCAGCCCAAAGGCCTGGGCTTTGTTCACACGCATAGAAATGTCTCCTGAGTCATGCTCAGCCAGCTATTGTTGAGTCTTAGTCCAGGGATGGAGCGGGCCTGCTTGCAGTCTCTTCTGGAGATGTCAGCTGCTGTTTTCTCCTTAGGGGGCCTTTTTTTTTTCTGGGGATTCTCTGAATTTGACTCAATCCTACTCTCCATTTGAGATCAAATTGCAGAGGAAGATACCCTTGGGAGAGAGTCTGTCCTTGGGGAGTCCTTTCAGGAAACTGTGATTTCTCAGCCCTACCCCTAGCCTTTCGGGCTAGCCTCAGATCTTTCTCAGGCCAGAAGGGAACTGTGGAAACAGAAATTGTCACTGTGGAGGAGACAAAAAGTGTGTCTGGGACAAAGTCCTAAGGCAGGGGAATTGGAGAGGCAAACAAGGGGATAGTCAGCATTTGCTTATTTTTCTTTCAAAAGAACAGAAAGGAGCATCTTTTATTTAACAAAGGAGAATGCCTTTTGATGACTCTGTTTGGAAAAGCGCCCTTGGCACTTGAAAGTTGGTGTTGGCCCTCTGTTGGCCTTAAAGCTCTGGGTTCTTTAAAGTTCAGATGCTTTCTCCCTGCCTGCCACCCCCACTCCAATTCTAATCTTTATGTCTGTTAAGGGGACCCTAATCCAAGACCCATCCTCCAACTCCGGATTGCTTTATTACTTGAATTATCCTAGTGTTTTCCAAACTAAGTTTGCACTTTCTTTGACAGGCAACTCCCCAACCCTCAGCCCCCCTGCCCCCCCACGCCTGTCCCTTGCCATTCTAGGAGGCCCAGTCTTTTTCACAGAGCGCTGTTAGCTTAAAGACAGTTCTCCCAATAGTAGCAGATGTATGTCCTGCTGTAGTTTCTCCAGACCGGTTCAATTCTACCTCTCCAGGCCACACACAAATCCCTTCAGCCTCTTCCCCTAAGTCTTGGGCTCTTTTAGTTAAATAGTCCCTATCTTTAAGCTTTCCTTCCGACAACAGCACTTCAGGACTCTTGCCAGGTGTTCAAGAAGAATCTGTTCTTCGAACACCATCTAGTCTGCACTCTTGAAGGTTGTGCAACCTAAATAAAACAGGAGGTGACCCTGATCACACTCAAACCCTTGTGATTGAAACCCACAAGGATTGAAAAGAAATTGAGATCTTTAATGAAGTTATATGAAGACCCCAAAGGGTTCATCTTCTGACTCATAGCAAAGCATCATGAAATTCATATTTTCTATCTTTCTCTAAGTCTCTTTGCCTCCACTCTAGTCTTTCTTTGTTTGCTATCAAGATTCTCAGACAACTCCCTAAACCAGCACTGTCCATCTCTTAATTTCTCCTCCTTTCTCCTCTTTTCTCCTGTCTTAGGTTCCATTCTTTGTTATGGCTCAGGGGAGAGGGTGAGGGGATGGGAGGGATTGCAGATGCAGAAATTAAATACAAAACTTGGTTGTGTTTGCATTTAGAACTCATAGGAGTGAATGCCTGGAGGTGAAACCCGGCCTATGCAGAGCAGATCACACCCTGTAGCTCCCTTAACACTACTGATAGTAATAGAGCTTCAAACATCATGGACCTTTTGGGCAGATCCATTCTGCCTGGGTGTACTTGAAACTTCCGGTGAACTCAAGGCCTTCTAGAACTTTTCCAGGATTGGGGTTGATATGGGCACAGATTCTATAGATTCCTGGGTGAAGTTTTCTGGCAAAAAGTTTAAGGGGCAAAGGGAGAAAAGTTTAGCATTCTAGTTTTATCTTGCTCAATTTGAGGTTCAGTTACTGGTAAGTGAAAGATGACTTCTGTGCCTAGTTTTTTTTTTTTTCTGTTTTGTGTGTTCTAGAGGCCAGAAGTGACCCTGCTAACCCCCATCCTGCCTCACCTGTCTTGATTGCCTGGACTCTTATAGCTTCCAGAAGTCATTTGTGAGATTGAGGTTGGCATCTCCTTTCATTCCTCATTCAAACCTAACAGGACTGTTACTCAGAATGTGGCGTCTGACGGGAGTGCTCTTATAGGCCGTGTGTTTAAAATGTAAATAAATATATTTAACAAGGAACTTTATATTGCCACAGTAAATAAGATACTACTACTACTTTCTGTAACTGAATAGTGACCATGAGAATAAAAATAATGAAAATGAAGTAGTATCCTTGTATTTTGACTAAGTATTGATTCCCATTTAGTCTCTGAGCTCGAGTCCTGCTGTCTTTGTGAAAAAGGCAAGTTTTAGCATGTTTTTAGAGAATTTGTATGGCATCAAACTGAGACTTTCTCCTTTATGTTATCAGAAGGACTGATACAGAATTAGAAAAAGAATAACTTTTCCAACACAAACACATTAATATTGTGTCTATGTGGAATTTTCATATGCATAATTTAAAAAATTCCTAGGTGGTTTCCTACCCTGTGTGAAACATTGCAGAGCACTATATTTACATAAATAAGGCGTTAGCGTCAGTTGTAAGTTGAGTAGTTCTGGTAGACCATATGCATATCAGTAGCAGTCGTGCTAGTTCAATTCCATAAATCCGTATCTACTCATTCACTCAGTAACATCTAGTGAACATCTATTATGTGCTCATCAGACAAAAATGAGTAAGACATAATCCCATATGGTGTCGTTAGCATTAACAATGTTATGAGCTTCTAAGTTTTCTAAGATGAAGTATGTATCATCAACCTTGTTTGAGGACGGGGGAAAGAAGACTCCAAACATGTGCTATCTGAGCTGGCATTGAAAGATAGGGATTTATCAGCTGTAGATCACCCAGAAAAATGTTTTACAGCTTCTACAAAGAAATAGCGGCAGAAAAGACATGGTCATCTTGGAGAGCACCTAGTTTTTGTTTGTTTGTTTGTTTGTTTTATTTGACTAACGTGTAGAGTCAACAAGGGGAGAGACGGATGAGGTAGGAAGGTGCAGAAAAGGAGTATGGAGTGGTAATCCCAAGTCTCCAAGAAAAGAGCTTTGTGTGCTTTTCCAGGGAGTTTGGACTGGTTGTGTAGACAGTAAGTAGGGAGTCATCCATGTGTGTAATTAGGGGAAATGACATGCTCAGCTGTGCATTTTAGAAAAGTAGCTGGTAATAGTGACGAGAGATGTGAAGGAGAGAACAAAGTGTCTACACAGAAAGATACTTTCTTGGGATGCCCAATAGCTTGTGCTATTCCATGCAAATTCTATTCACTATCTCTCCTTTCCTATGTAAAGAGTTTTAGCAGTCACTTCCCTGGCCAGAATGCATGATGCTCTGAACAGGAAGTCTGTTGCTTTGGTCTTGGCAATATTGGCAGAATTGTCTTGAGGGTTTGTGCTATGTAGAATTGCTTCATAAACGTGGTCCAGTCCATGTGGGCTGTTTCGAAGTGGACATAGAAAATAACCAACCCATTGATGAGAGTTTAGCTTCTTTTTAACTTTGAACAACTGAAGGAATTGATTATGTGTATGTGTGTGTGCGTGTGTGTGCGTGTGCATGTGTGTTGTTGTTGTTTTGCAAGACCAACTCATTGTTGGACCATAGACGGGGGATCTACACCGCATGATAGAATAAGATGATCTTCAAAACTGTGTAGCCCTCATTTACAGGGCACTGAGACCTGGCACAAGTCCTTGATCACAAAAGATGCCAGTAAACAAGCACAGATACTTTGCATTTATGGTAGTTTCCCTTATACAATGTATATTGTGAATTAGCATTTTAATTTTGCGTTATTATTTTGTTAATCTTTTCTATTGACTTTATAAAGTAGTGTGATTTTAACTGAATTGATTGGAAAGTGGTCTCTCTTTTGTTTAGTAATACAAACTGGACACTTTTAATTGAATGTCAGAATTTAAGACTTGGCTTGACCAATTCTGATATATATGTCATTTGGAACAATTCATTTCACCTGTCTAGACTTTCTCTCTCAGTAAATGGGATGCTTGGGCTCTGTAGGATAATAGCTTTCCTTTTATGTGCCAGCTTCAGGGAGTTGAAAGTGATTGATCAGAAGGGTAATTCTCGACCATATAAGGAATCTTATATATTTTTCTCCTTGCCATCTCATCTCTGCTCCAGTGTTTTTAATATCATAGATATACTATATATTTTATGTACTATAACCCTTTGGAAAGTCACAGACCTTTTAATATCTAAGACTTTTTCATTTTCCTAACTTTTGACCCACTGGGTGCTCTACTGCCTGGTTGAAAAACTATAGCTCAGGGGTCTGCATATAGGGATTGCAAAGCCCTGGTTATGTTCAGCAGGAAAGAAGGTTGTCTGCCAGAGACAGGAGGGGAGACAGCAGAAATAGCTTTGTATTGTGCTAGATAGTCTGTGCCATCTTTACTACTGGAATATTCAGAAACTTCGTCTTTAAATGCATATGTAACCTACCTAAAAATCTTACTGTTTTTAATGGCAAATCAGCTGGGTGTTAATTAGGTATTGATATTATTCTCAAATCTGAAAAGAATGTCAAAGTAATCAATTTAATAGTCATTGACAAACAGGCCTTGCTTGTGGGATATTTTATCTGTAATCCTTCATACTTCCAGAGTGATTGAGATGCTCTTCAAAGATATGCCTCAAGAACCATTGCAATGTTTTAGAAATGATTCACTTGTTCTTGCAGATTTCTCAAGATAAGTTTTAGAGGCAGATATATGTTTTTCAGAGATAGAGCTTTTATTTTTATTTTTTTTGACAAATCAGATGATTTGTCAAAAGAACATCCCAGGCTTATATTAAATCAAGTCCCTGAACTTGGTTGAGTGGAAATTCTATAAGGAAAATGCTTGGGACTATTCCCAATAACTTCCTGTTGGATAATTTATTGTCCTCAAGCCCTGCTTTTATTCAGGAATCACAATAACTGGTGGAGGTGGAAAGGTTTTCCTCTCTTATGATATTTGTAGTTTTGTGGCGATTGTCAGCAGAACTAATTAGTATAGCTAGGCCTCGTAAGCCTGTGACAATAACATTTATTCAACAGCTCTTGCTGTTGGCTTGAGACTTCTTCAGCCTTGATGGCTGGCATGTATCCTCTTTGAAGCATTCTCAGTTGGTTCTTACAGTTCCTTTGGATATTGTCTAATGTATACAGTTAAATCTGTCCCTAATGTAGATCTGTTTTGACCTCTTTTTCATGCGGTAGAACTATTTTTGTCAATCCCTGCTCTACTGGGCATGGTCATCCTCTACCGATTATCACGGCTGCTGCCCTAGGAGAGGGCCTCATCTCCTCCTCATCATTTCACCCAAATATGAAGCAGATTCTCTTAATTTATCACAGCATATTTGAACATACAATGTAAAGTATGAAGATAACTTTATTAAGTATTGCGATTATAGGAGGAACGTACAAGCAGAAAGTATTCAACATTTCTTTTTCTATGTCATCTTTCAAGGATCACAGGTTCAAGTACATTTTGTGTAGGCCTCCGAATGGCCATTGCCATTCTTACTTTACATTCAAATAAACTTTTATTTTCTCTATGGAAGTCTCCATACACTTCAGTATATCTCCTTCACCAGAGTTTGGACTTCAATTTATAAAGACTCAGAGTGAGAAGAGTTTTATTCCTCTGTCCCTCTCTCATTGACTAGTTTTGCCTCCTTCGTCATCATATGTTGTCCTAGCAAGAACATCCATTCTTTTTAGGGGAAACTCTGTCCCTGGGCCCATGGTCCCCAAATGATCATATCAGATTTCATAAAGCATGGGTTGTTCATCTTGAATCATGTAATAATCTAGCTCATGATTGGCTAAGCATAGCTCCTCTAATCTCAATTCCAGTTTAAAGTAAAGGAAGAGTCTTCTTTTGCAATCATTTATAGGTCCATATTCCCAATCTCCTGTGAAAAAGAAAAGAGTCTGGGACATACATACATATACATTTTTCTAAGAATAAGCAATAATATACAGTCATAGGGGTGATTAAAACAAATGAAATGGTTTTTCTAAAGAAACTCTGAAGTTCACAGTGACTTCTTTAGGTATGCTAAAACAAACATATGCTAAAGAGAATTCTTTGCTTCTTAGTATAAACATTTGCATTCAAATTAATAGTGACTTCATTCTTCCTCAGTTATAATGGCAGGGTATATTGTCTTACATCTGGGTAATTAAAGGGCCCACTGGATTCATTTTTCAAGAACAAAGGACAAAGGGTTGTGTAACCCAAAAGGTAAATTTAATCCTTTAGCTCCTAGATAGTAAAAATTACTAGTAACTTTTAGATGATCTTGTTTTTTCAGCATCAAAACTTATGTAAAAAAATGTTAGCATCCAGTTCAGCAAGAGTATTCTTTGACAGTAGAGTGGGTGTTGGCAAACATTTTATGTAAAGGGCAAATGATCAATATTATAGGCTTTGCAGGTCATATAGTCTCTGTCCTTACCACTGTGGTGTGAAGTGGTCATAGACAATACAAAAATAAATGAGCATGCTTACAGTCTAATAAAATTTTATTTATGAACACTGAAATTTGAATTCACATAGTTTTCACATATCACAAAATATTATTATTTAAAATTTATCGTCTTTGTAAAGATGTAAAGCCAATCTTTATTTGCAGGTCATACATGAGGAGGTGACTGGCTGGCTTTGGTGTACAGACTTTAGTTCACCCCAGCACTGAGTCCTGTGATACATTATTTATGTTATATAATTAGATACTGATATTCATTTTAAAATTACATCTTAAAATAGAGAAAAACAAAGAACTTTAGGATCATGCAGAACCAATAAACTGAACTTGGAAGAATCTTTACCTTTTCAGACTTTGTGTGTGAGCCTAAACACATCTAATTCCTCTGAGAGTGGCCTGGAATCTTTTGCAATTTCAATCTGTTTCCCTTTGGATAAAGACAACTTCCTACATGTCAAAAGAGAAAAAGAAAGATCTTGGAAGGCTTCTGGCTATCTAAACTCAAATATGAAAGACAATTTTGATGAACTGGGCAGAAAGAAGACAGAAACATGTGGTTTAAATTGTGCTTAACTGAGACATGTGTTTCGATCTTGCCATGCTGAGAAGTGTGACTTGTTGTCCTAAGAGCTAATGAGCACTCCTGGGGCTGGGCCCACCGAGACCTGGTTGAGTGGGTGCAGGTGTGTGCAAGGGGACATTCTGAATTTGGATCTCTGTGTATGGGTATACATGTGCATGTCATGGCTAGACAACTAACACTGGCTCATCATTTGCTTTTGGCAAAATATTCTTCCTTCACTTCCACCTGTCAAAGCTCACTTCTTTTCCAAAGTTTAAATCAAATGTCATATTCTTTGAGAAGCCATTCCCAATTTCCAACCACCCTTTTTCCTTTCTCATTCCCCTGTCACAACTAGTAAATTTTTGTTTACTTTTACAAGCCCTACTCAGAGGATAGCTGAATCTTGTAAGATGGTAGACCCTTGAAGTACAAAGAATTAGTTTTTTCTTCTTTATGATTCCTCTGCCTCATCTAGTACTTGGTACACGTAGGCAGTGAAAAGCAATTTGCTGAGTTTGTCAAAATGGCCTGAATGCAAATTCATGACCGTGACTAAATGGTAATACTTTAATTTTAAACAACTCGACTATGTCCAGGAAGGCTCCCTTGACATTTACATGTCTCTCTGATTGAGAGGAGGGTCTCCCTTGGGCTCATAAGTTTCATCCTTCCCATTTGAGAGATTAAAGAGAAACCTGGTTTCTGGTTGTACTAACTGTTCTTCCTTTTGGTAGAGAGTCACCCGTCTCTCTGTTTTAGCCATAACTCATGTGCACGCCTACATACCTGCCTCGCCTGACATATGATTCACCAGGCTTCAGGCCAAGTACTGTCAGGCTACGGGCCCATTTCAGTGAATGTAGATTCAATTTTGGGGTGGGAGCGAGGGAGACAAACAGGCTTCCAATACGGGCTTTTGATGCTAGCTGGCTGGGTGAAGTTGGGACAAGACCCTGAGTCAGGGACCATGAAGGTCATGTAGTCCAACCCCATCATTGTTCCTGTGGAAAGGCCAAGGCCCAGGGGAAAGTGCCTGGCTCTAATCCACATAACTTATTACTGGAAGAGCTGGCATCTTGCTAGCCCCTTTGTTTCCAGTCTAAGATTGTTTAAAATAATCCATTTAATTAATTAATTAGTTAATTAAACAAACATTACTGAGGTCTGCCATGTAGTAGAGCATTGAGTCCTGGGGACTGAGTGACCTGGATGACTCAGGGACGTGCTCTGTCTTCTCAGATCCTGCAATCCAGTGATGGTACTAACTTGGGCTTCTGTAGATTTGGGGTGAGCCATAGGTTTGCCCTTTTCTGTCTGTGAGAACGAGAAAAATGAAATGTGCATGTCGTCATAAAGCTATTGTGAAGATTTAATGAGATAATTCATGTAAAACCCAAACATATCACCTGGTAGCTAGTAAATGCTAAATAATTGGTAGCTATTAATATTATCAGTGGAGCGACTCGGTCCTTGGACCAATCAGTTGCCTTAGTACCTTTTTTTGAAAAGTATAAGAAAGCAGGCGCAAGATTAGGAGAAAATTTGATTGCAAAAATTTGGGCAGGATTAGCTGTCCTGTCTTTCAGATAAAGTTAATTCTAATCTATGCATTTCAAACAAAAAAATGGTCATTTTCTGCCTCTTTCTAGAACAGAGGGAGAAGAGAAGACAGTGGTTTTGGTGATCAGATGAAAAGGAATTTAACCTGAGTGAAGATGTGTTCCCGGCTTCCCTGACCACTTGGGGTTGTATAAATCCTGCCACATTTCTTCTTTCTTTTCCACTTGAGCCCATTTCTTTCAGATGTGGAGCCCGAATTCACGCTACCCAGCTGACTGCAGCCAGCCAGCCCTGCCCGCACTTGGCCACCTCTGGTGTCCCCCAGACCTGGGCACGCGATCCAGTCTGCTGCCTGCTGACTGGCTGGCAGAAGCAGGTCACTGCCTTGGAGGCACTTTTCCGATCTCGTTTGTGGCCGGAGTCCCATGGGGTGCAACTCACCCTGGTTTCATGTGGTGTTGCAATCGAAACTATTGAATCTCAGAATGGAATATAATTAAGGCTGGGTTAATAAAGCGTGTTCCACTCATAGCCAGTAAAGGGTGTCATGTTTCTCCTCGCAGCTTTAGGCAAGGAAACTTAATCTCCAGCTTTGTCAGGGCAGCCTGAATCAGAGGCGTGTCATCGAGCGGGAAGCCTCTTGTTTGATTTGTTACCGTCTCTCCACAGCCAGCCTTACATCCACGCGTTTGTCCTGAGCACACAGAATCCGTCTGGGCAGGGCCCTGAAGGAGAGGCTTGTGTGTGGGATGACCTAGGGGACTCTTGCTTTGTGCCAGGCCCTGAGAGTGATCCAGAAGGAGGCACCTCTCAGGAACAGAAGTCTTTGGGAAGGACAGGGACAAAAGTGGATCCACGCGTTTGTCCTGAGCACACAGAATCCGTCTGGGCAGGGCCCTGAAGGAGAGGCTTGTGTGTGGGATGACCTAGGGGACTCTTGCTTTGTGCCAGGCCCTGAGAGTGATCCAGAAGGAGGCACCTCTCAGGAACAGAAGTCTTTGGGAAGGACAGGGACAAAAGTGGAGTCTGGGAAACTTGGGCTCCAGGGCAACATCCAGTGAAAGCTTCCGAGCCTTGGTCGTGCCTTTCTTGTTGATTCGCATCCTTTTCCTTTTCTCTTTGATTCTAGCAACAGTCGACCTCTCACTCTTCAGAACTCACTAGGACAGGTTTCCCTGATATCCCAGGCAGAGGTGGTGGATGCTTCTTGATGCTCCCTTCGTGCCGGAGCCCACTGTATCTTCAGTATAATAATTGTGGTCACTTATTTTGTTTATTCTGTTCCAGGCTCAGTGCTTAGCCCTTGCATGCATTATCTAATCCCATGTTCTCGACAACCTGTATATTATAGATGAAAAGACTTAGATTCTGCTGGGAGAGGGTGAGTAAGTTTCTCAGGGACATAGAGTGAATTCATTAATTCAACACATGTTTGCTCGGCATCTAGTACATGCTGGGCACTATTAGCTTCCAAAGACATGTGCCTGAACCAACAGACAAAACAACCCCTGTCCTCATAAACTTTATATTTTGCTGTTTCGTGTGTATGCACGTGTGTGTATAAACAACAGACAGGATAATTATAGGTTATGTTACAAAGAGCAAGTGCTATGAAAGAGAATGCAAATGTGAGACTGAGCAGGAATCTGAACCCAGATCTCTCTGACATCTGGTATGTTCTTGACCTCTCAGTTATGTTGCCTGTGATTCTCCGATCTTCTGATGGTCTGTTTACTTCCCAGGTCTCCCCCGCCCCACCCCACTGTACCTTTCTCTGAGCGAGACCTCTCCTGCGTCCATTCCCTATCCTGGCACACAGCTTGGTGCCTGGCAGGAAGTCAGAATTCAATTAATATTTGTCTAGCGTGTGAATAAGTGAGTGACCAAATGGTGACACGAGAACCTACCGGAAAATAGTAATTTCCCAGGAGCCTGGCCAGTCCTGGAGGCTGGGCTCTGTCACAGACATGTCCTGTTACCCCAGGCAAGTGCCGGAGCCCATAAAATTTGCAGAATGGGGAAAAAATAATGACTGTTTTTGACTTCCTTCTAGATATGTCATGAGGATTAATGAGACAGTGCAAGCTCAAAGACTTCAGCTTCTTTGAAGGCAAGGACTCATGTTTTTCCCAGTGGTGTCCTCACTGCTCACAATTCCAGCAAGGATCTGGCATGGTATGATCAGGAAGGACTGGTCCTAGAGAAATACAATTTGTTCTATGGACCAGGTGTCTCAACCAGCTGCCTCTTTTAGACCGTGGGCCCAGGTGAGGGTTTGCTACCCTTTGAACAATTTACAAAAGCACATTCCCCCTTTGCCACAGTAGGCTCTACATCAGTTCAGACCCAAGTTGTTTCTCTTCCATCGTGGAAGTAAAAATGCTGGTTTTATTTGAGTGAAATCGCACTTGTTGGCTTTACATGGGTAGCTGGTGGAATGACTGTTGGCCAGATGTCAAATTGAAGTCACCAGGAAAAGTAGTCTTGCTCTCCTGAAGGTCTCTGCTCTTGGATGGTGGGATTGAACATGGGAAATCCCTGGAATGTCAAAACAGTGTGAAAACTAAATGGGAAGGCTTGTTTTCATTCTCCTTCATTGCTGATGAGTGAGCACCCCACACCCGTGCAGCCACGCCTGTGCTCCGAGTGCAGGAGTAGGGCTTCTTGGGATTTTCCTGTTCACCTGATGCTGTATCCTTAAGCATAATGAACCCAGTTAACTAAAATCATTGCCAAGATTTTATTTGGCATTGGCAAAACGGTCAGCAAATGTAGCATTTGCTTGATGTGGACAAGGTATGTTTTTAAGAGTGGAAAGCCGTTTCCGGGTTGGGAAAATCCCCTAGTGTTACTCAGCAAAGACAGGTAATAATAGGTTGGATTTCTCTAGTGTCCCTCCTCTGAGAATTTAAAGGCTTCTCTTCTGTCTTATCTGGGTCATCTCCGTAGCTCTGTTGTGAAGGACAAATCTCTACTTTGGAGAAGGGAAAGCTGAAGGACATTTTGTGGAGTTGACCCACTTCATGTTGATGTTGCTTGGCTCAAGTTCAAGTCTTTTCGTGTGATTCAGCAGTCATTAATCAACTTAGACTAGGTACTGAAGACCTTGTAACTACAAAGCAGACTTATGCTAGACAATATACATACATACATACGTATACATATATATCCATATATCCATACACACATATACACATATACATGTACGTAGCTTTCTTATATTGCTAAATAAATAATCCTACAAAATAAGCATTATTATTGCCAGTTATTAGTTTAAACAGGTTACCCAAATTGGCTAGTAACTTTCTGTGTTGCTGCTGTATACTATTATATTCAAGTTCAATGCCTTTGTCTATGTCAAGCTGCCTCTTTTTACCTAAAGAGTTGACTCTGATTCTGAGCTGCATTGTGCCCAGGCTGGGCTGAGATGTGGATCCTCAGGCAAGCAGTTTAGTATTTGTTCATATTAATATTTAAAATATATTTTCTCAGCACTTCTTTCAGTGGAAGAGGAGAGGAACTGCCTTCCTATGAAACCGAGTTCCTTTCTCTTTGTGTCTGAATTTAGAATGAGGCATTTGTTTTATGTGTTGATGCTGATGTGACATTTTGATGGATTCGGCCCAACTGTTCTGTCAAGGTTTTCGCATCCCCATGATTGGATGTTGTAAGTCCCTCACACGCAGCAGGGCGAAGTTAGCTCCCAAGGATATGGTTACACAGGGCCATTCAGAACATTAAAAATGTTCTTCCTGGTTTGTCTCCTGGCAAATGTTGCCACTTTTCTGTTTCTCATCCTCATTCTCTCATCAGCTTTTTAATATGATTTTCTGAACCACACAGCTACTGTGAAGTCTATTAAAGGGATCAAAATTTAAATGTTAGACCAAATCAACTGTCGCCTGTCAATAGTGTGATTCTATATATGAATTGGTTTCAGATTTTCCTCTGGCTTCTGGGAACAATCATTTGGCTGGTCTCAGGCTTGGTGGCCTCGCCGTGATTGTACAGAGCAACCTCCATAATAAAAAGAAGCAAGAGAATTAGGGTGAACCCAGTGAGTAGTGTTATATACCCTTTTCAACTGAGTGTGTTCTCTGTTTCATTGAGAATGGAACTGAGTTCAGTGGTACCGATTATAGAAAAGTCTTAGTCAATTGCTACTAAATTTTTATTTATGTCTATGATGTTTAAAAATTTATGGTATTGACTTCTGGTTGTAGCCTATTCTCATTTTCTCTCCTTCCTGAGCAGCTAGGAGGGCCTCACATTCTGGTCTTCTTGCAGTTAGATGAATCATTAACTTGTTCTGGCCAATGAGCTTTGAGTGGAAGTGAATATGTCATTTCTGGCCAAGAGTTCTAAAAGCAAAAGTTGGGGGAAGTGGAAGATCCAAAATGGATTGGCAGGGAAGAGGAGACAATATTGTGGGGTGACGTGCTCTAAAGAAGTTCAAATTAGGAAAAGAAGATACCAGGGAACTAGCATCTTTTCCCATTCTGGTCCTAGCGAACACTGTCATTCATGAAGTCAATCAATTATACCTTCATGGACTCACTCTTATGCCCCTGCTAAGGTAATTTTTTTCACTCCATTCACAGGAAGGTCTGTTCTGGGCCAGATCCTAAGTCACAGAGAGGGAGTAACATTCTTGATGTCCAGAAGCTGATACTCTGGTGGGGAAGTGTTTATATAAAAGGGACTTTGTAGTTCATTGATTCAAGGACAGCAGCATAGAACTTGCAGACCAGTGGAGTGGGAGTGGGACCTGTAGGCGGGCTGGAGGCTGGCCAGAGTCGTAATGTCTTTGGGGGCTGACCCAAGGCTGTGAGGCCCAAGATCATCATCTAGTCATTGTCCCTAGAGCTTGAGCAAACTTGGTCTCTGCTCAGCAAACTCTTCCCTCTCTCTCACAGTAGTGATGAAGCGAAATGCCTGAATTCATCAGACAGTAAAAGACCTTCTAGGTGCTGCATAAAGGAAGTAACAATATAAACAAATCACTAATAAGAACTATGATGTTTTGAGGACTGTGGTGTGCCAAGTGATATATGCACCCTATGCATTATACCATCTAATCTCACAAAGGTATTTATCCTTATGTTACAACTTCAGAGATGAGGATACTGGGTCTCCAAGAGATTGTTAGTCATCTGAAGTCTCAAGGAACATGGGGATGCTGTATTTTGAATACGCGCTGTGTGATCCCATATGTCACACGTCTCCTCATTATGTTGTACTGCCAGCCTGGCGAGGATTGAAAATTAGTCCTTCAAGTGCTTTGGTGAACATGGAAGCAAAGCAGATGGGGTTTAGAGAGATGGCGATCACTTCTCCACACTGGAACCTCCTCCCCAGTAACCAAAAGGCTACTGTCGCCCAGCGTTAGTGTTGGTGGCCTGTGTGGGGCTACCCAGGTTCAGGCAAGTTCTTCATGGGTCGTTTTTGTCCACAGTCACACACGTCCTGCAGATGTGAGCACTGGTCAGAGATCAGAGTGTCCGAGCGCTAGCTTCCAACTCTAAAACATGGAGCGACAACAATTGAAATTTATTATCAGAATTGAGGCCAGGTACCGCTACCCAGGGTGCTTTTCATGTGCGAAAGCCTGCAGACCCCCTTCCTTCTCTTCACTAGCTTCTCTTCCATGAGGATTACTGACTGCGTCGGTTTGCAGCTTCCCCCATTCTTGTGGAGTTGTGTTTGGCGCCCTCTGTTTGCAGCTGGAAGGTAAGTCAGTATGACTGGGGGAGACTGTGGTCTCTCCATGTATGGGCCCTCCTGTTCACTCTTCCAGGGCACAGCAGGCTCTGAATGGAGACTCCTCCACATAGGCCAAGGTGCACCGAGCCAAGGCAGAGGCCACGGCGGCTTGAGAAGGGCCTCAGGAGTGCCCCACAGCTGCGTGGGTCTGTGAGATCTGTCTTCTGGGGATGTGGGCAAGGCTGTACCTAGCATGGGCTATGCGGTTGGGCTTGAAAAGCTGAACACAGTTTTTCTCCAGAGAGAAGACGAGACTTTCCTCAAGGAGGAAACAGAATGTGCAAAGCATGGCAGCCTGTGTTTGGAGCAATAGATAGCAGGTCGATGTGACTGGAAGTCAGATGCTGGGGGGACTAGAGACTTTGGAGCAAAGGCTGTGTCCTCTCATGGTACCCAGCAATGGCTGAACCAGAGCAGAAGCTCAGTCCTAATATGTTGCACGAAAGCTTTGGTGGTTGAGCAAATAAAGAAAAGAAAGAAATTGTGGAAAGACCTGTGCCCTTTCTCAAATGGCTTTAATTGATCTGTTAGATGTTAAAGAAGAGGAGGGGGCTGATGCCAGCTCTGCTTTTCATCTGCTGACTCAGACCTTTCCTTAGTGGAAGATGACGTTCCTTCATAACCTCTCCTTTTTGTAGTTCTTTCTGCTTTTAATTTCAACATAGTCTACCTATCTTTTCTCTTAGTTTTTTTTTTTTTCTACCTATCTGTTTTTAATAGAAAAGGATCTAAATTTGGAGTTACAATCCCAGCTCCTGCTACTTTCTGGTGGGGTAAGCTTTTGCAGCTTACTTGGTCACCTGATGCCTCGATTTCCTCATCTATAAAATGGGAACAATAAGGCTCATCTCACAGAAAGGTTATGATGCTCGTATATGCTGGGATCACTTCTAGGATTTCTTATTGTATACATTGTAGATTTTTAATAGGTGTTAGAAGAAGGGGAAGAAAATATCCACCTATGGCTGTATGAGTGTAGAAATGTTTAGCTTGGGCAAAATAGATAAAATTCTCAAGCCTTTAGTATGCTAAACTCTTATGATTACCAAAAGAAGAGGGTGGAAGGCAGAGAATATAAGATGCCATATTTCAGTGTTAGGCACTTTTTATTGCTAACCTGACATTACTCTTCCTCCTCCTCCTCCTCCTCCTTTTTTAAAGGAAAGGTGCAAGCAGGAATGAAGGTGAGCAGAGGCAGGCAGGCAGGAGGAGAGAGGAGGAGGAAGTAGTTTATTTATTTTATTTAGTTGTTCATCTTGGTTGTTCCCACTGGCCCTAGGACACAAACCCAGGACCTTGGATGGATGCAGACTGCACTCCACTGGGGTGCACCCTGACACACCTTATTTTCTTCTTTGCTGTAAGAACTCTTACTTCTAGTGGCACTAAATCTGCCTTGCTTCTTTGGCAGATGGTCTCTGACAGTTCTGCTTATGCAGATTGTAGACAGAAGGTAATATTTGAGTGGGGTCTTGTGGCATGAGTAGGAGCCTCCAGAAGGCACAGAAATAGAGGTAGGAAGCACCGTGCAGAAAAGCAGTTCATCATGTCATGACTTGTGTGTGAGAAGGGCCCCAGTTTACTCAGACCTTTGTTCTAGGTCTGAGTAATGGGGCTTTGTGAAAGTAAGGGGTTAGAGGGAAACAACATAAATCATTAGCGTCCTATTCTCCAGTGACAGCATTATTCTCTCACAAGATCACGCTTCATGACCTCAATCTATTATAATTGCATGCTGTGTTTGGGGACATAGGGCATTCCCCAGGCTGACCTCAAGGCACACCCTAACCCTTCTTACCCAGATGACCTGGGGAGCTGTGGGAGGAGCCACTCTCCAACAATGGCGGTGGCATTCTTCCGACTTGAGTCTTCCACTCAGCCACACCCGGGTGCCATCCAGAGGTGTGCGAGAGTGGCTCCCGATGGAATGGGGCCCTGGGAGCTCAAGCCTGACATTGGCTGTAGCAGTCACCGCTTCCACTGCCTTTTGGTCCCTGGGCCTGAAAACTGACAGCCTTGTGGAAAAACAGAAGCATAGCAAGCAGGTAGGGATGACAAGAGCACCAGAGACAAGTGCAAAGGTAAGGTCAGGCCAAACAGATGTCACAGGTGGGGGACACCTGAACCAAGAAGGAAAAGTGGACTGGGACACTCAGGGGCAAGGTAATAGTAGATTCTCTCTGTCTCTGGGGGGCCTGATGCACCCTTGGACTCCAGTCATCTGGTCTGTGTCGGAGGAATTCTTCCTGGACCACCCAATCTGGGTTGGGTCGGGTGTCCTCCGCTGGTCTGAGCTCTAACCCAGGACTCGCTTTTGTAGACACCTGCCTTCTCTTCTGGTTTCTTCACTCGACTGTGTGCTCCCTTCACATTGGAGGTCCGTGACTCAGTTTCCCCAGTGCCACCCAGAATGCAGGAATGCTTTTACTTAAACATTTCAGCAGTATTCAGGCTCTACTTCCTATTTTAATATCATCATCACTCTACTTCACATTTTTTCATTACTCAAAATGGCTGTAATTTGAAATTTTAATCTAGGACTAGCAGTCATGTTGCAAAGACCAGTTCCTTTATTACTTAGAACAAGCTGTGGGCCAGCCTGCTGCTCATGTCTTCATGGCCCGCATCACATTCATGGCCCGTGTGGTACAGTTGACGTGGGCATTTCACACGCAGAGACCCACAGTTATCCTTCCATTGGTTCATGGGCCGTGGCGAAGCTTTCATTCCATTTGTGGAAAGGCATCTGGGGTTCAAGGGGCTGGCCACCTGCCCCAGTCGACACTGCAAGTGTGTAAACAGCTGAGACTCGGCTTTCTCTCCCCCCAAGGCCCCGTGCTGCAGACCTTCTGCTCCACTCTGCCGCCTCACCCAAGCCCACGGAAGTTACTGTACATTTCTTCATTTCATAATAAAGGTGACTAATTCCTAATTCTCTCTCTCTCGGTGGTTAATATTCTTTAATGGGAAAATAAGCTGCTTCGCAGAAATGCACCAACAGAAAAAAATGATTGCTCTCTAAACTAAAAAGGAAGTGCTTATTATAGTAATGGAGATGATGTGGCCAGGCTCTCTTCCATCCCTGCAGCACCATCCCAGGGCTCTTCCCGGGTCTTCCCGTGTTAGGTAACGCTGCTGACAGTCTTGGACTCGCAGCAGGAGTGGGGACAGTTTGAAAGTAAAATCGTAAAGTATTTCCTTCTCAAAATTCAAAAGACTGGGAGAAGGGAATGACTGAATACTTGTGTAAACGTGGCAGTGTACTCAGTTAAAACACATTATAATTCTGGGATTTTTTTTGGTAAGCATTTGTCAGATTCCTCCTTTCATGCTCATGCTTGTTCCTAAACATTATTGCCTCTGAAAGTCCTGATCACATACTGAAATTGATCTGACCACCCAGCATGATATTTTTACCTAGAATTCAAGATGAGATGAGCCCTCTTTCAGAATTTCCTGCCAATTTCTCTGCTGGCTTTGGGGTACTTTGCTCTGGAAACCGTAGTTAAAAACAAACAAACAAACAAAAAAACCAAAACATTTTTCTATTTGTACTTCCCTCAAGGACCAGCCTTTGCCTTCATTCCTATAGGAAGCGTTAGAGATGGCACTGATGTGTTTTCTATACGCTGCTGTTTCCCGAGGGAAGCCAGGGGCAAGCATTTCCCTAAGGTGCACAGAAGCTGTGGAGAGCCTTCCCGTGTCCTTCTCAGATCTCTGGACCCACAGCTGCCAAGTGAAGCTCACAGGAATGTACCCGTTGAGATTGAGTCACCCTTTAACCCTGACTCTGCTTCAAGGGGAGTCCCTGTTGGGCCCAAGCTGGCAGCGTGGCCCCCCTCCCTTCAGGCAGCCTCCTGTAGATGGAGGCCCTGAGCCCCACCACAGAGCTGCTGACAGCCACTCTCAGACCTCCCTGGCAGTTCAAGGGATCCATGAGCAGGGAAGACAGTGCTAGGGAAACCCTCCAACAGCTGGGATCCCAAACCCTGTGAGTGCTCCGGCTGGCTGGCAGCGGAGGGGGCAGGGTAATAGAGGGAACCCAAAGCATCGGGCCAGTGGGAATTCTTTGTCTTTTAGGGCCAAGAGTGAGGTACCCCAGGGCTGAGAGAGGCCTCCAAGGTTTTTCAGTTCAGCTTCTTTTGGCCCAATGGGGGGCAGTTGGTTTTCAGAGCTCTAGAGAGAGGAGTACTCTGATCCCTTCCTTTTCACCCCTTCCCTCCCCTCCCCTCACCTCATTTCCCTCCCTTCCCCTCCCTTCCCCTCCCATCTCAAATATCTCTTCCCATCCCATCCCCTCTCCTCACCTCACCTTCCATCCTATCCCATCCCATCCCATCCCATCCATCTCATCCCAAATATCTCATCCCATCCTATTCCATCCTCTCCCCTCCCCTCCAATCACATCCATCCCATCCATGCCCTTCCCTTCCCTCCCCTGCCATCTCATCTCCTCTCATCTCATCCTCTCCCATCCCAAATATCTCATCCCGTGCTATCCTGAAGCAGCCTGACTCTCCCAAAGTTCTCCTTTAACCTCTGTGAAAGCCAACAAGCTTATGCTGTTATCTGTTCTGGACCAAGCACTGTGCTAAGAAAAGGGGCCATAGCAGTGAACTCTTAAGGTATTGACTTCTTGGTGTCCCAGATGCCACCCTCCTGCTGCCTTCTGTCAACAGCTATGCTATACTTGAAAACGGGTGATGTCCACAGGCCCAAGTGTTTCTTGCTGCAGACTTAACATCCTGTGTGCTGTGTTCATGTTCCTTTTCTGAAATGTTTGTGGAGAATAAACACATGGTTTAGGGTGGAATAAGCCTGACTGGATTTCATAATGTAGCCTGATAGCAAAACATACCTTAGCTAGAGAGGCATAGCTAGAATGCAGATCATAATATTGATTACAGATGGACCTGAAAATATCAGAAGGGAACCTCTACCCCCGTCCACTATTCTGACACCCCATCAATCCCAACTTCCTGGAGAACTTTTATAATAGAAAACTCTGAAAAGTCTGCGATTGGTTTTCAAGGAACTTTTGAATATGCTCAGGGTTCCTACAGGGAATCTCCCCCAAGCCAGGATCGCAAGTTAAAAATTTCTTCCTTTAGGCCCCAAATATCCCATCCACAATGTTCCCTAGCCTGCTTTGCCATAGAGTCCGATCTGGCCTGTCTTCCTGACCGAAAATCCTGCATGCAAGACTGAGACTGGAGGCAGGGGTTCAGGAGTGTCATTTGTTCTGTCCCTCTCTCCTTGCAGAGTGTCTGCACACTCTGACTCTTCCCGGCTGCAGCTACCCCGGGTTCACTGGACTAATGGCCCTGTTCTCTGACCTGCGGCCTCTTGAGAGGGATGCATTCTTTCTTACCCACTTCTGTCTTGAGTGGCCTGGCAGGAGTGGGGGCTTGTGTGTGCTGGGGTAGGGGTGGTGGTGGTGGTGGCTGCAAGGCTCCATGTCTGATTCCTCTCCAGCTTTAAATTTATTGCGCAGCACATAGTAGATACTCTGCAATCTCTGCTGAATGAGTTAGTGAATTAGTAGGTACCAAGCAACTGATGCTGAACCAGAGAAACTGGTATTCTTTTTCAGATTTTTCTGGGCACCCTCTTACCTTCTGACTAGGAATAGAGCCCTTTCTGCTGAACAGGGCAGGGGAGATGAAAAATATTTATTGGCACCTACTATATGCCAGGGATTTTATATGTTAACTCAGGTAATTCTCCTAGTACCCCTATGAACTAGGCGTGACTGTTCCCATTTATAAATGAGGAAACCGAGGTTCTGATTGGTAAATCACTCATCCAAGGACATAAAGCAGGGTAGTGGCATGGTGGGCTTGAGAATTCCTTGTTCCAAATGTCTCTAAAGACTTAGTCAGCTCTACACAGCACTGGTTGGCCTCTCAATAGGGTTGTGGAGAAAATGGATTCAGGCCTCTGCCCCAGGCCTTCAGCCTTGTATCCACAATTCTCCCCAGGGACATAGACTTGAGGCTTTTGGTGCATGGCCCAAAGCACCCACTTCATACAAGGGGATCTGCCTGGGCTGTCGAAGGCACATGGAGGCACGAGAGCTGTGCAGAGGTGGTCTGGTCACGTCTAGTCCAGGGTGCTCACTGTTCTCCCACTGGAGAAGGCAGGCAGAGCATCTTCTGAATGCCCTGAGGATATCCATCTGCCCCAGCTGAAGGATCTAGGGACACTCCTTGCCCTTTGCATCCATCATCCAGAGGAATTTGAAGATCGACGAGTTTTAGAAACATGCTCGGCCCATATTGACCCAGGTCATCTGGGGTTCAGATGTTCTAGAGTGATGTAGCCATGCTTACTAGCTGTCTGATTTTCTTTTCTGAAAAATGGGAGTAGAGATGCCTGCCTTCTAGTATTGGAACACACTATGCTCAATAGATGAGATTGTCATTGGTGTTGAATTGGAACTGGAAGACTCTTTAGATGATAACCTATAACTTGACTACTGTTTACCTATTTATCTTTATGCAGTATTTTTAGAAACTACATTGTATATTTAGAAACACTTCTGAATCTAATATTTCATTGCATTTTCAGAACAGTCTCATAAGGAATATTGTTATTATTCATGTACACATACATAAGCAAAATCTTTTGTAGACCCAAATGAGTTGTTCACCATCTTCCTTGCAGTAGAAGAGTAGAGTGGTAAAGAGTGATAAGACTGCGCTCACTTGTGCTAGACTTAAGCAAGTTATCATTTCCATGCCTCAGTTTACTCATCTGTAAAATGGGACAATTTCCCTCATGGGGTTAGTTTATAAGAATTAATGAAATTAACACTATAAAAACTCCAGACTAGATCCTAAGTTGGAAGACTACTTGGCCAGAGAGCAGAGGATGGGGACGCAAAGCCAGATGTAATTCCACACACACTATGCACTTTTGTTGCCCTAGATCATCCCTCAGCCAGAAGCTGCTTTCAGAGGGTAAGACTCTGGCACATTCCAGCCATGGTGGTCCTCCTGTTACCCACCCTCACTCCCTGGCTTTCTATCTACCCCCTTATTATTTTTAGTGGATAAGGAAATCCAGAAAGTTTAAGCAACTAAGTCTTAACCCAGTTCGTGTCAACCCAGGATTACCCTCTCAGACTCCTGACTTCCACACTGTTATTATTTTACCGAATCCAAAAATCTAAAAATTAAGCAAGGAATGAGATACACACCCACACAGAGCAAAACAGCATATCTTGAATTTCATTTCTGCCTCCAACTAACACTCATAACTCTTGTGATCAGTAATTCATTCCAACAGGTCTGATTTCTCCAAGCGTGGTTCAACATATATTAATAGTGGCAAGTGGACAGAGGCGGGAGTCTCCGTGGGAGAAGCCCTCCTTTAGAAGTTCTGCATAACTGAGTGGCCGCGCATGCTCCTCCTGGACGGGGCCTGGAATTCCGGATTACATTGGGTTCGTTCCACATCCCCTTGTCCGCCTCCCAAAGGGCAGGACAAGTGCAGGCCGGGTTGTTGAGATCCACGTGTCAGATAGAGGGAAGACGGTCCCTGTGGCTCCCGGGAGGGTGTGCTAAGAAGGGCTGGCTCATGTGCTGGAATTCCTGAAGAAAAACAAACAAAAAAATCTATCATCACATTGGTGTAGTTCTTGCTTCTCAAGAGTTGAAGTTCCTGGAGGCTGTCTTCTCCAGCTATAGCACACAGAGTTCTCATGGGTGGAGGCTCCAAGAGAAGACGTAGGGATAAGCTTGGGAAATGACCTTGGCATTCAAGTTCATTCCTGAGGATCTACCCTTAGCCTACCTTTGCAGTTGACCTTGCATGCTGTCCTTTCATGTATGCTGTGTCCCAGCTAGTGTGAACTGCTCATCCTGTTTATACCCTGGTCGCCCCCCTGCCTTTGTTCAAACAGGTCTCTACCTGCTGCATCTCCCTGAAATACCTGAACTGCTCCTCTCCACTCACCTGATCCTACCTGGCCTTCAGGATGCAGCTCACATGTTGTCTTCTGACGTAGTAGCTGGTCATGGGAAGTAATGGTCCCTGGAAGGCCTGTTTTGTTATTCATTCAACAAATGTTGTTTGAGTTCCTCCCATGAACCAGGTATTATTATAGGTATTTCGGGGGTACCCCAGCGAACAAAGATCCCTGACTTTGGAGAGTTTATCTTCTGGTGTCTCCCTCAGTTAGTTGTTGTTTCTGGACCTGTCTAGTCCTTTGGCCAGGCATCATGCCGCACAGGTTCAGACTGCTGTTAAGTCTGATCCCTCTCTGTATCCTTTCGATGACTTCTTACTGCTCCTGGTGTAAGGATATCCACGTTGAGTAGTCCCTTCTAGATCTTTTATGGTCCAGTCTCACTTCGTATCATTTTCCTTTCTGTGTTCTCTGTTCAACTTTCTTTTTGTTCTTTGTATTTAGCCCTGAGACATTGCCTTTGTACTGTCTGAGATATTCTCCCTTCTTCTTTCTACTTCATATCTGCATGAACTACCCGCTTCATTTCAAATCTCAGTGGAAGCTTTATATCCTGAGGAGAACTTCCCCAGTCTTCCTTATTAAATTAAATGCATTGACACTTTCATGACATAGCTGTTATGTACTACTGCATTTCTATTTTTCTTGTATCTTTGATTATTTGACTAATATCAGTCTCCCCATCTAAATGGTAAGTAACTTAAGTAACTTTTTTGTTTATTATGTGTAGCCTCCTTAGTCAATAGTTATTGTTGAATGAATCAGTGACTGAATCTCCCCTAGCTCTCATATATGCCAGAGTGTTCACAATTTGTGACTCAGGAAGCTTTCTGTATTGCTTATACATTTGGGTCATCCATCCTAGCTAGACTTTCAGAAAACAAGCCATTCTGGTGATAACACACACAAGGTGCTCAACCTGTTTTTTGGTTAATTGGTAAATAAATGAATTCAAAGTTTGGTGGACCAGAAGGCCGTCATGAATGAAAATCATGTTTTAGAGGAAATTTTGTTCTAGCCAAAGATGTCAATGGCACGTCTCCTCAGATAGGACATACACATTTCAGAAATGCTTGTCAAAGAAGGCCCAGGCCTGCCGGAGTTCTCATATCAACAAAGGATGAGGGGGGTCTCCCTGAAATTCTTATTTGAGCTGTAAAGTTTTACCTAATGAACTTTCAGTCGGTGTAGAAGATGAGTTGGAATGGAAAATAAATTTTTCTTTTAAGGGAGAGAAAAAAGTAACACTGAGTAACAATTCTTTTTCTTACTGTTTGGAATACCAAAGGGAATAAAAGCCATTGTAATCCTTTTTTTAGAAATATAGGAAAAACAGTAGTTAGTTTGTGAAGCGCACTCAGAGTTAATAGCCTATCTTATTACTATAGGAGTCCAGTGGGAGTGGTGTTATTATTTTCTTTTTTTATAGATAAGGAAATAGATTGACACAGAATTCTGAGTCCAAGGAAATGTGGCTGTTACATCTTTCAGAATTTACTAGAGGACGTGACAGTAAGAAGACTTACAAAATCTGTGTGCAAACATGATTAATTTCTTGTTTTATCTTTTTAAAAATGTTTGTTGTAGGAACATTCCCTGTAACATTATAGGTTTACGGTATATATCATCATAAACCAACATCGGTATATAATACATTACACGTACCACCAACAAAGGCTCATTTCCTGATCACGATACTGCTCCATTGTGTTTGCTGGGGCACTCAGCACCAGGCCCGCTTACTTGAAGACTGAGCCTGATGAAGGAGCCCCATCTCAAACGTTCCTGGTCCTTGTGAAAGTGAGCTCCCCGGAGACTCTCACAGCGCCCACTAAACGCCCTGTCCTGGAAGTGACCCATGGTACCCATGGCTGGTAATTCAGCCAGAGCTAGTTACCTGACCCTACCCAGCCACAAGGGCGTCTGAAAGTGAAAGACAGCCATGTGTCGCTTGGCGACAGGAATATATTCGGAGAAGCACCTCCGTTAGGTGATTTCGTGATTGTGTGACCTGGATGGTATAGCCTCCCACACCCCTGGGCTCCATGGTATAGTGTATTGACATCACTCTCTGTCATTGACCGACGTGTATGACTCACACCGAGTGAGTCTAAGTGGGAACGTCCAGTGTGTAATTTTCTCCAGATAAATACGAATGTAGGTTTTCATCCAAAATCAAAGCGAGGACTTACAAAGGAAGGCTTTTGATCATTCTTACAGCGATGTTTGATTGAGACTCCAAATCCTCCCTGAGCTGACCCTTGGCCGCCTCCTCTGTCCCAGGACCGTGAACACTGGGGTTCTCCTTTTTCTCTGTCACAATGGTGTCCAGACTTCCTACGGCCTCCCTCTTAAAACCCAGCCTCCACACGCAGTGTTTCACGAAACACCAAGAAGACCACACTTAAACTTCTTTAGCTACTCTCCGTTTCTCAAAATAAAACCCAGAAACAATGCTTCCTGATCTTGTTCTGCCTACATTTTCTGTCTCACCCTCACTCTGTTGTTACTTGACTCCTTGCACTCAGTTGATTTTCTGCCCTTTTTAGCCTTGCTCTGTGTCATGGGGAACTACCTCTCTCAGGCTCTCCTGCACTCTGGCTTCCAGCTTAGCTTGGTCAGTGAGAGGGCAGCGCACAGTGTTTCCCAGGGTATTTATCCCCCCAGCTCTGCCTTGGGCGGCATCTCCAGGAGCCACTACATCCTCCCTAAGATTCCTGACCCTGTTGGACAGAGGCGCTCTGGCTCCTGCGTTTTCCTGCTGACTGGGCCCCTGGGCTTCCTCTAGCCATAGGTGTGCTAGAACTTTCCTGCTGCTGCTCATCTGTAGGTGCCTCACCACCCTGTCTGGCTTCTTGATCACCTGTGTGAGTAAGTCCCTGGATCAGATTTCCTCTGTTTGAAAATCTACATTGGTTTCTGTTTTTCTGACTGGATGCTAATTAAACCGTTGTACATTGGATAGATTTATATATGCGGACACATAAATTACAATTTCTGTAAATGTTCTGCTTTTGGTATTTTAACTAGGGATGACTTCTGTCTTCTAGCGAAAAGTATGTAAAAGATTCTCCCAGGTTCCTCTCTCTTGCCTGTTTAACATCAATTACCATTATAACCTCCAGGCTCTTATGTCCCCTGGTCTCATACTTTGTCTCCTGATAGCTTTCTCAGGTTCTCTTTAATTTGGTGAAGAGTTTGAATCTGTCAGTCTGCTTCCTGGAATTGGTGTGCCATTGATTTCCGCTAACTCACAGATTGAAAAGACATTGTTTCTGCCACTTTAGCTCCACAAGACCCAGTCAGCCTCCTGTGAAGAGAAGAAGCATTCATGCCACACTCCTCCATTTTCCCGCGTTTTCCCACACGCTGTTCTTTTTCCTGTAATGCTTTTCCTTTCCTCAGTAAACCGCACTTTTTTTTTTTTAAATAACTTTTTTTTCAAGTAAAGGTGCAGGTAGGAATGAAGGTGAGTAAGCAGGCAGGAAGAGAGAGGAGGAATTTTATTTTTATTTATTTGTTCACACTGGTTGTTCCCCCCTGGACCCGGGACTTGAACCCAGGGCTACGTGGCCTTACACTCCTTTGGAGGTGATTGACCTAACCGCTGCTCCACCAGGGTGCACCCTCACTTATTCTTCAACACTTAGACTAAGCTGCACATTTTCTTAAAATCCTCCCTAAGTTTGTCTGAAGATGGTTCTGAATCTGATGTTCACAGAATTCTCTGGACTTATCCCATCACATTTATACTCCAGTTGATGATTTATTTAATTGTACCCCAAGTAAGCTTTATGCTTCTTGGAGGACAGGACTAAGCTGATATTCCTGCATTCTCAGTACTGTTTATGGAGCCTGACTCCAAATCAGTCCTAATTGAATGGAAAAGAAGACTTTTAGCATGGATGGGAGTTTAGCCTGGGAAAAGCTGAGAATGATGGGTCGTCTACCACACTCATTCAGATCTGGAACTGTAGTTCTAGTGTGGTGTTGAATTTTGAGAAACGATCTCGAGAGGCACATCAGGCTGATTTATCTACAAATCATATCCCACGGTACTTGAGCTATTTTAAGCTATTGGTCAGGGTACTTAAGGGTAATCATTTAAACCCTAATGAAAGTCTACCAAGTACAGCAATTGCTTTTCAGATGATTTCATACCAAACGTTTTGCTCCTGGCAATAGGAGATCATCAAAACTAACCACATCTCAAGACCATACCATCGAAATAAATTTGGGTAAAATTTAGCCTGTCAGTTTTCCCAAGAGTTAGTTGTATCTTTTTTGTTACTTTTAGATAGCTAGATAAGCTGTTGTTTTTCTTTTTTGTCATGACTCTGGACTTTGACAGGTCGTTGTTTGTAATTTGGCAAGGCTCGCTGGTAATAGACACGTGTTCTAGGCTCTCTCCATATCTGCTGCGCTGCGGGTGTTTCTGGTTTAGAGCCCTTTGTGTGATTTAAGTGGGGCACTGCAAAGTGGGGATAGACAGTCCTGTGTGGACACAGCCAGTATGTGCGGGAGAAATAGGCCTTACCTTTGACAGCTGAGACAGAATGGGGTAGAGCACCTGTGGTGCTTAGTGACCCGTGGAGCGTTCTCAGATCGCTGAGAAGGAGAAAGAGCGTTGTCATGGAGCCAGAACGCCAAAGTCCAAATTATTTTTCTGATTTGTCTTGTTGAGAGATTGAGCACATCATGAAGAGGTCTTTTTGCTTTCCTACTGACCAGTGTCAGGGTTTAATAGGCCGAGGGTGCCAGCAGGTGGGAGTGGTTTTCAGTTAAAATGAAATTTGTCCTGCAGTGTTCCTGGTGTGTAGTCCTCTGTGATCCTGGGCAAATTGCTTAAGTTCTCTGAGCCTCCATCTCCTCATTTGTTGAAAGGTGGAGGATAACATTTACTGGATTTTTCCCTGTATAATGCACAATTTTCTGGGCCCAGATTTGTGAGGGGAAATCTGGATACAAATGATGCATGGATAGTGCTAATTCTTTATCAAAATAAATGTTTTTAATACTTTTATTTCTGTTTGTGAGTTAAAAGCATAACTCTAGAAATCAATAACAATATCCATATGTAAAATACCCTGGAATATGATAATCAGTTTTGTTAAACCTACGATGAACTTGCAAGGAAAGCAATTTTGACCAGTGAGTCAATGAAATGAAATGAAGAGCAATGTATTGCTGTCCACAAAGTGACTCTGACTTGATCAGATAGGTGACGTTGACTTTATTACCACTGGGTGAGCAGCATGACATTTCTCTTCATACATTTTAGGTGGGAGCTAGCTGATATTTTTACAAAAATACAGATGCTGCAAGCTTTAAGCTATCAGTGATTAAATATATTAAAGAGACACTGTGGCCCTCCTCCCACAGAGAGGGTCATCAGACTTTGGAGGGACAGGAAGAAAAGCTTCTCGTCCTTTGTATCTGTTCTAGTGTTTTGTAATTATTTGTTACATAACATTTCTCATACCATAATGTTAAAAATAATGCTAAATTCCTTTATAATACAAAATACAAGTACCTATATATGAACAAATAAAAACTTGAATTAAAAAATTAAAATGAAAGATATTTTTTCCTGGAAGTTTGGACCAAAAATTACGCACTATACATGGGGAAATAGCATACCTTACACAAAGTGGAGTTTGTAAAGTGTCTGATCAAAATGGCGCTCGCTAGTGGTCAGTTCCTTTTGCAGTCCTTCTCCAGAGTCCTGCATAGAGACCGATTTGGTAGCCCTTCCTCTCTTCTCTGCCCCTCTTACCACACCTGGAGCCATTGCTGAAAGCGTTAAGAGAGCTCATCTAGGTCAACTCGAACACCTAGTATGCCTGGATGGGGTACTCTGTCTTGGTTTTATAAAGGCTGACATGTTTTAAGAGTTAGTCCTGAATGTCAGATGACTGAAATTGAGAAACTTAAAAAAATACATTATTTTCAGTTACGATTGGCTTTGTGATTTCTGATTTAATTAAACAATAAGATTAGAGATTTTATACTATTATTATAAAGACTTATTTGAAGGTATTTTTTCATTAGCCCAACCCAACAATACCAGGAATAGTCCAAGGACTTTTTTCCCTTTTGAGATTGGAAGGTAGATTTTTATAAGGGTTATTTTATATTCATATGCCTCTGTGGTTCTTTCCATTTATTCTAACCTATCGTGGCTTTGTTCATCCCTGGAAAAATGTTTTCTCCTGATATGTTCTTCCTTCAATATGGAACAAAAACTTAGAGTGCAAAGGAAGGGAAAAGCATAATGCAAATTCTAGAACTATGTAAAAAGTCTAAATATTTCTTGCTTCACATAACAAGAAAAACATAAGGTTATTTCATTTTCTGCTCAGCTTTAATCTAAAGAGATTTCAGGTCAGAAGGATTGTTGATATTTCCCAGACCTCCTTATATTTCTGGAATACTTGTTGCGAACATAAAGCACAGGACATATGTGCATGAAGCGTTTATGAAAACTTTTCCTTCCCAAAGTTGTCATGTCTTTCCCCCTAAAGGAATAAAAAATCCAAATAGCAATGCACATATCAAAACCCAAATGAAGTAATTTAAACAAGTATCTTAACAATGAGCACAGAGCATATCTGATTTAACCACAGAATGATTGCCATCAATGCACATTGAAACTGTTAGATGAGCCAGCCATCGTAACTCCAACTTTCCTCTAGTCTCTCAAGTAAAATGCTATGTTTATTCGCATCTCGTAGTATACAATTTAAATTGCCTTGATTTTGACAGAACTATAAACCTTGTTATATAAAATCTCTAAGTAAATGACATATTTGGGTGAATCCAAATTCTATGCATGAAATATGAGGGTAAAAATAGTTTTCTTTCTTTTCTTTCCTCCCTCCCGTCTTCCTGTCTTTCCTTCCTCTCTTCTCCCTCCCTCCTTCTCTCTCTCTCCCTTTTCCTTACCTCTTCTTCTCTCCTCCTTTATTTAAAAAAAATTGCTGCTAAGAAAGGATGTGTCATACACTCACTGATTGATGGCACTGGTTCATCCGCTGTGATATTTTCACTAAGTTCAGGTTGCCATGAAAACTCCCACAAACTGGAAACTGGGAAATAGGAAATGAGGCCACTGCTTATTCTTCTGAAGCAGTGTCAGTTCATTTCAATAGACTTTCTACTGGCTGGTCTTGTCTACTGCTGTGTAGGACAAATAGGGAAACTTAAAAGATTTTGTCCGGTAAAAGGGCATATAATTCCTGTTTGGGAGAAAAGATAGTTCCCAAATTAAGGGTAATGGCTCTGCTATGCATTGGCCAGGTTTGTATCTAATGCAGAAATCTATTCTTGGCTATGTATACCTAACTTCTCAAATGCTCTTTAGACTTATCATGACATCTTACTCTTTTGCTCATTAGTTAAGGTGTTGAATAAAGTTTTTCGCATACATTAATTTTGTATTTACTGGAATCTGAAAACTACACCTGAAGAGTGGGTGTGATGTTTTGTTTATCTTTTCAGGGAAAATGTCTTGTGTTCTTTCATTTGGTGAAATTAATAAGTTCAGTGACCTCCAATGGGCTACCAGGTAACATTGACAGATATCAGGGAGCCAAGATGATATCTAGAAAAGTCCTCCATGCACTGTTTACACCTGGTAGGTGCTCACCAATGTCTGAATGCTGCTGTGGTTACTGCTAATGGAAAGACAAATAGAAGGGGAGGTCAGCTCAATGTAAAGCGCTCATATTTGATGATGGAGTCAGATTTAAGGCAACTGTTAGTATCTTGGGGTAGAGGATAGAGGTGGGAAGGAAGTATCATGGGAATATATATAAGGAAGTCTAAATAATCTCTTGCATATTAAATTATATGTCAAAGTACATTTAAAGGAAGGAAAGGTCAATGAAAAAAGAGCTTTGCTTACAAAACCACAGGCTTTTTGAAAACAAATGCTATCACATTGGTAATAAAGGTAAGTGTCTGAAGGTGGGATGTTAGAAGAGAAATTTCAGAGTGGTGCTGGTTCATCAAGTTCAAGGCATAATGAAGGATGGTAGTGAGAGGGAAGGTGATACATGAGTAGTTATATGATGAAGTCACCAAGGTGATGGTTGAAGAAGTGGGGAGACAAAAAGAGTCAGCAAGTTCTAAACACTTAGTGGATAAAAATACCAGGAGTGAGGTGGGTTGAATGGCATATATTGTAATAAAGCTGATTTTTGGAGCTGATTTTCCTGCTTAAGTGGTAAGTAAGGAGTAAGGAGGAGAAATGATGTGGAAAGAGAAAAGCAGATCTAAGAGGACATTATCCCATGAGGTAAAATAAAATGTACCTTAGCACTCACCTAACTCGAGACCCCACCTAGACACGTAAGGCTAGCAGGTTTTCTCCTGAGCTCTCATTCACACTGTTTGTCTTTCTACTCTACTTAGTTTACATCTTGACATGTCTTTGTGTCTGTGGCTCCCTCTGGATTCAGAAGTCTCCTGTGGGCAGGGGCCCTCAGTTCCCAGCACAAACCTGAAGGAACGTTGGATGAAGAACTTGTTCGACGTGCTCAGGGGGCTTTCAGGGTTTTGTTTTCCTGTAAATGGACAAACCAATTCCCTTTGGAGATCCAGGCCTTCTGAACCGTATTGGCCTCATCTGATAACTCTGGGCATCAACTCTTGGAGTAGTTTGAGTCTGGAATTCTTCATATGGGCACCTCTCTTTCCATCCACATTTTCTTTTCTTAAAACAGCTTGTCCCCTTGTATCCTCCACCACTACCCCTGCTTTGGCATCCCCTGGGGGAATGTCAGGCTCCCTGCTCTGGACCAGCCCATCTTCCACATATGCTGGCTCACTTTCTTCTGAAAGGTGCATTCACAGTAATATGCACAGTAGGCCTCTTGGGTGGAATCTGAAGTTTGAGTCCTGTCTGTCAGGATGTAGCCGTGAAATCTATAGAAACTCATGAACAAGTGAAGAAAATAAGAATCAAAGAGATTTTAATAACTGGCCCAAGATCGCATCATTAAATGTTCTAAAATCCAGACCTATGAGATTATAGAATTTGAGTGTCTCCTTTGCCTCAAATACTTCTCAAATGTTTTTTTTTCAGTGAGGCACCTGTTTGTCTTAATCTTCACAGTGTATCTAAGTGTGGGACTCAGTTCATTCTTTCCATATTTTTCACATAAAATTGAGTCTGAATAAGAATGACAGTAGCAAATCAATCTCTGTGCATCAGTAACCTGCACATCTTCCTGTTAATACAAAGTCACTTTAAATTACATGACCTCTGTTGTAACTGGGGTCAGCTCCTGGTGTTATTCCATCATAAATAGTGGTCCACGTGCTCATTGTTTGGGAGGAAGCACCTTTGCTGCATGGCTTGGTCATGTGATGATGTGCAGTTAGGATAACTGTGACTTCATTGCAGTCATGAGTTAGGCAACCTGGAGGTCACATGTGGGGCACAGGGTGACCTGCAGAGCACTGACCATTTTCCAAAAGCTACTTCTCTAAACTGTAGGTTGTCATGAAGCAAACCTATATTGTGTACTATGGTGCTCCCTGATAGGGTGGGTGAAAAATATATGGAAGTGCCCAGAGAGAGGCTTTGTAATGATTATTTTGTATTAATTTTTTTTCTTTTGGAGATTTAAATTCTTAATATTTGTTTTAGAAGTAGCTTGGTGCAGGTAACATTTATTACAGTTTTATTTCTTTATTACAATTTATTTATTTTACTTTTAAAATTTATTTATTACAATTACAAGTTCCCTTCCGGTACAAAATTTGCAGCATATTAAAAGCATATTTTGCATTATGGGGGAGCTTCTAGATGCAAAGTTCAGTTTTTCAACAACAAAAAGCAATGATGTTTTTAACATAGCTTTGATTATCCTAGCACAGCAGGCAAGAACAGGCCTCTGGTGAAAGTTAGTATTCTTAAGAAACTAGAGAATAATTAAATGTTTCTTACTATTACTCATACAACGATAACAACTCCTCATAAAGGATACAAAGGAGGGTCAGGTCCATCATCTTCTAAGAACTAAATCATCAACCTATTGAGAGAGATGAGATTAGCATTTAGGACTGACCTTGATCTTGACCTGCTATTTGAGATATTAGATAATATGTATTTATTCTGTCACAAATTTCTTTAAAATGAATTCTTGACCTAGTTTGTAGATGAAATGGGTCACATTTATTATCTTCATTTTTATCTTCATACTTTGCTTTGCTCATTTTAAACTTGCCCTCTGTCTAGCTATCTCCAGATCTCTTCCATCAGCTCAGAATAATAGTGCTGATGCTGCCTGGAGTGGGCGGTGTGTTTAGATGGAAAGCTAGCAAGTCCCTTTTATCCTCTGCGGTGCCAGCACACAACTGTCAAAATAATAGGATTGGGGCCTGTGAGTTCCAAAGGCGAGCCCTTGTTTTGTGTGAGGGGAAACACAACAAAAAAGAAAACAAACCCTGCAGTTCACCTGAGCCAAGCAGTGCACCATCCTGTTTATTATTCACAGCATGCTGCTGTTATTTCAGCATGTTGTCATTTCACATGTGCTCCTGCAGGACTGCTGTGACCATCAAAATCCCTGTCATTATTGTGGGGCTTATCACTGTAACCCCAGGTCCCAGGGATGGGCTTGCTGGTTGTGATGACATATACCTAGGGGATGGAAAAGATCCTCCCGATTACCTGGGTGTGACTCTCTGTGTAGGAAGATGAGCGAGGCTTTAGTTGCTTAAAGTTTCAGGAACTCAGTTTCATAGAGTCTCAGAGTTGGAGGGCTTAAATGCCATGAGGACCAATCAACCCTTATTATTTATTTTAGCCTCAGAATATTAAACAAACAACATGTAATCATTTTTTTAAGTTAGAAAACATATGTAATCAACATGGAAACAACAACTGGACTCTCACCATGTGGGGACGTAGTGAGAAATTAAGTACACAGGTATCCAGATTCTACCCTGTGAATAAGATTGTAGTATTGTACCTGGTTTTTTACCTAGCAATAATATATTGTGAACGTTTTCCATCTAAATAAATACATAGTTACATCATGATTTTTATAGTTTTCCATTGTGTGGGTTTACCATACTTTAGGTAACAAATCCTTTATTGTTGAATTTTAGTTTATTTCTGTTTTTTTTTTTTTTTTTTTTTTCTGTTGTTAGCACTATTGAATAAACATCCATGTACATATATCCTTTCACACCCAACTGATACTTGAAAGCCTCCAGTGTTGGGAAATGGCCCCTTACCATTGCTTAACCCTCGGCACTTCTCCTGAGGGTATGGTTCTAGAAATGGAGCCCTTTGCTGAGTCTCCATGGTTTAGAGTCTTTGTGGCATCATCCCTATCATGGTGTGACTCCTCTCTCTCTTCATATTCTTTCAAATCACCAACCGCATACTTTCCGTTAGGACTTCCTGTATCAGACTGGCAGCTCAACCCTTTGGGGTTTCAGGATCCTCTCCGATATGAACACTGTCACCCGGTGTCAAAGGTCTTCCACCAATCTCTAGGTGAGCGGTCGTCATCTTTTTGCTGATCAAATATGTATTACTTTGTCAAAAATTATCTCCATGTAAGTGCAGAGGAAAAGCAATGAAAACAATCTGAGTTATTAGCACAAATTTAACTATGTAGGAAAGGATACCAAGCCTCAGATAGGTAAGACTCCTAGGAGGTGGCAGGCTGAGCAGAGTCTCTGGGAGCTTCTCTGGGCATTCACAAGACACTCTCTTCGAAAGCTAGGGTGCAGGTTTTGAATGATTGCTAGGAAACTAAGGAATGTCTGTAACTATCTGGCAGGACTGTAGGGGAGATAAAATTCTGGACATCTGGCAGGGAAGTGGTTAGGGCAGTGCTTTATGTTTTCTACATCCAAGCTCACACTGACCAGCCGACAGTTGTAGAAGTTAAATTCAAGCAGATTACTTCTCTGGAATAAAACTGGTGAACTTGGCTAGTGCAAGCAAAAAGGCATGGGGAAGAGGGCGGGGAGACCTCATCAATCAACTGTGGTCCTGGGAAGCCAGTACAGGGACTGCCTGGCTAAGAGCTGCCTGCTAATTTTCACTCCTGGCTTTCTCATCCATGTTTTGAAAGGGTCTTAAGATATAGCCACTTTGCCTTTTAATTACAGTTTAACGTCCAACAGGTTAAAAAAAAAAATCTGGAATATCGAGCACTGTTCTTAGAAGACAGCTTTTATGCCACACTGTGGATCAAAACTATTGTCAAAGCGTATGTGTGCACTTATGCATACACACACGTACAGAGGCATAAAAAGAGGGCTTGGTGATACAACACATACAAAACAGAATCTACTCAATTCAAGGTTGGGGTAGAGTTCCCTCTTATACAGCCTGCTTGGAGTTCTTGTTACTGAATGCATGTAACAACACCTAGAGTGTGTGAAAAAACTTAGACATACAAGGCATTATTAAATGTTTATATTTTTAATTTATTAAATATGTATTTAATTGAAATACATATTTAATTTATTTTCAGAAAATGTTTCAGAGACAGAAAGTTTTACTGAATTGATGCTTCTGAGGGATAGTGTAAAACAGACTGGTGTGTATTATGTTAAAACTATCCTCCTGGAATGAATTGGTCCTAGTTATCTGTTCATAGAGCTACTCAGAATATGTCTCCATGATGGATTATCAGAGATTAGAAATGCTTCTTGGGTCTTCTTTTGTCCCTAGGTAATAGCTGCATTTCAGTTTTAGTCAATATTATATTTCAAGCCTCATATGTAAATGTATGTTGATAAAAAAAAAGGAAGAAAAATGAAAGTAGAACATTTCCTACCAGGAAGACACAACCTGTTTTTGAGGGGTCAGCAGATGATCATCATAGAGGGCACTAGCATTCTGAAGTGGGGAGTGTGGGCAGGCTTGGGACAGAGAGAAATAAAGTCCAAAGGCAAAAGGGAAATGTCCTGGAGTGAGACTATTGGTCAGCTGATTTTTTATGTCATCTACTGGAATAGTCCAGAGAAGAGGAGGAGGAAAGGCTTTTGCCATTCGGCGTCATACTGAACAGCAAGTCTCCCTCCTGTGTGACTTGCTCACACATGGGTATGTGAGGAAGCCAACATGACGAATTCAGTAGTGAGACTGCATCAATATGGCGGTCTCCAGGATGACTCAGGATCAATTCTTTATTTTCAGATGAGATATCTGAAACCAAGAAAGAGGATGGGATATGCCTAAAGGGCTCAACAACTTGAGAGCAAAACCGAAAGTAGACTCAACTCTCCTCATTCCTAGGGGATGTCCTTCTCAGGGACATTTTGGGGTATCGCGTGAAGCAGAGCAGTTCATCTTAGCAGCTGCATTCTGTGTGACCAATGTCTTCTGCAAACATACTAACCAGAAACTGCTGAGAGAACTGCACAGAGGGTGTATGGTACTTCAGAATTTTTCCGTTCTAAAAAGCTGTACATCCCGCCTCAACCCCCATTTTACCATTTAAATTTATGTTTTGCTAACTTGTCTGGCAGGAGGCAAGATGTATGGTTGTTTTGATAGGTTGTTAAATACCTTTCTCCACTCCCTCCTGAAGAGAATTTTCTGCTATTCCTCTGTGGAATGTTTTGTCATTTGTTACAAAATGCAGGTATGCAAAATCATAGAATGGCAAGCACACCACCCTGGTCCCACATACATTTGCTTCACAGTGTCTTTATACTCATAATCCATGCTTTGCCAGAGGATTTGGACGCTGCTCATGCTTTGCTCTGGGAAGTGGTTCTCAGGATTTCCTTTTAAAGGATGTGGAACTGAGACTCAAGAAGAAACTTCATGAGTTCTGAGCATTTGTGAAGATTCTCTCTGCAAATCGAGTCTCAGAGGGGCAACGGTAGGACCAGGAGGCTTCACTTACTCCTGACATTCCCCTTTGTAGGCCCCCATTTAAGGTCCATTCAGAATCACATCTGGTCCGTCTCTCATCTCCCTTTGGTTTAGAAAACCTAATTTTCCAAGTCCCATGCACCCAACATTAGTTTTGCAGATGAGCTGGGAGCCTGGGTCATTGTAAGAATGATCGCCTTCGTTTCACATATTCATAAAATCTATGTACTTCTAATTGATCATATTTTCTTAAATGATCTGTAATTACTAGAGCCTTGGTATCCTGTGGTTTTTATCAGTTACTTGGACAGTTTATTTTCTTGGTTATTTGTATTTTTTCCCTTAGCATTTGAATTGAATTTTTCTTTTTATCATAATTTATTTCATCATTCAAAAAAAAATAAAGCCACATTTGAATCAGTTTTTTAAACATGGTGTTTGAGGTGGAAGACCTGATTTTTTCCCTCTCAGGTTCTTCCTCTCTTCAGATTTGTGACATTGGCTAAATCTAGTCCCCACTTTGGGGTGTTATTTCTTCACCTAGAATAGGATACTGGACTAGATGGCTTGTAATGACTCTTCCTAGTCCAACACTCGCTTGTACTTTTCTTTCTGTTTTTACTGACATTGACTCTAAACTAAAGCTTCTTGCCAGGCCTCAGAGTCTAGGAATTTTTAGCAGAATTTTATTATCTTGTTTTCGATTGAAGGATATGGGAACCAGGGAGGACTGGCAAGGATGGTCTTAGTTTCAGATACCTAGAAATTATCCAGGCAAAGCCTTCTCAGCTCCAAATCCCTGTACACATTATGTCAAGGGCTGCAGGCTCCTGCACTGCTCAGTGTCATGATTTGACAGGCTGGAGACATGGATGTTTTCAATGTATCATAAAACCCTTAGCAAACTGTCAGCAAGTAGAATTGAAGACTTTTAAACTGGTTGTGTCTTTAAAAACCCTGCTTTATAGCTTCATAGATGATGAACTCTGTGAGGATAATTTGATATTTTCATTTACACAGGCCAATGCTGAGGTCCAGAGAATGAGTAAACAAAAGGGTTGTAATCATCTAACTCCATCTCTCCTTTTCCATTTGAATCCTGACAATTTAGGTAAAGTTTAGGATTAACTAATCCAACATTGTGCTAAGACTTTTTAAATCACAAGGGTGCCTTCTCCTGTACTAGAGTCAGAGACAATATTCAAATTCAATTGCTGTTCATCTGAGAAGAGACCTTGCTCTTCTCAAATAGTCTTGCTTCACATCAGGCTCAAGTTGGAGGAAACTAGTTGCCCACAGGTGTCATGCCACTTGGTCACTGTCTCAGAGTAAGTCCCACATGCCTTAGCATTGCATTCAAAGCTGGTCAATGTTTAGTTGCGAGCTCTTTGCCTTAACTTTGCTTTAGCTTGGTTGGCTCATAGTTCTAAGATACACAAGCCTGTTCTTGATTTGCTGTGATTTAGTCTAGAAGATAGCTTACTCTTGGTTTTGTCTCCCAGTAACTATCACATCCCAACATTTCAGACTCAACAGGAACACTTGGTATCCCTAGTTTGGACTCTTAAATTTGTCTCAAGGACTTATCCTGGGGTTTCCTTCATGTTCTTAGGCTTCTTTCCCAGAGAAAGATACTCCTGTTATTTCTTAGAACTCACCCTCTGACTCCACATTGCTTGTCTGATACTATGGCTTGGTTTTCAGGTCATCTGTTGGGCAGGCCAAGAATTGAGATCCAGGAGAACTGTTACAGATTCCCTAAGTGCCTCCTCTGTGTCAGGCCTTGGGCTAAGATAGGGATGTAGATACACCACCCTGTGCCCTAAAGAAACCTGTAATCTGATAGGGAAGACAACTGTTTAATAAATAAGATAGTCTTAATTTGTGAGTTCTGTGAGAGAAGTCTGTATGGAGTGAAGTGAAGGGCATAGAGAAGAGACAAGAAGTCTGTGTGCTAAGGTTGTGGGATGGTTAGGGAAGACTTCAAAGATAAGGTGCTGAGTCCCCAAGGCCATCACATGTGAGGAATGATGTCTCATACAGAGCTGAATTCTAACCTAAGACTAAGGCATTGTCTTCTGTGGAAAGGAGAAGTAGTTGGTTTAGTAGTTTTGCCTTTGCAGATAGTAATGTGAGAAAAAGATGGAAGCCTCTTAGATAGAAATCTTTGACATTTGGGATTCAAAATGCCCTATGGTTTGCTAGCCAGCCCTGCGGAGGGTCTAATTCTGTCTTCTTTTGAGATGGGGACATTCCCAACAGCGGCAACAGTGGAAAGGCTGCATGCTGTAGGCCAGCAGAAAAGACTCTTGTTTTATCTGGCTGAAATAGGCGGGCGTGGTGGATCTTGATATGACCTTTCTTCTATGTGGGTTTGCCTGTTAGGCTTGGAAAAACTGGCTCAAACAAATGCCGAGTGAGAGACAAATCCAGAATCTCAGTGGATAGTAGTTCTCCCAAGACCATTCATTCTTCTCCATGTGTGTTATCCGAGAAGGTCGCACTCCAGTGTCTAGCACAGGGCAATGATGTATAGGATGGTTTGGACAGGAAATGGATGGGGCTGCTTGGTACCCATCAGCTGGCTGAAGAGCTGGGGCAGGTCTGTCTGGCAGAAAAGCTGCAGAGCAGAGAGGAGAGGGACAGGGCTGGATGCTGATCCTGCCGCTATTCAGAATCAGAAGGTTTTGAATTGCTTGGCTCTCTGTGAGGGATGTTTCACCGAACACATTTTTTCCATGGTGACATTGGCGGCAGTGCCCAGTGTCCCTGCAGGAAGTGGAATGTGAAAGGAATGGAAAAGAACAATGTTTTCCAGCAGGACCATTACATAATGGAAATCCTGACACTGCTTTGCAAAGGTCTCTTTTCTTTTGGGAAAAGTTAGGGAGCTTACTTATTGTCCCTGAACTACCTGGGGCTTTTATTAACACCAGAACTGTGGAGTTTATAATTTGGAGTTGCTGAAATCAGCCTACCTTCAGTGAAAATGTATGGAGGTTAATCTTGGGATCACGCTGCTGATGTGTGAAAGGAAAATAAAAAAGACCATATTTATTTCATCTGTATTAAGCTAAAAAATGTACAACTAAGTATGTGTTGTATGTGGTATAAAGATGTAATATGTGTACAACTATAAAATTAATCAGGGAAGTAGTAAACACAAAGCTTGAGAGTGCGACTACTAATTGTTTGAATGGGGTGGGACACTATTTGGAGGATTTCAAGGTAATGAGAATGTTCTTTTAAAGAAAATGAGTGGCAAGAACAGAGGCATTCACTGTCTGGTAATTCTCTATATGTTGAATATATTTTGTGACTATCCCTTATATCTATCCATTTAGTAAAACAAACTGAAGTTTTACAGTGAACAGGAATAGAGTGTGTAGAAGGAGAGGGGTAAGTATGTGTCTGATGCCCACATATTTGAAGGAAGGACACTTGATCAGTTTCCAGCTTATATGAGTCACCCAGACCCTGAATTTTATATCAACAACTGATTTACATTTTGAGTATAAGCTCAAGTGTACAAAGTGATACAAGGAGCCACTATTGAATCAAAAGGCTATTCTTCCTGACATGGGAAATGGGAGTGAAATAATACAAGGTTAGAAAACAAAATGAAATGATGCACTCAGTATCATTCTGATATTGTTAAAATTTTTTGTTTATGTGCAAATGTGAAAAAAGTATTGGAAGTTATCTATTAAGATATTAAGGGAGGTACGCTCTTAAATGATTTGTTTTCAGGAAAGAAGATGGAGTTTATAAACAGCGGTCCTGTTTCTTTCTTTCCTCTCATTTCTGGTGTGGTCCCATTTTCTCCTTTTTGTGTTTTAGTTGTCTGTGGAGGGCTCTCCTTTCTGCTTTCCAAGAATGGTGAAGCACGCTGTAGGACACAGTGGCCAGCGGACCAGCCCAGGGGTTTGGGAGAAGCTGTGGCAGGGTGGGGTCCAGTGGGCGTGGTCCCAGAAGCACAGCCCACGCCAACACCAGCGCGCCTCCCTCTCCTTCCGTTTCGTTCTGCTCCACTGTTCCAGGTTGCTCCAAACACTTCCCTCTTAGTAAGAGGCACCTTGTTTGTGGTTGCTTGTCTCTGTCTGGACTCCAGTAGACTGAGAGCAGTTTAAGACCATGTGCCTTGCCTGTCATCTAGGTACGCACTCCATCTAGCACAGTCCTGGAGGACGGAAAGGCTTCATTCAATCTCTCTGCTGAGGAAATGAATATTGCTGCCTTTATTTTGTTTTTTATTCGGATAGGGCTGAGGGTGCTTATGCCCATCTGCCCTTGTAGCAGCAATTGATTGAGGTCCTGCCTTCATTCATCCTTTCTGGCCCTCAGAATAGTCCTCTGAGGTAGAGCACATCCATTTTGCTGGATGGGCCTGTGAGGCTCAGGAATGTTAAATAAGAGCTACTTGCCTGGGAGAACTGGAAGACTTTTCTGGAAGCCACCCTGCTATCTTTTCAAGTAAAGTTCACATAATTCATCTGTTAAAAAAAAGAAGCACTGCTACTTGGATGTTGACAAGTAGGTCCAGAGGTGGGCAAATTAAATTGTGTAATTTCTTCAACTATAAAAAAGAGTGAGAGAGTGGGTGAGAGTACTTACAAAAAAGAATCATTTAAAAATGCTATGAAACATGACAATATAATAAAACAAGCCTACATTATAATTATATATCATTGCCAAGAAAATGCATTCGATACTGCTGTTGCTGATAGCATAGCGTCATAGTGATTTCATCATGCCACGCACTGTGCCAAGTGCTTTCTGTTCACCATTCCATTTAATTCCACAGCAACCTTGCGAGGCCAGTGTGATTATCAGAGACACCCTGTGACCCAACACTCTTAATCTTAGATATTTACAGCAGAGGAATGAAAATAAAAGCCCACAAATCTACTTACATAGTAATATTAAGTATTGATAGCTTTGTTCTTCCTAGCATAAACTGAAAATCACCCAGATATCTGTTAATAGGAGGCTAGATAAACTGTGACTTATTGCGATATAATTAGCAATAAAAAGGATGTAGCACTGCTTTATGCAATATCATGGATGACTCTCAAAATCGTCATACTGAGTGAAGGGCATATGCTTTCACATCCATACTATAGCATTCCAAATAAATGAAGCCATAGAACAGACTTATTTTGCTGGAAAAACATCAGGATAGTGATTACTTTTGGAAAGTGTGACTAGAAAGGGCATCAGGGAATTTTCTGGGCTGATGGAAATGCTCTGTGTCATGACAGGGACTTAGGTTATACAGGGGGCCTACGTTTGTCAAAACTCATTGACAATTCCAGTTAAAGTTTGTGTGCTTCATTCTATGTAAAGGCCACCTAAAAATTGCAAGCAAACATCAACTCAGTCATATATCTATTAAAGTGTTTAGAGGTGAAATATAGTGATATCTATAATTTTTTTTGAAATGCATCAGAAATGAAAGGGCTAGATGGATGGAGAAAACTGGCTTTTGAATCTCACATGAACATCATCATATTCATGGTTAATTTTATCATCTTGTTTGTGCATTTGAAAAATTTGATAAAGAAAGAATGTTGGAAAAACAAAGTAGTAGACATCCAAACAGGGATTGTAAGCAAACCAGAATAGAATAAACTAGAATAAAATGTTCTTGTTTAGTCCATTCTCTGATACAAAATACAATCTTTTACCCAATAATGCTCAGAGGAAGCTCTGTTAACATGTTGTACTCAGAATGCCTTCACATTTGAGCCTTTTACTTCTTGGTCTTAAGTGACTTTCTGATTAATCGCCTGCCACTCTCAAGGTTCACTCACTTGCCACTTGAGATAGCGTCTTCCTTGTACTCCCTCCCCATGTTCTTTTAAGTTTCTGTTGCTTTTGTTCTGTGCTGTTTACTCCCTTGCACGGTCCCTGTCAAATCTTTACTTATCCTAGGGGTCCACACGTCCCTTGTTGCTGAATCCTCGTACGTATATCACGAATCAGATGATCACAGTAAGGCTGTTTCCCTCTATCTTCTTCTCAGGGTTTGAGACCCTCTAGGCCAATAGAGTCACTATCTGTCTCTCACATTCCATGCTCAGAGCCTGGTGTGAAGCTGGGTGCAGCAAACAAACTCAAGAATATTGGCACAGACGACAAAGGCAAGAGAAATGTGGGGTGGGGAGTGGTAAAATAGAATAGAACTGGCATCGGAAGGTTCCTGCCTTAGTGATTTGCCACTTTGGTCCCAAATCCTTTCCTTGCCCTTTGTTTTGTTCTGTTCTTGGAGGCTGACCCTGCGAACATTTGCGGGGCGCTGTTAGCAACTGGATTCTAATCCTGCTTCAGCCACCAGGAGGACCTGGTGAGGGGCTGGAGGACTGGGAACAGTGCTCAGGCAACCCCTCCCTCTGTGGCCCTGCTTTGGCCGGGCAGCCCTAAGCAAGGTTCCAGCAAACTTCTGGTGACCAGAGTCTGGACTCTGGTGACACCATCCCTTTTTGTTCCCAAGCCTTTGGCATTGTAGTGATTTTCAGTTGTCGTTTATCTCTGGTTTGACACTGTATTCTGTACTTGGCTTTTAGGTTCTTCTGAAGCTGTTGTGACTAACTCTTACAGTGAGCCTGGGTTTATTTTCCTCGCTGATGTAGTGCCTTACTTTGCTGTTACCTGAGTTTCTGCTTTTATAATATGAGATGATTGAGGTGTAAGGAAACCAGGCTTCTCTCCTTGATGAAGTTCTGATCAAAGAGGAGATATTCTTTCCAATGCTGTCAATATCTGTCCACTTTGATTTCAAAACTTCCACTTAGAAGTTTTTGTCCTTCATGCAGTATCCATTTTCCTCAGTTTGGACTCATCAAAATGGGAGAGAACTGAGGGCTGGGCTGGCTGGTTGATTGAAATACTGCCTGTTATGTACCAATGTTACTGGCATCCTCACTGATCCTGTCGTGGCCAGAGGTCAGTCAGAAGCAGAAGGCGTTAGTGCAGCAGTGAGAAGAGGGATAAATGCTGGGATAGAAGCTGGGATAAATGCTGTCCCCACCAGCTCTGGCACCTCCCTGATGACACCTTAGGACTCAGAGGGATAAACTACTTCTCTGCAGGGACCTCTCAGTGTAAGGTCATCAGCCATCCGCTAGCAATATACCTGCCCCCTTCCCAAATTCAGCACACTTTCCACTTTAGTAGGCTCTCTACTGCATAGAGCATTATTTTATGGATGAAAAGAAAGACAAAAGTGAATAATGCGTAATCCCTTCTCTTCAGGTACTCTCAATTAAAAGGGGACTATAGATAGGTACAGAGCATTCACTCACCACAAATAATTTGAACACAGCATAGTTTATAACACATAACACATTTAGATAATACCATGAAGAAGAAAGTATTCTAAGAGAAGTGTTTTAGAAAGAAGTGATGGAGAGGTGATATTTCGAAGTAGACTTTGAAAAATGTGATCAGACTTAGGCGTAAGGGAAAAGACATTGTAGAGAGGGAACAACTGGAGCAAAGGCATGGAGAAGAAAGTGCTGGGCATTTGGGGACAGCTGAAAGGAGGGGTGTGGGTAGACACAGATGAGAAGAAGGCAGAGATTAAGTTCTGAATCAGTATGGGATGAGGAGTTTGGAATTTATTCTTATGCAATTAGGAGTCAGTGAAGGTTTTTGAGCAGGGATGTGACAAAATCAGATCCATGTAGCAGAAAAGTTGCCCTCATGGCATGAATTGGGCAAGAAGGCGTGAAAGGTGTCTTGTTAGAAGGCTATTGCAATAGCGAATTCTCCCACCACTCAGTCCTGCAGCAACTGTGGCCCCCTTGGGGGTAATCAGGACAAAATAGAGCTTGTTGAGCTTGCAACATCGTAGAAAGTTTTTAGACCACAGAAGACTTGGACCAATGACCACTACTATCTAGCCTCTGTCTGATCAATACTGGTGCCATTAACAGGGACATGGAGTGGGCTGCATTTCAGTCACTAACCAGCCAGGTACTGAACCATGAAAGTGGCTTAATTGACACCCATTTGAATCTGTTTGACTGCAGTTACCCAGCTGAGCTAGATTAAGAATCAAACTGTTTTTACCCCAGTAATCCATGCATAGAGAGCTTCTGAGTCCACTAGTAGATCTCATGATCTAGTTGTGTCTAAAAATTATGGGAAAAGAGATGTTTAGCTGTAAAAATCAATGAGCAACACAACCAAGGTAGAGAACCAGATGCAGGATACTCCTTTTCCTCTGTTTGCAGCCAGTATTACTGTCAACATGTTGGGAGGTGGTGATGCTTTCCTTTATTTGCTTATGTTGCACATTTCTGTGTTCTTTTTCTTCTTAAATTATATATATTGTCTAGTGCCCCTAAACTGGAATTAAATTGTGCAATCTGTATCGTTTTAAAATGGTAGCTTGAGCATAAATTACAGTCACTCCTACGTTGTCACCAAATCCAGGCCATAGCAGAGAAGAGTGATGTTAAAATTAATGAATATGTACAAGATATAGGGGGGAAAGGGACATATTGAATCAGAAACTACGAGAAGTCTCTGAAAGAAAAATTTGGACCAAGATGAAAGAGTGGTCTGGCATGTGCGACAGAGACTTGTACCATATGTGTGGGTTCTGAGGGTGGAGGAAGCTCGAGACATTGATAGGGTAGGGATTCCACAGTGGGAACAGTCCTGTGTATTGACCCACTTGTTGGGTAGGAGAGGAGTCATAGGCTCCCAGGCAAGAGTAGCCTGTGGAATCTTTAAACCAGAGACATAGGCCCAAGGTTCAGGTGGGAGGCAATGCTGAAGGAATATTTTAGATATAATATTCTTAATAGTTAGCAAGAAGGAAATAAGAACACATGAGACAGTAGTAACTTGTGCAAGCATTGGAGCTGGGAATGACATAGTGGTCACAGGATAATTCACCAGGTAGAAAGTTTCAACCTTGAGTTTCTTGCCATTTTGGATGACAAGGATTTTAGTTTTCCCAGGAATGAAGAATTCCAGTGGTCACAGGACTTTCAGTGCTAAACCCAGGAAAATTCCAGGTACGTAGGGATGAGTTGCTTACCTTACCACCATCCTTCCCCTTCTAATTTCATCAGGAAAGCAGGTTTCCTTTGACCTCTTCTCTCAAAGATTCTAGCTCTATTCTGTGCCTCCATTTTTGGCTGTTCCCAATGATGGTCATATGAGTCTCAGATCGCTTAGGGAACACACTCTTTTGCCTCCTGTTGAGGTCTGTGATTGTTTTGTCACTGAAAACATTGACAATCACTTTAATTTCACATACATTGAATGAGATATATAATTATTATGATGCACAGGAAGCAGGAGACATACTGTATTTGTCATGAGTATTATTTTTCCATGGCCAAATAAAGTTTTAATTTTCACTTCAAGTTCTCCAGGACCTGTAACCAGTGCTGATGTTCATCTATTCCTTAATAACATGACTCTTCTAATCAACTCTAGCTTGGAAGTATGTACTTAAAGGTAGTAGGAGAGCAAAGTTTATGGATTTGAATCTATAGCCATTGGAGATTTCTTGACCTTGATTGCTCTTCATGCCCCATCCTTAATAGAATACTCATGGACTTTTTTGGGGTACTCAGCCAAACCTTTTCCTATCAGGGGTTTTAGCCTACCTGTCTTCAAGTGAAGGTCTCTTTGCATTTGCAATTTTAATGTATTCTTTCTTTCATTTGGTCAATTAACACACATGTATTGAGAAATTACCATATTGCAGAAAGCTCTGATGTTAAGGATTTAATAGTGACCAACAGGCAAAGTCTTTGATTTCAGGGCATATATTCTGGTGGGGCAGACAATAAAGGACTGAACAAATAGCCACCAGACAATTATTTAGCAGACAATTAAGTCTAGGTGCTTTGATGAAAAGTCCCTTGGTGGCACCTTCTTTGGTGCTTAGGAAAGGCCTTTTAGTGAGATGACATTTAAGCTAAAATAGGAGTGACAGAAGAGTCAGCAGGCAATAAAGCTAGAGGACATGGGGTGATGCTTTTAGAGAGGACAGTAGGAGCAATCTGAGGGGAAAATAAGTCTGAAATGATTGAGGAACAACAAAAATCCCAGTGAAGTGGTAGAGCTATGTAGGTAGGAACCAGAACACAGGTCTCAGTAGGCAAGAGTGCGGACAAGTTGGGCTCTTATTTTAAGCTGGCAGTAAATCATTGGAGAATTTTAAGTGGTGGAGTGCTAAGACACTAATTTACAAAGTCGCACAGGCTTTGGTAGGGAGAATGAATGGAAAAATCTGAGCCAGAGGCAGGGCATCCAGCTAGACGGCCACAGCAGTGGTTCAGTTAAAGATGACCATGGCATTGATGAAGCTGGCAAGAGGAAAGGCATTGGAATAGATGGTATGGAGTCAAGTCAGTGGGACTTGGGATTGGATTTTATGGGGGAAGCATAATGTATTGGGTTGAATCAGGGCCCCCAGTTGATTTGTCCCCTTGGAAACTCAAAGGATCTTTGCAGAACTAGTTAGGATAAGGGTGCTGAGATGAGATCATCCTGAATGAGAAAAGGTCCTAAATTCAAAAAAGAGACTGAAAAAAGACAGACACAGATACCAAGAGGGGAAAGGCTATGTGAATACAGAGACAGAAATTGGAGTGATGCAGCTACAAGTCAAAGAATATCAAGAATTGCTCACAGCCAGCAGAAACTACATGCGTGGAACAAATTCTTTCTCAGAGCTGTCATAAGGAGTTGACCCTGATAGTGGACTTTTGGCCTCTGGAACTGTAAAGAACTTTAAAGCTACCAAGCTTGTGGTTAATTTGTTATGGAAGACATAGGAAACAAATTCAGTGGGGGAAGAGGAAAATCAGAATACCTTCTAACTTCCTTTGAGTTTTGACTATCAAATGGATGGTGATGCCATTTACTGAGAGGGGAAGACAGGGAGAAAATCAAGATTGACGATAGCTGGTCATATCTTCTGGAGGTGGCAAATTTTTCTCATTAAGTAGATTCAGGTTCAGCTAGTGGACCCAAGAAAGAGGAGAAAGGTAATGTAGAGGTAACTCTAGGTGTAGGGAAAGTTACAGGGAGACGGGGCAAAGAGAATTGCTCAAGTGAAAGACTCACAAGGGAACTAGTGATGCTTCACCTAATTTTCCTTCCCTTCTTTGGTGCATGACCTTGAGTCACTTAATTTCTTTGAGTCTTATTCGCTTCATTTGAAAAGAGTTAAAAAAACACATAGCACTTTTACTTCTGTCAAGAAGGTACCCTAACAAAATCATTTTCCTGAAATGTTTCTCTGAAGATCGACGTTTTCCTCTTTGTATTCCAATTTTCATTGTCAAGAGAATTAGTTACACTGTACTAATGTGGCTGAGGGAAAGAATCCTCCACTAATAGAAGTAAACTCTGCAACTGTGCAGTATTTGGGGACTGAAAGGTGTCCAAACCAACTGTGGTTTGAACATGTGACCAGATACCAAGTGCCTTAAATATCATTTCATCTTTTTTTCAGGAATTTTCCAAGTTTTCATTCAAGAAATTATTCCCCTGAATCCCCAATGCCAGGTCCGGAAGGATTTACTTTACTGTAGCATGTTATTTATAGGTGTGTGAAGATATTTTATGGCAAAATAATTTTCAAATTGTGGAATTGGAGAAAAATCTCTTCAGATCATTGAGGCATTTGCCTCTTGTCTCCTTCTAATTCCAGGTGCCATGATAAAATCAAAGGCTTTGCTTACCCCTTGTTTCTGTTGCCTGTAAATTTTCAAGAATCAGTTAGTAATCTTTGAATATGCTGACGGATTCTTTAGGTTTTGGTTTCTGTGGTTAGAAAACATTTAGGAAGTTGTAAATAATTGCTTCTTTGCTTTTGCTTATGCTACTTTCTCTGCCTAAAAAGTTTTCCCCTCTCCCATTCTCACTTCTCTTCTGGCCTTCCCCAGTTTTTCATAAAACTGCTTAAAAGCTCCACTTACAAGGGAATCTCTCATTGTATTATATTCATGATGAGGTGGAGAGAGCTGGAGAACAATAGGTATGGCCCACTCCCACCCTACTCCAGCCAGTGCGAGCCCACCTTCAGCTGACCTCCTACCATGGCCATGTCTGTACCTCTCTTGGCAGATTGAACAGACACTATCTGCCCTGAGTGTTACAGCTTTTCTTGGTTAGTGTTTTTCTTCTTAGCATCTTGATCTATGCTCGATCGCCCTCAGCACAGCCTCCACTATGAGGAAGGGAGGATGGATGGATGCGTACATGCTGGTAAGCATGCAGGCATGTTGGCTGTACATGCTGTCTATGAACTGTGAAGTGGCTTTTTCTTGCCCACATGTTTGCCTTGGCAATGGGCAGCAGGCGCTGCATCGTGGGAGCATCCTGACACTGGGTCTTGTTCCTCGACTTCACTTCTTGAAGCATGAGCCTGACTCCTTTGGCCTGCCTTCGCAGTTCTCTCTTGACCCAGCGTATCGCTCAGTCTGCCATGAAAACTTATCCCAGTAGTCACAGCTAGCTTTCCTAGGATCATATTTCAGCTTATATCTTGACTATGGATTCTCCTAAACCTGGCTTCTTGGATTTAACAGTAGACTCTTGGTTTACCTTGTATAAAATATTGAGAGCCCGATCTATTCTTTGGGACTCTTCTTCCAATTTTCTTTTGTTGGGTCTGTCTTGCCTTTATTCATGAGATATTTTCCACCTTTTGACAGGAACTCAGAGAACTAAACTCTAGAAGCATTGGAAAGATTTAGACAAAGGTATATGGTGGCCCCAGCTTATTAACCCATCAGGTTTCATGGAAACCTAGTTTTAGAGCGTAGAAAAACTGTCTTTGTAGGCACAGTTTTTTCTTTTTAAAGGGAAGTTTCAGGTAGGAATGAAGGCAAGCAGAGCAGGCAAGCAGGAGGAGGGAGGACGCGGAAGCACTTTATTTTGTCCTCTGTACATCCTGGTCATTCCTTTGGTCTCAGGACACGAAACCAGAACCTTGGCATCGACGTGGACTGTGCCCATCCCCTCCTCCACCAGGGTGCGCCTGCAGGCACATTCTAAAAGTATCTATGCTTTGGGGGCACTTAGTTCAATGAAATTATTTGACAAATCATAATAGGGTCCCACTGTTTAGATGGCATGACTAAGGAGAAGAGTAACTGTGAAGGGGTAAGACTGTTTTTCCAAAATGAAATCGGGAATATAAGATTTAATGCTTCCCCAATTCATTCTGCAACATAGTCACACCCTTTCTTAAAGGGATCATTTTAATGATATAATTTAAGAGACATCACTCTAACAGCCTAGACAAGTCAATGTTAGTGTCTAGAGGCCCTGAGAGGTTATCTCCTGAGGGATTATGTCCCTGGTGGGCACCTGGTGGCACCTTGGTAATGTATCTGAATAAAATGCTAAAGACTGTTGACTCAAAGTGAGAGACATTTCCTGTTCAATTCTCCAGCTTTCTGATTAGCTTAGGAGAAAGAGCTAAAATGACCTTATCACCTCTTTGTTACTTACTAATGATCTTAATTTATTGATTTGTTTCTAAACAAGTGAAAGAAAACCCCAGGCCATGCTGTAGGTTATCCTCTCTCTAACATAAACTTCCTAATGTCTCTCTTTGTCACATGTACATTTTTCATGGTTCTTATCTACATGTGGCAAGGGATATTCCCTTTCTATTTAAGGTGGTAATATAAGGTTTCCATTCACAAATGTTTATGTAAGTAAGACTATGAGTTAATTAGAATAAAATTTCCACATTTTTAGAAACCCGTTGATTCCCATGATGAAAAGTGAAGACATAGTCCCTATTCTTTTTAGAATTAGGTCAAATTTTTTGAACCTCACGGTCTTTGTGTCTCTAACTGGAAATTTCCAGTAATTATTTGTACTGAGTTTGCAACTTAATTCTTCCTTATGACAATGACCTCCTCAAGAACGCAAGATGCAGTGGGAAGCCAAGAAAAGCTGGGGTGTGTCAAGGCGTTCCATATCGGGGTCACTTCTGCAGGCAATAGTCCTCACACAAGCCTCTCTCCATCTTATGAGGGAATTTAACTCATGACAGAGCCAGGAAAGTTAGTCCACCGAACGCTTCCGTGGCTTCTGTCAGAAGATGGTTGGGTGCTGCTCTTGAAAGTTCTCAGGACATCATGTAATCCCCTTCCCCCGACAGAAGATGGACTGTTGCCACATGGGAGAGTGATTGGTGATGTCTTCAGGAACCACTTCCCCTCAGTTGCCATCTTAGCTTTCACTTTTCTGAATCAAGTAGTGGCGGGGAGATACTGGGATCTGGTGAACATCTGGGGAGCATATTGGTCAAAGGGATCTGTTTCTCTTTTCCTTTTACAGCAAGGAAACTATCCTCCATTCTAGCAAAATGATTAATGATAGCACGCAGAAGCCAAAAGCATATGAGTTTTTATTTGACTTTCTTTTTCTCCCCCCTACCTGCGAACAGATAGGCTTTTCCCGTGTGTTTGGTTTGGGACATTGAGAATTAGAGGAATCTCTCCAGCCTGTTTCTTGAAGGGCCCGTAGATTTTGCTGATGAGCTTTCTTTTTTGTGCACTTGGGCAATAATCTGTTGTAGATGACAGACATATCTGAAGCAGAGAGCCCCACCTTTGTCCTTCCCTTCAATTTCTCTCTGTTTCCATGAAATAAAAGTTGACCACAGCCCAGACAGACAGGAAGGTGTGCTCACAAGTATGTGGTGACCTGAAGAGGTTGGCTGACTCATGAGTGAGGTTAGGGTCACCTCTTGTGGCCATCTGACTGCAGGCACCTCAGAAAGAGCAGACACCGAGCCCCCAGCTGCCAGTTCACCCCTTCCTCCAGTGACTTAAAGCCTCACAGTGCCCTTTTCGGTTCACAAGAGCTGGAAGCATGATCCAGTTCTATGCACATGTGTGGGAAGTGGAGGTCTTGCTGCCTTCCCACAATCTCATGGCATAAATGCCCCACCTTCTCTCTGCTGCAAGACCCTCCCGCAGGATCTTGACTCAACCTCCATCTTTTCGGTTTGACTGTTCTCTTTCAGACTCCCCTTTTCCTACCCTTGAGTACACAGGGCAGCCTTTCTTCTGTGATCTGGGTCTGTAGGGCCTCTTCTTTTTGTCCTTATGCCTCTAGTCTATACCTCCACACCTACTACTAACTCCTCATGTCATTTTGTCCCATACTCCTTGCACACAGAAGCCTGAGATGGGCTGCTGAGGGGCCAGCCTCTGCTGAAGCTAAGCCTTGCGCTAGCCACAGGGAAGTGCCTCACTCTCACCCAGCCCACTTCGTGGCTACCCGGGGTCTTTGCCGTACTGATTTTATTTGTGGCCCATCTTTCCTTTATACATATACATGCCTGAATGTTGGGGAGGGATTAAGTAGAACTGAGAACCTAGCATCTTCTGAAAGCATCCTCCCTCCTCATTCTAGGGTTCCCTGATGGCATTCCCCATGCCTGTTCTTTCACTCATTCTAGACCCAGTTCCTGCAGAACTAATGCCCTGTCCCCTGGTTCAATCAGTTCTCATTCAGAGCACATCCTTGCCAACATTAGTTGTTTCTTGTCTTTTTGATAAAAGATATGCTCATAGGTGTGAGATGAGACTTCATTGTGATTTTGGTTTTCTTTTCCCTAATCATAAGTGATGATGAACATTTTTTCAGGTGTCTATTAGCCACTCTTATAATCTTCTATGGAGAAGTTTCTATTTAGGTCCTCATCCATTTTTTAATCTGGTTTTTAATTTTAGTTTTATTTTTGTTTCTAATTGTATGAGTTCTTTATATATTTTGAGTATTAGGCTGTTGTTGGATGTGTGAGTTGCAGATATCTTCTCCTATTATTAGGTTGCTTTTTTGTTTTTGTGGTTTTTATCTTTCACTATGCAGTAACTTTTTAGGGTGATATAGGCCCATTTTTTAGTTTTGCTTTTGTTTCCCCTGTATCGTTGGACTCAAATTCCTCCCCCCAAATCTGTAAGGACAGTGTCAGTTGGCATATTGCCTATGTTCCATCCTATGTATTTTGTGGTTTTAGGTCTTACCTTCTCATTTTTAATCCGTTTGGAATTGATTTTTATCTATGGTGTAACAGTGGTCAAATTTCAGTTTCTTTGCGTTTGGCTCTACAATTTTCCCAACATTATTTATTGAAGAGACTTTCTCCATGGTATGTTCTTGGATCCTTTGTCATAAACCAGTTGCTCGTACATGTCTGAATTTATTTCTGGTTTCTCAGTCTGTTTCCCTGCTATATCTGCTTTTATTCCAATACCATGCCTTTTTGATTACTGTAGGTTTGTAGTAAAATTTGTAGTTGAGACACATGATACCTTCTTTTTCTTTTTCTTAGAATAGCTTTAGTATTAAAGGTCTTTTGTGGTTCCATACAAATTTTAGTATTGCTTGTTCTGTGTCTATGAAAAATGCCATTGGAATTTTGATGGCAATTGCATTGAATCTGCATGTTGAATTAAATTTGCTTTTACTAACATGGTCATTTTAACAATGTTAATATTTCCAATCCATGAGCATGGACTGTTTTCCATTTAGTTGTGTTTTCTTCTATTTATTTTAACAACGGGTTCTATTTTTCAGTGTACAGTAATTCCTAAGTATGTTGTTCTTTTTGATGTGATTGTAAATGAAATTGTGTTCTTAATTTATCTTTCGGCTAGTTTGTTGTTTGCATATAGAAACGCAATAGATTTTTGTATATAGATTTTGTAGCATGCTAATTTATTACATTTGTTTATTATTTGCAGTAGCTTTTTAGTGGAGTCTTCAGGGTTTTCTCTGTATGTTTTATTATGTCATCTGCAAATAATGATAGTTTTACTTTTTTCTTTATAATTTGGATCCCTTTCTTTCCTTGTATTGCCTATGTCATTTCAATGTTTCTCTGTAAGTATGCCTTTTAGTTTATAAAGAGGTTATGAAAATAAAACTAAAATAATATTTCATATCACTGCCATTATGTTTTGTATAAAGTATATTTTTTAATTAAAAATTTTATATATTTAAGGTATATGCCATAGTAATTTGATATACAAAAATATAATTAAATGGTTACTACCGCCAAGTTAGCAGCCTATCTCCTACTCACATTTTTGTGTGTGTGATAATAATACTTGAAATCTATGATCATAGCAAATTTTTAATGTTCAGCACAACATTGTTAATAAGTTTTATTTTCTGCTATACTCTCAACTATGTATTTAAATAGATTATTACTGAAATAGAATTTAGGAGAATGTGACTATTTACTGGAGTCTAAATGATATTTAGTTAAAAATCAGAAATAAGGAGCATTCTGCTTTCGACTATCAAGTCATTCATTTTCTCATGATCCTGCGAGTGAGCTATTCTTACATCTACCGTATGATATCCCAGACTAGAAAGCAAAATGGTTTGGACTTGTAAACAATAACAATTGCTTAACAATGGCAGCCTGAGTGAGGAAATCTCTATCACCAAAACTTCGAATTTTAGGTATCAAGTTGTACTGAAGGGCAAAAATACTGATGACGTGTCTGAAAAACTTTTAAGAAGTATCTAGTGCATTCCAAATTAGTTTGCACATAACCTGTAGAGCTTTGGACACAGACCATTCATTTTTCTGGACATTGGAGAAAACTAAAAGCTCCTTTTCAAGTCGAATTCTTGATCAATCCCTAGGCTTGTAGCTCTCAGAAAGGTGGGTTTGGGGTGTGTGTGTGTGTGTGTGCGCATGGAGGGGATGGTACGTTTCCTGGCCAGGAACCCAAAGCCCACCAGAGCAGTGGTTTTCAAACTGGGGGTTGCAACCCGTTAATCCATTAGTCACTCATAAAAGTAATTTAGTGCATTGCTGTCCCACAGAAATAGTCAAGCTACATTATATCCTATATTATAATTAAAGTTTATCTATTAACCATAGTTAAAAAAACAAAGTTAATTTTAATATATTTTGCATAATCCATTATGTATAAAATATCTTTGTGACTTCATTGATATGCATTTATGAATAAATAGTGCACATTCATTTTTGTGCTAAATTTTCCAAACATTTTAACAAAATTCATTGTATACTTTTGGTATGCCTCAAGTCTGACTAGTCATTTCAAGTGCTCAATAACCACATGTGGCCGGTGGCTGCCATATTAAGCTGCAAATGCATGCATTATAGTAGAAGGGACTGAAACGTTTTAAAGGGCATTGCTCTTTGTGAGCTAAAACATTTTTCGAGAAATGTAAAATATGTTTCTGAGTGGGGTAATGGTTTCAAAAACAGTTTGCAAGCTGAGATATTAGAGCACATTGATCCAGAGAGCGCCCGCCAGGCATGCGTTGACCCGGAGTCCGTCTCAGCACTTCTTGATACCTGTACCGGCCTTCATGCCGTCAGCTAGGCTTTGAAGGAGTACTCGAGGGCGTGTAGTGTCCCAGGCTGCACGGATGCTAAAACTTTTCTGCACCATGTCAGAGCAGCATAGACACGAAGCCCTTGATCCTTATGAGAGTGTGTTTTCTATACATGGATTTCGGTGGGGCGGGATCATACTGGGGTTCAAAACTGCTCTAAAGAAGAGCGTTGTCCGCATGCACATGGCACTCCGGTGCATGCTGGGGAACTCGAGTTGGTACAGCATTTCTGGTGGACACTTCATTTGAACGTGTGTGTGTGCTCTTGGACACAGCATTTCCAGTCATCTGTTTCCTCACTTCCAGGAAGAAACAAAAGTGTTAATGGTGCGCCTGAAAAATTAGCCATGCTTTATGTGCATTGAGTTCATTTGGATTGGATCTTGCAATAGTAAAAAAAAAGAATTGGTGGAAAATGAATAAAGTATGGTGTTTAGTTCATCAGACTGTACCAAAGTTGTTTTCTTAGTGCTGAAAATGTGCCATGATAATGTAAGATATTAGCTGCGGATGAAACTTGGTGTGAGGTGTATGGGAACTCAGTGTACTGTCTTTGAAATATTTCTTGAAACCTGAAATTATTCTCAAGTGTTTTGTAAATATTTTAATTAAAACCTTTAAAAATTATTAAAATTCAATTTTTATTAAAAGTAAGGATTTTTGTTGCAATACTACTTTTTAAAAGCAAAAACTTAGAAACACCTTAAAGAACCAGGCACTGAGGGTCATTTAAATAATTATTATGTTCAGAAAATGAAATCCCAGACAATCATTTAAATGATGTCTTAGATTTGTGAACATGTAAAGATATTCATAATATATTAAGTGAAAAAGCAACTTCTGAAACATAATTATTTTACCAAAATATGTGCATAAAAAGAATTGACAGAATATTCACCAAAATATCAAGAGTGGTTATCTCTAAGTCAATGAGATTAAAGCAGATTTGAAAAATATGTGTGTGTGTATGTGTGTGTGTGTGTATTTTCCAGTTTTTCTATATCACACTTGTATTGGTTTAGTAATAAAAATATGAAAAAAATTTATTTGCAAAAGCAGAATGGATGAGTCAAGATTGCCCTGATGTGGGGTGGCAGCGATGAGTGTGCTCTCACCACAAACTTGGAAACAGGGACTCAGATTGCTCTCTGAGAATTAGGCTTAGGAATCACATCTAAAGTATTAGCATGGGATCGGGTGAAATCTCTTTAAAGAAGCAGCACGACTCACAGGCTAGAATTAGTCCTGGCTACAACTAAACTTGACACTTAGAAATGCAATTCAGGATGTGTCTATCGGAGGGGAGTTGATGAAGAATATACATGGCTACAGAGTCATAGAGGCTACCAGGGCCCATCTCAGGAGACCCTGGAATGCTGTGTCCTGTCACAGTGGCCTCTTACTCTTTCTCCCTGGTAAGTCCACCCTGTGGTAATTGGAAGCATCATCATGTTTATCCTGAATTGATAGCATTAAGCATTTTGATCACCCAGTTAATTCCCTGACTCTAATCAGGCAGAGGCCCGCGAAAGAGCCTGCCTGTCACTTGTCCCTCCAAGTAGCATGTCCACAGCTGGTCAAGCTGACATGAGCATCCATCCATTTGACAGGGATTTCATCATGGTGAATAAGCGGATTTGGCAGCTAATTTGATAAATGTCTCTGTGAGCGTCGTTAGAGTGAGTCAGTGCTTTGGGTCCTGTTGAATCTGTGACTCTGACAGGAGAAATTTATGACCTGCCAGGACCCCGCAAGTTGCCCAAGGTAATGGTCCTCAGCCTCGTCAATTCAGTGCTCACAGTTGAATTTGTCCTGACACAAGGCGGCTCTTTTCTTTTCTTGTGCCCTTTCCAATTACCTTGTCATTGAGAAACCCGGTCTTATCCCCTTGGGTAGGGCAGCAGAGCCCAGTGAGGTGAGTACTGTAGGAACCTGGCCAAAAAACACAGAGACAGAGGAACTTGACAGATTTCCACAGGGGTTCCAGTAGTTCCAGGTATGGACTTGAGTTTGGAGAGAGCTCGTGCTCACTGCCGTCATGGCCTGTGGTGAGAGAAGCCTTAAACTTGGAGACGCAGCAGGAGAAGGATCCCTGGTCTTGTAGTCAGAATATTCTGACTGTGTGGCTTCCAGTATGTTGCTTCCCCTTTCTATGTCGTATACATTGCTAACACTTTGGGAAAACAGACTTACCTTGCAGGCTTGGGTTTCAATTTAACACTGAAAGTGGACTTACTTTTGTCAACTATTTAAAGTCCTGCTGTTACCGTTACCTGATTTTACTTGTTGCATAAAAGGTAACACTCACATTTTGAATTTATTGCTAAGACTGAGACATAGTTTAGAGAAGAATAGCATCCTCACCTGGACCCTGTGGAGTTTGGATGTCTTCCTACCAGGACACTGGGGCCTTGACCATGACCACTGAGAGAACACTCCCTACCGATCTAAACGACTGCTATGCTAGAAGAGTGCCCTACTTCCAGATTCTTTCTCTCTTTATTTCATTTATTTATTCTTTCTTGTATTCTTCTTTCATTCATTCACAATACCAGATATTTTTCAGGATCACACCTCATTCATAGTGTGTAGAAATCTGCCTCTCTGTTTTCCATTGTTTGTAATTCTTCCTCTGTAGTCAATATCGGGAGAAAACCTGCACCCTCCTCTGCTATGATACAACTTCAGATTCAAGTAAAACTGCAGTATTTCCTCCACTTTATCTTTTTCATACCTGAATTCCCTCTATTCTTGTTGGCCTGAAATATTTTCCACACACTTTTAACATCTTGACCGATCTCCTTCAGATCACTGACAATTGGTCAATATCCCCCTTGAGAGCTGTCGCCCAATTATAGTTAAGAATGGTGAACATGAATGGAGTGCTAACTCTGTGGCAGGCACTGCGCTAGGAACTTTGTATAAATTAGCTCATTTAATCCCCACAACTCTCTGAAGAAGATAACACTTATTACCCCTTTTTAGAAAAAAGGAGAGACATAGTCATGCTCACCCAGGTGGTAAGGGGAGACTCTGAGATCTGAACATGGTGGACTTCCATTGTATCATATGGCCCTGTCTGATAAAGAACATTTGTTTCTATCTTTGGACTGAAGAGCACAGGATAATAGTAAACATTATTTGTTAGTTAGCAGGCCCTCTTACTGGTACACAATATGTTTTATCTGCTACAAAAGTCCTAATGACTTCCTTCTGAACCTTGTTTTCCCCACATGTCAAGGGAAGAGGTTTGATGAGGTAGTTTCTAAAACACCTCGATGGAAGTAATAGTCGATTTGTAACATTTATAACAGGTATTTATAACACACGGCAACTTAAAATATCTGACCTGGTTCAAGTACCCAAATATATGCTCATTTGCCCATGATTTAGACTGGCTAAAGTTAGTTCTTTTAGTAAGAAAACTGTTCTGATCTTTACAGTTGTTTCTATCTGATGGGACTAAGTTTGAATAAAATCAACTTTGGTGAAACTGGTCATAGTTGTTTCAGATCTAATCTGTTTTCATCTAGCCCATGGGACACACATCTGGACTCGTCTTTTTAAAGTCCAGATCTGATGAACATTCTGACTCCCTAGTGTTTATTGAATGGAATTGAATTTGTTTACATGCAACTCAAGATCCCCAATTCCTGTTTCCAGTCTTTTCTCCAGAGTGCCTCATTTCCCACCCATGGCTTCTTATTTGGTTCACACTTCTTTCTGTACTTGGAATGCTTATTAACCTCGCTCTCTGGTGAAATTCTAGTTGTCTTTGTGGTCAGCATAGATGACACTCCTCTTGGAAGCCTTCCATTCTTTCGTCTGTCAGACCATCTCCCACCTCCAAGCATCTGTAGCTTTAAACCGTACCTTTCTCTCAGTGCATTTGCTCCAGTTTAATTGTTATAATAATGTTTTGTGTATAAGAAAAAGATCATAATTATATAGCAGCACTTTATTTGTAACTAATTCAAAATTCAATGAGTTTATATAGGTATCAACTCTGAATACTGGATTTTTTAGAAAGTAATAAGAAAACAGATAACTTAAAAGGAAGTCACTTTCAAAGAGACTGAGCTGTTAAACTGTTTTAGCAATAATAAAGTAGGGTGTATCTTAGAAAGTCTCTCTCAAGAATAAAGTTGGAGACTACTTTAGGTTGCTAGCTTTTTAGAATCTGGAAAGACAAAGCATCTATCAAAGATACAGCTTTGTTGAGCCACATTGTCATTTATAGGTGGCACTGTGTGGATACAGGATAGTTTTTGGCATCTGGCTTAGACAAATTCTGGTTTCACCTTGGAAATTTCTGCCCAGAAGTATCCTGTTTGTTAAGATGAATGAAATGGAATTTGCCACATCCGTGAGTGCTCATCAGCTTTCAGTGCCCTTCTAATTACTGGGGAACATTTCACACATGCAATGCTTTCTCCAGGGAGGAGCAGAATTGTCAGGGCACAGGCACGTGACCATGTGCCCCACCAGTCAGAGCTCTTCATAGGAGACTTCAGTCGGAGCCAACTGAGAATCGGCTGAGCACTCCAGTTAGGGTGGTGGTGTGGCATCTGTTTTCCAGGTGAGCAGCGGTTGATCCTCTGTGTCCAGGCCCCAGGGTTGTGGCACAAGCCATGGCTTTTATGTACAGTAGCAGGGACTGAGGTGTCTTTACTGGAATCTTGGGCAGTATGCGTTGGCTTTGCTCCTGGAATTCTAGATTCCAGATTCCTTCTCAGTGATTCTACATGGTATTTCAATACACCTCTTTTCTGCTTAAATTTCATGGAGGCATTCATTGAGTTGCAACCAGGGCCTCTGACAAATAAGAGGGACAGAAATCTATGTGACAGGATGACAACTATGATTATTCCAGGTTCCTTAGAATTTCAGCAAATATCTCAAAGGAGGAGAGAAACTCAGTAAGCAGGCCCCATCTATCATATCTCCGAGACTGCAGATTGAGTTCCATCACTGGGTTCCTAAACTCTATGCTAGGTAGAGACAACCTCCAGGAAAGTGCCATATTCCTTTGGAGAGAGTTTCTTCATCCCATGGCTCTCAATCCAAACGAGAGCCTTCAAAGGAATCATCATAGGAATCTTGACAGTGTGTCTCCTGGGAACAAAGGATACTTGTTCCTTCTCTGTGACTCAAGAAGGCCAGGATTCAGTGAGGCTCTTAAGTTTTCTCCACTGAAGTTATAATATGACTATGTATATATTCATAACCAAGTAAACTAATTTATAATTTGTCTATCATGTTTACTGCATCAGTCCTGCATGATTTTCACTGTCTTGATGAAGGCCTACATTTAAAAAGCCCCTGTGGTGTTATTGTAGCTAGTGATCTGGAGTGAATAGATCTTAGGTTTTGTTGTAAAGGTTTTGGTAGGTGAATGAGAGCCTCTCCCCATTCCTCCATCTACCCTAACTCCCAACATATACATCAACTTTGGAAAATTTATGAAGTATCTAGTTAAGTGTGTTCTGAGTTCTAGACATCCCAGCTCAGTGCCTGGCAGATGGCCGATGTTTCTTTCCTAGAAAACACCCATTGTGTTCAATATCAGATTTTGTATCAGCAGCTGACAGCGCTTTTGCAGTCTAAAATAGTGATTAATGCCTGTGACTGCCTGGCGTCCGATAATGCTATCCCCCGTTTTCACCGATGCTGGCAAAGACAGAGATGTTGCATTTGTCTTACAAATTTGCTGGGGCAGAGCCAGAGTAAACATCAACTGGAGGTTCCATTGAAGGCCAACTCATTAGAATTTTCACCAGTTTACAAGAATAATCTCAATTAGCACAGCTCATTAGCCTTTAATTGGACTTTAAGCCCTTCTTTTAACCTGGTGGCCTCAGTGGGGCTCTCAAGGACGTGTTGCCGGGGGTGGATGTCTGCATGGATGTGCACCCATGGATGTGCCAAAGAGTTAATTTTCCCACAGCAGGGTGGAGCAATCCAAAGAAAACAAACGAGGAATCAGACTGGCTTGACAAAAGCTCCATAAGTATTATATGATCGTAGAAAGCAGCAGGACCCAGGCTTTCTTTTAAAAAAAAAAAAAAAAGAAAAAGAAAAAAAGACTTCTTTTTCTTTCTCTCTTGTCACAGCCAAAAGATACTGCTGATGCCTATCTCTGCTCAAGACTGGTCAATGAAAATGTCTTTGGAGAACAGCCACCATGTCTCATTCCAGGCCAGCATTAGGTAACCTTGGGATGACTTACTTGGTGTTAAGCCAAAAATACGTCCTGGCCCTGGTCCTAGCTAGCACCTATCGCGCGCCTGCAGCAGTGTCTCAGGCGCCTCTTTACGCAGGCAGGTATTTGTAAAGTATCCAAGGTGTGTTCTTCCATTTAACTCTTTGTAGATGCCGGAGCTCCCTCTCCCCCTTACCACGCTTGAAGTTATGAAATCTTTGAACTATGTTGATTTTTACGTTGTGAAATATATCATCTCAAGATTCAAGACACCCACTGTCTTTTCATGTGCTTGATTCCCAGGAGTTCTTGGACTTGAAAGAGAAACAGGGGCCCACCCAGCAGAACTCCTGATTCGCAATAGCATGCCCGGGTGCCCATGGCCTTGATTTCCAGTAAAGGGGCCTGTCCTGTCTTCCTGTCTGCCACCCACCTACATCTCTTGATTTCCGGAGAGTGAATGTGCTGAGTCTGGCTCCCACATGACCGCCTTTCAAATATGTTCATGGCTACTTCGACTCAGCTCTTCTTTAGACCAGTCAAAACCTCCCTCAGCTGTTCCTCAGGTGGTGCGTTTTGAGATTTTTCTCCACCCTGACCTGTCATCCTCCTCTTCTTAATACCCTTTCTCATTTAGAGCAAAGGATTCCCCCTGCACCCTACCCCTAACACAGGCATGGAATGAAATTTCACCTTCCGCGTCCTGATGTAGCCGGCACATGGAACCATTCGTTTCATTTCATGGTCTTGTCAAGCCTTTGACTCATCCTGAACATCTTGTCTACCAATCACTTACATCCCAGCTTTTCTATACAGCAGCTCGGTTCTGTCTATCCGAGTCGTGACCCACTGAATCCTGTGCATTAATTGACGTGTTTAATTTGGTCATGCTCCATCCATATGATCTTTCTCAGTAGCTCACTCAAGAACCAGGAAATATGAGCTCTCCTGAGCTGTTCCTGGGAATTGAGAAGGAGAGAAGGGAGAAATCAGCATGTAATATAGGAAAGAACATTGTATTAGGCACAAGGCTGGCTCCATGGGTGTATAGTATGTATGTATGTATACATGCACACGCACACACACACACACACAATTATCCTGGGCCCCATGCTCCTCAGAAGGGTCGTATGTTTGACTTATTGCTCTGTTGTTGCCATCTTGAAATTTGTATTTTTTAGATAGGGGCTCAACTTTTTCATTTTGTACTGGGTTTCACAAATCTTGCATAAATATTGGCATAATGCTTCACTTCATATATACAGTAAGCAAAATGAGGCGTTTTTTTGCCTCTGGAAACCTATACATCTGAAAAAGAAAGGGTAGAAAAAAAGGAGCAGTGTACTTTGTCAAGAATTGTCTGAACTGAAGCTTCACACAAGGTCTTTTGAATTTATCTGGTCTATGGAGGAAGCACACTTCTTAAAAGGGAAAATGCCTCATTGAGCCCCACACATGGGAGAGTTGTGGGTGAAGCTCCTTCGAGAGCAGCTTGCTGGGAAGGTGATGGCTGGCGGCATAGAAATGGCCACTGGTGGGCAAGGAAAATGAGATCAAGCTATACCTTCACTCTGGTACCTACCTTTCTCCACCCCCACCCGCACACCCCGTCTCTCTCTCTCTTATCTCTCTCCTCAAAATCAGCAGTTTTGGTACAGAATTCCAGTGGTAAATATAAGCCTCCCAGAGTCCTAGGAGGAAACGAGCCCATGCCATGGAGGACCATGAGACGTCTGCCCAGGCAAACCACACATCCTTTTGGGACTCCCAGTGCTGGCCTGCCCTTTAAGCTCCATGTTGTAACTCTCTCCTTCCTAATGCCATTCTGTCCTTTCTCTAATCTCTCTGGGTGTTTAATACCTCCTTTCCCAAATGCCCACTTCTCCATCTCATTTTTTCCCCCATAGTGACTCCTCCCTTGGAAATGTGAAGCTCCCAGTCTCCTTTATTGTTATGCAGATACTCATGACTCAGGGTTTCTGTTCTGAGCTTCTGCTGCTTTCTGTCCAATGTTCTCTGCTTCTGGGTGTCAAGAAGTTGGGGCAAAGGTCAGAGGAAAGAAGGATGTGAGACTAAGAGGGGGCTCCTCCCCAGTTTGTTTTACTTTGACTCTCTTTAAAGTACAGTTTCACATAGTAAGGTTTGTCTCTTGTTGGAATTCCTCTTTCAATCTCTTACTAGTTTTAGATTTCTTTTGCTAGAGTAATTTGACTAAATCATTTTCAAATAACCCTTCTCTTTCCCCTGTTTCTTAGCCACACTCCTTCCTCCATTGCATCACCAGCCCCCCTCAAGGCACATGAGCTCACCTCTCCACTCACCTTTGCCCATCTCTCCAACTCTTATGGAGATGCTCCAGCTTCACAGCTCCTCCAGTTTCTGGGAAGTGCTCCTCATCCCACACCACAGTGTTAGGTCTTGAACAACTCCCATCCTACCTTTTTCCCAGGACAATTTCCCAGAGAAGTTCTCTTTGGTCTAGACCAGTTTGGTCTGGTGTTCACGTCATCATACCACTTATGGTTCACTTATAATCATGTTTCTTTATTTCAGTGTAATCATGGCTCTTTTGGTAGTGGTATGTGTCCCTCATTAAATTAAAACACAAAGGGCTAAAATTTACTGAGAGTTACTATTTCCCAGGGGCTTTAAAATTGTTGCTTAGTGTTCAATATAACCATCAGAGGTAGGTACCACTGTAGCATAACCATTTTACAGATTAGGAAACAGTCATAGAGTCATCCATTTATTCAAAGTCACATAGTCAGAAGTGGCAGTGTCGGTAATTAAAATAGTGCTGGTTTGACTTCAAAACCCATGTCCTTCTCCATTATGCTATCTGCCACAACAGTGGGGGCTGTGACTGTCTAACTCCTGGCAAAAAATAGTTGCTGACTCCTCAAAAGATATATGCTGACTCATGAAAGCTGACCGATTAGGTTTCCTTAATTTTAGTATCTCCCTGCTTCTTGTTGCAGGAAGAAACGAAAAGAACAGATACAAGTACCTAATAATGTCAGTGGTTAGAACTCTGCCTTTATGTCTTCTTCTACCTTTATAGGCAGGCAACAGCAGCACTGGGAGAGTAGAGATGACAACAGGACTGTGATTTTAGCACCTGATGTGGTAGCTTCACTGCTTGTCCTTTATTACTCTGTCCTGTCCTGACCATGATCCACCTTGGTGCCAGTGGAAAACATCCCCACAATATTTCTGAGGAAAGTAGTCAAGAATCATGGGGATGTTGGGTGGAGAGTCCAGTGGACATTCTTCATTTCAGATGTGGGTGAGGGTAGAATTCCTTCTTAGTGTGTCCTAAGCTTTGACTCTGGTGACTAAGGAGGATGATTCAGTAATCTTCCTATTTTCACTATTAAAGAAATTCTAACCTAATCCAGTTTCCATTGCCATGGAGGGCTAATTGCAGTCATGTTGGGTTTGTTAAATTTGTAGCAGCGGTCGCAAGGGACAGCATACATAAATGCAGTCTCTCAGGGAGCATACAGTCTGATTTATGGTCCACTGCAGAGGTTAAGGACAAGAGGTTCTGACCACATCCCATTTTATTTTATTCAACTATACAAAAAGTATCCTGGACCAGGTTTTGTGGCAGTTTCTGTGGGTATAGAGAGAAGTTACTTCCCTGTTGTATGTGTCAGGGAGTTTATCTTGACATCCTTAACGCTAGGCTGACTGATGAGTTAATTCAGTTAACTGTGTTAAAATCCAGGAAGATATTTAAAGGAAATGTATTTTGAGCTCTGCTTGGGAAGATCTGGGAGATTCCCAAGAAGAGATAGTGGAAGAGTATTCCAGGTAAATAGGGTGGAATCAGCAGAAAGATGCAGGTGTTTAAAAGGCAGAGGATGCTGTTGGTCTGGAATGGATGACACCAGGTATTGAGGGAATGTCTGACAGCGCATGAGGTGGAGAAAGCATATGCAGCCATACCATGAGAGATCGTATTCTTCATCTACTGGTTGAGAAGTGGTTATGGTAGAAGGGATCTCCCACCTCCCCTCTCTCCCATCTCTAACAATCCACAGTTAAAATCCAACTCTCGGATAGGGAGGCTGATGGAGAGAAGAGATCTGCAGTTCATAACCTCCTCTTTCAAGAGACAGGGCCAGCTCTTCTTCTTCCTGGGGATTTAATCCACAAATGCTTACTTCAGATCATACTTTTAGCACCACTGCACCTGATCATCAACCAATCTGTGTATGACTACTAAACCATAATTGAATTCCTGTCATTTAAAGGCACTCTGTTAGAAATTGAGAGGAGAGATTGAACTCAGTAGGATGGTTTTTTATGCCCTATTCATACTGCATTTTTATAATAGCTCCATGAGTTTGATACAGATGATAAATCAAGACTTTAAAAGATTCAGTCATATAGTGAGTGGTTTAACCTGAATTTAACCTGAAGTAACCTGGACCTCAGTTTCCTGATCTGTCTGAGGAGACTACATATCTACCATGGCGTAACTGAAGATTGAGTGAGGTGTCATAACTAAAACTCTACCTCTTGCCTGGTATCTGCTGTTAATCTTACTGCCTTTACAGCCACCACCTGCAGAGCCGGGATGATGACTGCAACTGTCTAAGCCCCCAGACTCATGTTCTCTCTGCAGTTCCGTGCTGTCCCCTGCAAAGTGATACAACATATTTTGGTTTAGCTTTTTAATATAAAAACTGAAGGTATAAGTAGACTAGAGAATGAAGTGGTATGAAAGTGATGCTGAAAAAATGATGATTAAAGTGGATGACTAATCTGGAGTTCGTGCAATTCACCATTCTTAGGACTCACTAAGCTCTCTCCGAGGATCAAATTGAATTCCAGTGAAAACCGTCATCCAGCAGCTCTTGGACCTCAGCTCCCAATGGTCTGTATTCAGATGACAGCAGCATGACTTTGTGATTTTGTCTCTATAGCAGTCACCATACCTGAAAAGTAGTTGGAATTTGGCAGACTTAGGTTAACAACCCAATTCCAAACATGTGCTTTCTGATCATGGGCTCAACTTCTTTCAGCTTCAATTTCCTGCACTATCCAGTAGGAGTAATGCTACCTTGTCACAGGATAAAGTCAAATGAAAATAAAAATGATATACAGTGATTAGCACCATAGCTGACTTAACAAGCTCTCAATGAGTGGCCACTGTTAAGTAAGTTTACATCTCCTGTGAGAAGATTGTTGATGGTTATTAGAAATAATTCACGTGATGTGTATGCTTTTATAAGTGCTTCATTGGAAGAGAGGGCATTTCTCCCAGTCTGACTCTTTTGGTGACATGAGACAGAGAAAAAGTTCACAAATCCAGAGGGAAGCCCAGGACAGAGTGACTGCCAGCCCAGACTTCACTCTAAACAAACCCCCTGTGGAAGCCTGTACTTCCACAAAGATAAGTTAGAAAGCAAATAACGCGTTTCATAAAGGAGTGAACGTGTATATAAAATCTTATTTGAAAGTAGTTTAGAAAGAAATGTGAAAGAGTAAGTTCTATATCAGGATCTTGGGTGGTTATTTAAAGTTTATTTTCTATTTTATCACATTGTTTTAAAAATATATAAAGACAAATAAAAAAGGTAAGGTGAAATATTTTCATTTTCAATTTTTCAGTTTTCTAAAGCACATCATCATCTTAAATGTAGCTCATGTATTTCTAGTTCACTCATTTCCTTTTGCTGTCCTTTTTTGATGTTCATATTTATATTTTTATCTCAAGTTCATTATCACTTATTCTGTTAGTGTCATCTCCTTTTGTAATTTTAGATTATGTCACTTTGGGGCAGAGCAACTAAAAGTTAGTTAAATATGTGTTAAGTCAATTATAGGGAAGAAATTTAAACAGAAAAAACAAACCAAAACAAAAACTAACAAAAACCCAACCCTGCACCACCACTAACCACAACCATCAAAACCCTGTATCTAGACTTTCACTTCGGCACTGAGTAGATTATCTTCAAAGAGTTGACTGTGCTACTCAGTTTTTGTTGGCAGTGATGGAAAAGCCACTTTCTTTGTGCTGTTGGAGTCTGCTAAATCAGTCCCTCATCCATTTCTTCTCTTATTCTTAGAGTGGAGTCTCCTTTCGTGGTGCCTTTTATTCCTAGAGTGGTTGTGTCATGAAGACATGATTTGTAGTCCTAACCTTATCACTTAGGATCTCATCACATGGTCTATGACTGGTTGCTTCTCTGTAAAATGGGAAACTACTATGAGGATCTAAGTAGATAAGAGATATAGAAGTCCTTTTTTAGGGTAATACTATGAAAACACGCAGGTGATTATTATCTCATTGAAATTCTATGGCAAAACTATTTTCCCAAAGAAGTGATAGTTGCCTTTAATATAGGGGAATCAGTTAGGATCTGGAAATGTAAAAATCAATCTCTAGTCATTTAGAGATATCCTAATTCTTTCTTGAATGGCAAATTATACCTGAGAGAACTTTAAAAATTTTCACTTAACTGCTTTTAAAGGCATGAGTTTTATTGATTTTTCACAGTAGCTTCCAAAATTCTTACTTTTAAATCAGTTTGGGATTACTTCCTCTGTTCTTTCAGGTTATGAAGCTGATTTCACAGAATTTAAAGGTATGGAGCATCAGATATCCATATCTATTGAGCTAATGAATCTGTATAAGAGACTAGAAATCCAGTCTGATTCATCCCTCTCAACTCAGTGAGTATTGCTAGTACTTCCAGTGCGTGCCAGGTGCCAGGAAAGGGACTGGTGAGTAAAAAGTTGAGCATAGATTGTGGAGGAAGATGTGAGCCCCTACAAATTAGATTTTTTGGAATTTTTTTTTAGCTAGCATCATGAGAAAACATGCATTTTTGCTGTAGCATTTGTGTTATAAGACTTGGTGGTTTTTAAAGTACTTTACCTGTTAGCTCACCTTAGTAATAATCATATGAACTAGGTATTCACTGTTTCTCTATTATATGAGAAACCACAGGTTTAGCAAGTTTGGCTTATGTGTGGGTCCACAGCTGCTTATGACAGAACTGAGATTCACACACAAAAGCCTGCATCTAAATTCTATGCTTTTTTTTTCTCTTCTTATATAACACTGCATCCATCCTAAGAAAGATAATGCATTCATTAGATGAACTAAGATCTTATTTTTTGTTTTACTTTGGCATAAATAACATGTTTCTTCTTGCCAAGTTCACTGCCACTCATCTGTTTGTTCTTGTGACAAGAGTGCTTTGAACTTCTTAGAAGAAAGGAACGAAATTCAAGGTATTATTATTATTGATGTTACTGTTAGCCAAGACAAATGAAAAGTGGTGAATAGAGCATCTCTTGTTTTTCTCAAACCCTTTAATTAATAAAATTGGTTATTTTCATTCCCTGTAGCTATGTAATGCTTACTGTGACACAGCATAATACATTCAGAAAGAGACATATCTCACTGAGACCAGTCAACAAGGTGCTTCTCTGAAGAGAACAGAATGGAGGTGAGACTGGACCCAATGCTAACATCTGATTTCTACAGTGGAATATCAGGTTAGGTTTTGCAAATCTGGAGAAGCTATTTATTTGTAGTCTAGAGGCCACAAAATTATCTGGTGGACCTAAATGAATAAATTTTCTTTACCTGTGGAAGTGGGGAGAGAGAGAGAGAGAGAGAGAGAGAGAGAGAGAGAGAGAGAGAGAGAGAGAGAGAGAGAGAGAGGAATGAATCATATTTTGGTCTCCTACAGATAAATAAATATCACTTTATCATATACCTTCTAGCACATAAAATGAATAGGAACACTTTTCAATATAATATAAACAAAGTATAAATGCAATAAAAGCCATTAAATCACTTATGTTTTTTCAGCTACGACCTTGTGGCAGCTGGTGGGTGCTGTGAGTGTGTACATTTAGCGTCAACCATTTTCACCCCTTAGAGAAGACTGGGTTGCCACTTAATAGCTGTGTGATCTTAGTAAATTTAAACTCTGTGAGGCACAGTCTCATTTAAAAAACAGAGGGCACACTATCCATCTCATGGTTTTCTGTGTGTGTTTAAATATAGGGTCTGGCTTAAATAATTAAATAATAAATTTTAGTAAAGATGCTGATGCTGATGATGGTGCTTTGGCATCAAGCTTTCACCACTTCTTTGAATAGACCAAGAAAGCATTTATCAACCACTGGCCTTTGGATTCCACTGACAGGGCTGGGTCTCAACCACAGCTCTGGTTTGCTTCTTAGGAATTTGACCGTGGCCCAGTCTCCCATCTAATCTTCCCATGCAGCCCCCAGTCTCCAGTATGGCCCATGCAGTGCAAGAGGTGACAAGGATCTTGAAGGAGGGGTCCTATTGTATTGTCTGTGTGCTTTGGGTATTTGAAGGTAAATCATCGTGTCTTGGGCCCCTTGTTCTCCTGGGACCCTGGTGGAGTCTCTGGTAAGCTGTCCCCATCTGTGGGGCCACAGCTGTTGGAGAGTCAGAGTCCTGATTACATTCACCTCTATGCAGTTGACTTCTTACTGGGGGGTGTCAGACATTTTTCTGAGCTTCAGGGAAGAATCATTGGTGATTATGCATCTGGAGCTTAGCAACCTTGCATCAGAATTAATGAAACCCCACTGTCTTCTCTACTCTCAGAACCAAGGATTTCTCTAGGCAGTATGTGAATCTCACTCTCCTTGTCCCAGTGCCTTATCTACTGCCTGTTACATTGTAGTTTCTCAGTGGATTTTTGGTGAATTGAACTTGCTGACTTTGGTCTTCATTCTGCTACACAATGCTAATAATGCTGAAGATGAAGATGATAATGACAATGATAGTGATGGAGAAAGAGAATGAAGCTGATAAAACTATGAGGGACAAAGGTAGTCAGCAACCACAGGACACAATCTCCAACTCAGCTTTGAGAATTTGAAGTTTGATGCCTCCCACTTTGTTCTTCTTTCTAAAAATTACTTTAACCATTTGGAGATTCCGCATGAATTTTAGGATTTTTTTTCAAAGTAAGATCATTCTTTAGGGATAGGTGAACATCTTGCAGTACTAGACTTCAAAGAAATCAGAAGTTGAGTTTAGGAATTGAATTCAGATTTCATTCTTCTCTTCCATATATCTTCCATACATATTTGTAAGTACAAATGCTTTTAAATAAAATACATAAAGCATTAGTGATTTTGAGATTCTGGAAAGCAGTCACAACGTACATATTTCACAATGCAGTATGTTCTGTTCCTCTCAGAAGATCTCATCAGATCACTGAGTGCCTTAGGATACCAGTACTGCATACATTAAGTGGCTTTGAGGGCATTGATTTGTTATGCCTTATCAATGAGTGATTCTGACTTGCTATCTGTCTCATTTATTGCTATTCTACAGTGCCTGATTCATAGTTGACTATCAAAAATACGTTGAGTGAATGGATGAATTCAGAAAAATAAGTCAGGTCACTGAGAGGTTCTAGTGACCACTCAAGCCAAGACTTAATGAGAAATAGTTTAACAGTTGACATAGATGTTTGGAGATCTGGCCAATTATTGTTCTTACATGCACATGGCCCTGAGAATATAAGCTTATAGCAATGTTTTATGGGCTTAGCTCATAAGTCACAAAACAAGAGGGGAATACTCAAGGGCCTTTGTTTAATATTGTTGGGAGTAAATAATAGTTGGAAATCAGGACTTCAAAGATGATCTTTATAATAGATATGATCCACTTCAGAAAAAGTACACGTGTGTATCTATAAGATGCTACCTGTGCCTCTTTGCTGAGGATCAGAAATTCATTAGTCTGGAATTGACTAATAATCAACTATTCACTTTGAATTAGGAATTTTGTTTAATATAGATAAAAGCAGGAAAGAATATCCTATTGACAGAAGCCTAGTTATTTTCTCTTTAGAATATAGTTTGTCCTCACTGGGTTGAATCAAGTTTTCATTTTGTTTTTATCATTTCAAACTACATGGAATAGTAGATTTGTAAACTGAACCCAGTGTTTGAGTCAAGGATGAATGTCAAGTTCTTGCATCCTGATACAAAGTTTCCAGAGTACTAGGGCAAATTTCCCTTGTGCCTTCAAAGGAAGGTTCTGACAGAAGGATTCTGATGTCAGTTAAGTTTTACTGAATGATGCAAACAATTCAGTGTTGAATTAAAAATTATTTTTTGGCAATTTGTAAATCAGTGTAAGATATATCTAAGAGTTTGTATTATTTAAAATATCTTGTTTCAGCTTAATATAATCATTATATACTACTGTTGAATACTGAAGTTACTTATCTGACTAATAAAGGTGCTGTTTATAAAGTTTTGCAAAAGACACCTAAATTTAAAATGAAAATTAATTTTAATGTAATTATTTGATGGAAATGATTTTAAAAAATGAATTGATCCCATGCTATCTTAAAGAGTATGTAGTAAAAGCAGTAGCTTTCCCCCTCATACCTTAGGGTTATCACTATGAATATTTTATAATATTATAGAGCCAGTGACATCTCCACAACTATGTGTATAGGCTTCTTTTCCCCAGATCTTGTAATTCTTTGAGTTTTTGAGTATGCTTTTCATTAACTGGTCTCATCACCTACTCTGAAATTATCACCTGTCATTTCTTATTTCTTTCTCTATTCCAATCTGATGTGTTTTCTGGACTATGTATAATAAAAGGCCAATAAACTCTGAGGACATAGCTTTCATGCAGTACATGAGTATGACTTTAAATTCATGATCTTTAGGGAACATTTATTTTTATGATAGTTTTATGTCTGCTTATTTCCTAGCTCTGAATACTTGCTGTTTTGGATGTACAGTATTTTTCCTTCTCAACACATGACCTTTTCCTTTTGTTTAAAAAATTAACATTTTAATGCAAAATACCACTGATGAGCTATACTGATAGATTTCCTGATAATTCCAACCAGTCTACACCAAGGTACTTCCATTTATAGATAAAAGCATATTTTAACTATAAACAAATTAAAAAAGAAGTTCTGATTGAAATATACATTTTATAAAGTAAATAAATGCTATAACACATAACCACTTCAGTCACACCAGCTGGAAGCTTTTCAAATGGTTCTAGAACAAATACAAATAGAACATACTTCCACTATAAGCTACTAATTAATTGCATTCCACCAAACATCATTTTTGATGAAGTTGAGCTGCCTGATCGCATCATCCCTGACCCCTGCATTTGTTCACATCTCTACCTAGAGAAATCATGTGTAAACCTCTGAAACTGTCTTTTGCCTGGAAACCAACTTCCTCTCATTTGCTCCAGTAATGTTCATAAGTAGCAGAGAGTAAAGTAAGTTTCCATATACCCAAGGCTCTAGGTATTGGAATATAGCAGTGTTAAGTCCACTAACCCAAATCCTAGGCTAGAACTCCCCAGAAAGTTCAGATTTCAATCCTTGAAACAAAACAAAGAACACAACTCTGGACTTGGTGCCCAACGGTCTAGACTAGTCTGTATCCAGAAGATTTGAGTCTGCTTCTAGCTAGTCAGGTAACCATGGGCTAGACCTCTGTTGTCTAAAAGGCTTGATCCCTTCTTCTACAAAACGAGGGGTTGGAATGAGATGCTCTAAAGTCACTTCCATCTCGGGAACTGGTAGTGTCTTCTCAACACAGTGGGTGATAATGAAGTGCTGTTTCCATCAGGGGACTGAAAAAGGCCCACAGTGGCTAATTTATTCATTAGACAGGGATGAATGCCAGGCTATTCTTCCTTTGCTCTTTTTCAGGCTCAAAGCTTACCTCTTTTTCCAGTGCTACCCTCAACTGTTGGCATTTTTAAGCAAGGAATTACCCATGAGAAGCTTTTTGAATTCTCCTCTTTCTTCCCTGTAAACACCATGTTTTTTTTCTGAATACCGCAATAAGAGTGAAAACATTAAAATATAGCTTAGGTTGGCACAGCGACTAGCTATATAATCATATATGCCATATAACTACATGAGTACTATAATTATGTTGCATATAAAGAATTTTTTTACTTATGTTATATTTGTATCCTCATCCAATATCCCCCCCTACCTCAAGTATTGATGAGAGTGTGGAGGAAATAATATTATTATGTGTATTATATTTACACATCATGTTCTGTTTTATATTACTGTACATATTGCACATAGACATGTATTATTTGTCACATAATTATACTTACGTATAAACATTTAATTAATATAACGAACTTAGAGAATATGTAGTATATATATGCGTATGGATGTACATATATATAATTGATCTCTTTATAAATAGTAATTAGAAAATATTCTAAAAGAAAATTTTCATTCATAAGAATAAGAAAAAGCATAGCTAGCTAATCTATAAAGAAAGTTATAGGATCTATATGAATAAACCTGAAGAACACTACTGATTAAGGAAGACTTGAATTAATCATGAGATACAACTCTTTTTGGCTAGAAAACCCCATTTGATTCTCCCTAAATTAATCTTGAATACTAATGAATCACAAATCTAAGTCATAACAGAATTTTGAGGGATGAAACAAAAATTATTTAAAAAATTATTTAGATGAATAAAGATGTAATAACTAGAAAATTAGGTAAAAGGTCAAATGAGGAAAACTTTTACTAAAATATTTGAGAGTGACAAAATTAGAGCAATATGTATGGCTGATAGATAAGTCAGTAAGGTGACTAGGGGACCAATACAGAAACAGTCTTGGTTATGTAGAGAATTTTATATATGACAAAAGGACTTTTCACTAGTTGGGAGAAATGGTAAATGATATTGGGAAATAGAAATACAGTGCTCTGTCTCTAGCTTGTTTTTTGTCCCAAAGTAATTTTGAAATGGATCAAATGTTTAAGTGTTAAATACAGAACAATAATACCTGAATAATTCATAAATACATTAAAATAATTTGGCTTTGAGAAAGACTTGAGTATATCATAAAAGCCAGTATAAATAAAACAGAATAGTTTAGACCCATTTAAAGAAAAATCTCTGAAGATCTTTATCCTTTGAAAATAAATTTTGGAGCATTTGTAGATGAAATAACGGAATGTCTGGTATTTACTACCAGAAAACACAGGGCTGGAGGAAGGGAGGTTTAAAGGGAAACAAGGTAATGAATTGACTATTTGGAGCTGGGCGATGAGCACGAGGGCCTCATTTATGCCTTTCTTTTTTTTCCCTCTCTCTCTTTTTTTAATGTATTTTTGATATTTGTAAGAATTAAAAATATTTAATGTGACTCAAAATATACCTGAAAACTGTTTTCAGCATTTATCGATTATACAAGGGGCAACATTTCTAATATACAAGGAACTATTGATCAACGGGTGAAAACAAGTTTATACAAATGAAAAAGAAAGGACAAAGAGGTGAATGGACTGTTCACAGATGGAGAAACACTAATAGCCTGCAAATACACATGACAATTTTCAGCCTCCCTGATAGTCAAAGAAAAATTAATGAAAACAAAATTCATCTGCTGGGTGAAGATGAAACAGGTTTTGGGGAAAAAAAGAAGACAAGAGCTCGAGATAATGGTAATGTAATTTCCTGTGTGGTTACTGGAACTGTGGAACTGTGAATTAACGTGAACTTTAACAGGGTAGCCTGGCAGTATGTTCTAAAATATTAAATATAAATGTTTATTGACAACCTTATTCTCCTTATGGAAATTTATGTAAAGGATGCACTGGCACAAATAGTAAAAATTAAGCATAATATAACAACCAGAACACAATGTCCATCAATAGGAGTTGTTTAAATATATTACAATACAGACACATAATAGACAAAGACAAATAATATTTTACAACAATTAAAATGATGTATGTCAATATTATTACCAAAGAGAGAGCTCCATGACATCTATCTGAGAGAAAAAGAAATATTTAAATATTGGCAGTTTCCAACTGACAGAAAACACAAGGATTTTAGATGTGCCTCCTAGAGGAACATCTAGAAGTGAGTTCACCAGTTTGTTAAGTATGACAGACATGGTTAGATTATTGGTGGCTTTTATATCTTCTTTATAGTTTTGTATTGTATAAATGGGTGATAATTAAGTGTAATTTATCAACAAATTTGTTTAGAATAATTCTTTCCAGATGCCTGACTCTTTCAATGGGTAGAAAATAATAATTAACTTATTTTTGTGTTTCAAACTCCTATTGGTACCTAGCAGCTGCTCAGTGAGTATTATTGAGGTTACATTGAATTTTTTCCTACCACATTTTCTTGACATCCATTAAGTCAGGTGTTTGTATGTTGGTATGATATATATGGTCTATCCATATTTGCATTTTTAGAAAAGCACAAAGTGTTGAGTTGAAAGAAACATTTTTGCCTTTAGGCAAAAAAAACCAAAACAAAACAACTCATACTGTGTAGATGAGCAAAACAGCTCAGAAAAGTAAAGGACATACCCTGGATTATACAGGTAGTGTTTTCTGAATGAGAGTAAGCCTTTTTATTTGCTTTGTTGATTTCTGTATTCCTAGTACCTAAGATCTGGCACACAACAGATGATTAATAAATACTTATTGAATGGGTAAAGGAATGCATTTTCTTATCACTGAGTCAGGTAGCTTGTCCCACATATTTTTCCTCTATAGTAATTGGTTTTTGTAGTAAGTTTTCAAAGTGGGGTGGTGTATAAAATTTCTTCCTATCCTCATTGAAAGTGAAGGTACTTTTTTGAGAGTTCTACAACTGACATGCTGATCATCATTGTTTTTGGCAATGAAATGAAAGCAATAAAAATAATTGTAGGGGATCCTTGTTTCCTTCATCACTGATAATTCCCCTGCATTGCTGGGGTGTTTCAGACTTGATGTATTGTAGACTAAGCTTGGTAACACCTGGCACTGGAGTGGGGAAAGGAACCAAGGCTGGCCAAAGACACTCTCCAGATATGCAGGTAGACTTGAGTGCATGCCGGACCTCAGAGAGGTGAGCAAGCACTCCTGTAAGGGTACTTCTGAGGTCCAACATCCCAGGCATTTATCTGAAAGTGGTCAGTACTGGAGCATTTCACCCGGGTCATTCAGGGCCTGGGAATCCAGGCAGTAACCACCATTTAGGAGTGAGGTTGGAGAATAGCAAAATAGTATCTTCTCATAATTGGGGGGAACTGAACTGGAATACAGTTCCATGAAAATAATATGAGCAAAATTATGCAGGGTCTCAGTAACTCACTAGATTGAATGAGACCGAGGGTTGGGCAGTGTTCAGGAAGAGAACATTTTGGGGATGTACTAGGCCAATTAGTGTCTGAGGCTGACATCATCTGTTTTCCATCATATATAATGAGGTTGGTTCATTCTACTCATCTGCCTCTGTGTTTTTTTGGTATATCCAGTTCTTGTTCATGTGTCCTCAACTAACCCTTATATAATCCTTTGGATAAGAAATACAGTCATTGGAAGACAAAGGAAAATATTGTGACACATATTAAAAATACATAGGACAGGCAACTTTCATGCAATCTAAACATAGCCTAGAAGTCTTTCCCTTTAATGTCAGGATTCTGCATCTATAAAGAAAGACTAACATTTCTTCTTATGTTTATGTTCCTGAGCAGTATTCTAATCTGTTGATCATGGTCAATAAAATACACACCTCGAAAGAGGTGTGTATGTGTTTGCGTGCATGTAGACTGGAAATGCTGCTTCATTTTCTGACATCCTTAAAACCAAGTAATGATGTTATTTTGTTTTCGGAACTCTTTTTTGTGGTGGGATACAGTGGATCTTTTTGACTTTTTTCTCTTTTAAGGAGTCAGTTAGTTCCCAGACAAATACTCCAAATACAGCTCAGTGCGATTTAACCAAACTTCAGGCAATGACTTTAAATGGATACTGCCTGCACTGGGGTGTGAATTTGGAGCCTGCCAGCAGAGCAGATAAGTCCAGTTTAAGGATTCTCTCAGGGAGCTGCAAAGAGTTCCTCTCCCTGTCGATGGCATATCCTGTTCACAGCTTCAGCCTCTGGAAATGCTTTGATTCAGCAGCAAGTTCAGGCTTTTAAAAACTCCAATGGGCCTTTGTTGGCAATGGCTGTTCCTAGCATGCACATAGGGCTCTTTCTTCCACAAAGGGCCAGACTGCCTGTTGATGGGCCAAACCATTTTGCACTGATGTTGCTCGTGGGAGGGAGAAGAAAGCAAGCAGGCATGGATCAGTGTGGCCTATAAAGACACCATTTATCCCTTTCCAACTCAGTATCCTCTTCCCCAAGTGCATGCCACCTTCAGGGTGCCTGTTGTTTAATAGTCTTTGAGCTGCAATTCTCACAGACCAAAATACCTCTGACACTCCCCTAAAATAAATGCCTGAGTATACTACAGAGGTTGTTGCAAGGTGCTGTCCCTGGTCCCTGGTGTACCTTGGGGGAAATGCTTTGCGGAGGAAGTAATGTCAGCACACGCCCCTCCGCACACCCACCTTTCTCTTTGATCTTAATATTTACCTGTGGCTTATAGGTATGAAGGCACTCTGGGTATTGAACATTTGACTTTGAAATAAGTCTGGCTCTCCAATAGGCATTCTTTGAAGTCAGATCTATTATGCATTGTTTACTACCCTTTCAAACATACCCACATGTATTTCTGAGACCCAGGCTCTTCTTTCTTTATTCAAAAGGAGAACTGGAGTATGTTGCCATTTTGGCTATCCTTTGATATTCTTAAAATGAGAGAAATAATATCTCTGGAGTCCATTTTGTCCACTTACAAATTATTTTAACAATATATGTTAAGGGCAATTTTACATTCTCTCTATCCCATTACTATCTTCCAAAACAATTATATGTCAATTGAATGACTCAGAACTTTTGCCCAAGTAATAAATCACAAATGTAATGGGTAAAAAAGAATTTGTCATTGTTCAGTGTGTATACGGAGTTATGTGGCATATAACCTCAAATTTCTTTCAGATCATATATAAATACATAATAAAATAATAATACTCATTAGTCAACACCAAATATAAATTCCAGATGTCTGAACATCAAAGTATTTATAGGCCTATAGGAACCGCCTTGAGACAGGAACAGTCTTCAGAAATGGTACTGGAAGAAAGCAGGCTACAAAACCCTCCCCAATTCTCTGAAACAAAAGCTATTCTTGTTTATACATAAATTATGAATGACTTTTTAAGAGCTGACTCATTGGCTAGTGCATGTGCCTTCAAATCCGGTTTCACAAGAGCGTGGCAGCTGACTGGGCTAACAGGAATTCTATAACAAATCATTTTTTTCTTAACTCGCCTCTAAAGCTAGTCACTTTGGGGTGTCAGCAGCCGCTCTTGTCATGGCACACAGGGTATGTTGCTCCAGCTGGGAGCCCTGCCATAGCTCTGATGCCAATCACACTGTGTAGCGGCTGCTGCCTGTGTTAAGCACATGGTGGACTGACTCTGTGGAAGAGGCCTTTGGATCCCTTGCTATTTTCAAGTTTGTGCAGGGATGAATGGATGGACAGCCCCTCAAGACTGAAGTGACATTAGGTGTATGCCTGGCCTGAAGTCGCTTACTCCAAGACCTGCAATTTCCAAATCCTTTTTCTAGATGCCAGCCCTGTGTCCAAAGATACAGCCCTAGTGGACAAGAGTGTCAGCTTCTAATCCCAACTGCCATGCATTCCTGTCTAACCTTAAACAAAAAAGCTGGCTTTCCTCTTGGTTTCCTCATCCATAAAATGAGATGTTTGAATAACCTTTCAGGTCATGTCCAGCTTTGATGACCTGCAATTTTGTTTTCTTCTACACGAAAGGACATTAAATGAATGAATACTTGCTTCATTAACATGATCTTGAAGACAAAAGTTGCTAATGAGTGATTTACTTAATCATGGCTCCATATAAGATTTCGCTGCTAACACAAACTTGAAATGTTTCATTCTTGCAAGAAGGGGAGGAGCAGTATATGATTATTTTGTGAGAGTTTAAGTATGAAAAGGTAAAGCCCAGAAAACTTGTTGGTAACTTGGGTGAAAAACTCTTGTTATCTTTGAGTCTTCAGATCTTCATCTTGCAGGAATTTTTTACAGGAAGGAAGAAAGAAAGGAAAATAGCTTTGAAATGCCGTGATTCAAACTCGAGTGACTGATAGTGTATGAATGTCAGGAATTTTGAACTTAGCTAGCCATATTAATTTTTCTACTCAAAATGTTTTTTGTTGCTTTTTCTAGCCATAGGAAAAACTGTCCCTAAGAAGGAAATATTTGACTTTTGAAGTATTGAATAGGGAGATGAGTATTTGAATCTGTGCTCCCTTGGACCTCTTTGGGAGTTGTTTTATGTGGAGGTAACCACACTTCTTTTCCTCCTCTCTCAAAGGGGATTTGTTTTTATTGGCATACTTGTCCATGTGAAGAATCTTGATTTCCCTCTGATAATAAAATTTGATCACTATGAAGTGGTGATAGTGTTCAATTATCAATATTCACTAATCAATAAATGACTTGCAAATGTCCACAGTCAACATGGGATAAAGTCAACATAGAAGAAAAATGACTTAAACCTTGAAGCTCCAATGTTGCACAATTAACAATAAATCCATTATTACTTGATGTATTTTCTCAAACAAAAAACACATGTGACTGGGAATTTAAAAACTGAACAAGTGTTGGCAAATGTTTTCCAAATATAATACACCATCCTGACAGCTAATGCATCAGCAATGTTTACTTCAGCAAATGTTTCCAATTTGGAGGGAGGAAAAATGAGTGTCTATTAATAATCTTTTATATTTGAACACGTGTGGTACTTTACAGTTTACAAAGCACTTTCAATGTATACATCTACTCAGTTGATCTTTGAAACCACCCTGGAAGGTAGACAGGACACATATTACCTTCTAACAATTTGTAGGTCTCCTGCTATGCAGCTTTGTGTCTTTGTGATTTTACATGTGCTCTTCCTGAGTTCAGGAATGCCCTCTTCCCCTTCTTTTATACCATTTTCATCTAGTTAATTTCCAGTCAACTTTAAAAATCAACAGAACTGCCACCTCCTTTCAAATAACCTGGAAATACTCTGAATGATTTAGATGTCTCCCTTTAGATGTGTTCTACTATATCAGATATATCTATATATCTATATCTGTATATCTGTATATACGCTATGTAGGATAGCAGTGGTCACATTTTACTATAATCATCTGTTAGCATTTCTGTCTCTTACTAGTCTGTGTGGTAACTTGACTGCATAATTCTAGCCTTTTATTTGACACTGTCCCTGTCCCATAGTAAGAACTTGATAAATGCCTATTGAAAGAACATCTGTTCTCCATTTATAAGATATGGAAAATGATGCTTAGGAACTCAAATCTAAGTGTCTTGTTCAAGATCACACAGCTAGTGAGGGACAGGGAGGTGGAACTTTATCCTGTGCTGCTGGTCTCCCAATTCTGTAGTTTCTCTTCAACATCAAGCTGCTTTGCTCTGCTCATTTCTGCTGAAACACTAACTGGTCGTGGATACAGCATAATAGCATCTCAAGAGTATTTCTGCAGCATGTATAAGAAATGACCGGGATGAAACATTTTAATTATCCTCTTAGGTTTTCTTTATTTTGTTTAACTCACTATTTTCCCTGTCTTCTTTCTCCCACAGGGATTTGAGGCAGTGTAAATTTTATGTAAAACAAGCATTTAAGACAATCGGGTATAAAAGAAAGGAAGGAATGCATATCAGAAATATTAGACTAAGAACAGTGACTATCATTGAACTTAAAACTTGGCTTTGAGCTTCCTAGGTTCCAGGTAGAAAAGGAATGTGTAATGTATTATAGTGTTCTTGTTATGTAAGGAGAGAAAATATCATGGGAGACATTTTTCCCTTGGCATTAAACTCTAAGAGGAATATTTATTACAGAGCTATTTATGAGTCTGTGAAAATTATGATAGTAAATGCCTTTACCTATAGCTCACTAAAGAGAAATTCCCTTATCAAAATTTATTAGCTATCACCTACGTGTTAGATACTGTATTGGGACAAAGATTCAAAGATGAAGATGATAGGACTCTGCCATCAGAGACTTCAGTCATCTAGCAGACAAGTATTATGCAACTAACTAGAACTAAAGAAGCAAAATCTTTGACAAAGTTCTTTTTTTTTAAAGTAACAACCTTAAGAGTTACTGGGGGGATTATATTAAATTATAGTTCCCCTGAAGACACCTCTATGAGGGAGCTAAACATGAAATATGCACATGGATTTCAGGATTAATACTTTCTATTCAGTATTTTTAAAAAATCATAGATTTTGACAAGAATATAAATATTTAGGAATGTTATCTCTGTTTGATAAAAGGGTTCATGCTTTGTTTTTATTTGTATTTTTCTTTTCTTCCGTTTAAGGTTTATGTGTATTGCATAATTGCTGTTTGATACAAGAATGTATATGCTTTCAAAGCTTATAAATATTATCCAATTATGGAGATGTCTTTTTCAACTCTAGCCCACTAGGAAATAAACCTAATAATAAATTGTCTGGACTCAGAAAACACAGTTAACGTGAAAAGTCCACATTTTGTTCCTGTAATTGGTAATGCACTCAGAAAACCCTGAGATTGGCTCAGAACCGACTGACGACCCCTCCAGCTCTGCGCTCATAATGGGGAGTCTATTTTTCTTTTATTACTGGTAACTGGAAAAGCCTAGCAACTATTTTCCATTGACATTCCCTCCAGGATGGAGAGCTTGTTTTTCCTAGATTTTCGTATATTTTTAGGCAGTCATCTTGGGCAGTTTGGCTTTGTATCAAAAGTGTTTTTAATTGAAGAGGTTCTCCCTTGGGCTGTTGGGTAGAAAAATACATTCTCTGTATCTCTGCGTCTATTTTGGGGGTCACGGCTGGGTTCCAGTTCCCCATCTTTTTGCAAAGCAGCTATTCTTTCATCTTATCCCTGCAGTGTGCCTAGAAAAAGGAAAAAGGAAGGAAGGAAGGAACAGAATCTGTCTGTGGTTAATCTTCTAAATAGCTGATTTAGAAGTAGCAAAATGGCAACCTTGGGCCACCTACTTTATTTTCTCAAACTTATAGATCATTTTAAAAAATGTTGGTGGAGAGCAGGAATGTTGATTACTGGGTAATGCCAAGATGATGTTCTCTTTCAGAACTGCATTTTGCATTTGGATGGGACTTATAGGAGTGTTTACTTAGACTGGACTCTGCCTCCAGCTTTTCATTTGCATGGTTCCAATCTCTTAGAGACAGCCTGGGTCTGTGCTACATTTAGGCTTCACAAGTCCTATGGCACATATGTGGTTTTTACTTCTTTTGCTTCCTGTTTGATGAGATGAAGCAAAGAATTTGGTTATCAAGGAGAGTCATACCTGACATTTTATCATTATAGAACATTGTTTGCAATCAGGCAAGAAGCCTAGCCTCTCACTTGCTTCCAACACAGGGAAGATGGGAGGTGACTTAGAGGAATCCTTAGGCTGTAGGTCATTGGTATTTTATGGTGGACATTTTACTGTGTTACTGATTTAATTCTCATAACCAAGGTACAAGGGAGAAATTCTTGTTCCCATTTTTTGGTGACAGATTCAGAAGTCAACTAACTTGTGAAAGTCACACATTTGGTAGTAATGGAACATGAGATGGTCTGAAGTTGAGAGGACTCTAAACTCTGGTGTTCCTGTTGGTTGACCAGCAGCTGCCATGGATGCCTGCAAGTGCAGGACAACAAGATGTATCTTTAGGAGAATAGTTGATATTGACATGTTGTTCCCTAAGCAGTATTCCTTAAAGAACTTTTCCCACATTGTAGGACTATCATAGAGCAGAGCTTTTAGGCTTAACTCAGCATGTATCTTCCGAGCAAAACACTGGTTCACCAATTATATTATTCAGAGGAGACTAAGAATATAAAGCGTCAATAGACAATGAAATTCCTTTTCAATGAAAGTGAACATGTCAGAGAAAAAGCAATGAATTACATTTCATAGTACTTTATACACAAGTCTGCTTATCTGATTCTCAGGCTCTCTTGTCTTAGTTGAGAGGACAGGATAAAGGTTGTGACACCCACTGGAGTTTGACTGGAAAAAGAGACACATGCTATTGTTAAACTCTTTGTCATTGATATGGTTCATTGGGAGTGACTTCTTTTTAGTTGAGGACATTATGGTTAAAAGATGGAGTCTCCAGGCCTAGATGGACTTCAAAGTGTCTCACTGTGGATGTTCTGCAGAAAATTTTTCTGCTAAATGGGATTACACTAGTTGTTCTTTTTATTCTATGGTAATTGGCTTTCACTGCACACAGCACATATTTACTCTCTTACCTTCTGGAGGTGAGAAGTCAAAAAATCAAGGTGTTGACAGGGCTGCATTCCTTCTCAAGGCCTCTGGAGAATCTGCCTCCTTGTCTTTTTAGTGTGTAGATGCTGTTTGCATTCCTAGTCCCGTGGCCCCTCCATTGTATCACTCCAATTCCTTGGTTTTAGCACCACCTCTCCTGTCACTGGTTTTGATTTCCTTATCTCTTATAAGGTCCCTTGTAATTATATTGGGCCGATTTGGATAACCCAGGACAACTTCCTATCTCAGGATCCTTAATTTAATCTCATCAACAAGGTCCCTTTTGCCATATAAGATGTGGAGGTTAGGTCATGGCCATCATTGGGGGAGGGGGGGTCACTATTCCATTAACCACAGTGGAGTCTAGCTCTTCGGCTTCCAGCAGAGTGTGGCCTAGTGACTCACTGAAGCAAGTTATACACTGTGTGCCTAGTTTTTCTTCTCTGCAAAGTCGGGATGATGGTAATATTTTCCCCCTCATAGGATGACGTTTAAATGAGTTATTGCAGATGAAGGGGTTGGGACCATTCCTAGCCGCTAGTGCATGTTCAATGAGTGCCGCATAGTGTGACCCTGGGCATCAGTGCTCTTCTGGTGAATTGGAACGAACTCTGCCCCATTCTTCACCGCTGAGTGTGGAGTCAGTGTTCTTGTCTGACCAGCCGAAGGAGACAGGGATTCTTGGTTTCTCACAAATCTGTTGCTTGCTGACCTGCCTCCTTTGTTGTCCTTGCAATCACTCCTTCATTTAGTGGGGTAACGTCTTCAGTTCCTCCAGCAACATCAACCCTTGCTGTCCCTCTAGGACAAAAAGAAGACATTTTAGAAATTGTAGCTCAGGATTCTGGAACCCACTGTGAATCCATGGTTCAAGTCTACCGGTTCCTTCTTTTAGTGATGGCTCTTGTCAGATTCTTTCAAAATGGAGTTTCATCCTGTCGCGAGCACAGGGAAGCTGCCTACTGTTGGATAGAAACACTACCATTGCCCTTTCCTTGCTTCTCTGCCTCTCTGGGTCCTCACTATCCTCCAGAGCCCTGAGAAACCCAGCCCCAGCGGAGTCCCCCCATCTGGAAAGGATTCAGAGCCCTGCCTTCATATCAAATGTGGGGAATAAAAGTCTGTTCCTTTCATAGCATAAATTGAATTTGGACTTGCAGACGTCTGCTGTCTGAAGGTTGTCATGAAAGAAGAAAGTGGCATGAGCATAGGAGGGTGGGACAGATGGCCCCTTCCAACGTGGGGGATCTCTGCGTTCAGTGGAAACACTGCGAGGAGAATTATAAGATGCTCTCCTGGCCTGACTGAATTCAGACAGACCGTTTCTCCAAAGTCGTATAACAATTTAGTCCATTTCTGTAACCTTCAGGTTTGTCTTTTTTTACATTCCTATCTGTGAAAATTTCCCACCTGCAAAACCATAGGCAAATAAAAAAATATATACCCTGACACTTAAAAGTCAATCTGTTTAAACCACTGTTTGACCCTACCCCCACCCTGCCACCTCCCCCGCTCCATTATCATCATCATTTTTTTTTTAAAGAATTTAAATTTGTGGCATCAATTTAGTAACTTCTACTGCTTCTGAGCTGGGTTGTACTATTTTGAAAAATGAAAAAGTGTTTTACCCAGGCCTATTTTCCTTGTCAACTGCCTTTGCCACAAAAGACTAAATTCGTCTCCATTATAAATAGAACTCAGAGAGAAGTTTTACTGGCTACCTTTAAAGAAACATGGCTGTTTTATTGAGCAGAAAAAGCTAAAGTTTTGTTTTCTTCATTTTCTTGTTCTTTGTTTTCAAATGAAAAAGAAAACTAAATGACATGAAAAGCCTTTCTAGAATATTGGTATGTTGTCACTGTCTAATATTAAGTATCTGGAGAGTACAGCTTGTCAGTCCCCTGTAGACTTTCAGTCTGATGAAGTGGCAGGAACACTTGGTTAGAAGTCAGCACAGCTGGGTACTAGTTCTTAGGTACTAATTATTCAGTTAAGACTTGCATTCTTTATGCCTCATCTCTTTATCTCTAAAATGGGGATAATAACTCTGCCTATAAATGTGTATCAGGGCTCAGGGGAAATCATCTTTAAAAAAAATGCCTTGAGGAGAACAAAGGGGCATTATGAAATGTAAGCAAAGCATAGGTAGGGAAGCCCATGTTTGCAGTCCTCCTGTGCAGGGAAGACTGGTTCTGTCCAGTAACAAGCTGTGTGACTTGCCTAACTTAGTTAACCTCTCTGTGCTTTGAATTCCTCATATGAATATAAATATAAACTAAAAACTGGGTGGCTGTGAGCATGGAAAAGAGCACAAAGCAAGTATTCAATAATGGTAGCTCTTGTCACGTCTTTCCTGCACTGAGCAAGGCGTTTCTGTCTGTAGAGCCCGGCTATAAATAGACTAGAGGTTTCCCTGGACCAGGCACTCTTGGAACATTTGACTCGAAAACTTTTCTTCTTTTTTTTTTTTATGAAAAATTGATACTGTGGGCAAGCTTGTGGTTCTCCATGTCATTAAGTTCAGAAATAAATGTGCTTGACCACAAACTCCCCATCTTGTTTCCAAAAGCAGCTCATTTTCATCTGCACAGTAGTAGAATGTGTTCTTGTCTGCAAGGAGCGTCCTTGTCTATTTCCTGGGACAGGACCCAGGACCCAGGTGGGACTCAGGCTTCAGTGTACGGTGTCTATGAATTTATCTTCTGAACACTTGGTGATTTGGTGGAAAGCAGGGTGTGTTGACACATATCTGTGTCATGGGGAAACGGCACATATGGAAAACTTGCACATATGAGTTTATTTTAATTTGTAAAACAAAGTTACTGCGGTAGAAGAAAAGAATTTATCATTTGATTTCCAGGTCCACCTGTGGGCCTCCAGTGACTCTGTGGGTCAGGGAAATACCACTTGTATGTGCATGGGCTTAGATCACTTAAAATCAAAGCAAAAAGACCAGATTCTCCATGGAGAAAAATTTAGCTCTAAAATTATCCAGTGTCCTTTTTATTTTTGACGACAAATAATTTTTTAAAAGCTTATTATAAGGAGGTAACCCTCCTCGACTATTGTCACTTGATAAAAATTACAGTTTTCAAGCCATGTTAAAGCACTTCAGAATAGAATGGGTAACCCATCTATGCATCCAGACTCCCAACAGCAGTTGGGTTTTGCGATGGAATCTAGAGATCTTTTCCACATATGATTTCCACCAGCATTATATTTTCTGACCTAAAGACCCTTCTAGGATCATGAAATGGAAGGTTGAAAACCCATTTGGAAGGGAGTCCCTGGGGCTGTCTGAGTCTCCTCACTTCACCCTTTACATTGGGTGGAAGGGGAAATAGACTCATGTCTCTCTGTAGTTTGGGGCGGGGTGGTTGGGAGAAGAGCGCTATTAATCAGCCAGTTATTTAGACTTTAATGTTGGAATGGAACATGGGCTCTTAGAAATAACCTCATTCAGTGGCTTTCGCTCTGTGTTCTGAGGTCTTGAGAGCTTAGGCATCTTCCAGGGGCACTGACCTTTTAAGGGATGCTGTCAGGCTTACTATAGCTTGTCGGTGTTTTATGTGAGAGGTCCGCTGAGAAAAGGTTTTCATTAATTAAAGAAAGAAAACCTCTTGGGTCTCATTCGGACTTTTAGTTGACCAGGCCTGTGTCTAAATTGCCCAAGATCGCACCTCTGAAGTGTGCAAGTCAGTAGAGCTCCTGACTTCAGTTGCCTCTGAGCCCTTTCCTGCACTCAGCACACATATCAGCTACCTCTTTTAGTGCCTGATTTATCTCTTCTCAAAGGTGCTGGAGGCATTTTCAATTGCTTGCTGAAAGATAAAGTGGTTTAAACTGCTTTTTAAAATTGAATTTAGGCAATTTTAATGTTTTTTGACAAGAGCTTAGCAACCACTAGTGAGCAGACCCACCAAACACTGCTTAGATTCAGGTTCCTTTGGCCAGTGGGGTTTTAACACTACCAGTCTCTTCCTGGCTTCCCTCCATAAGAGCGGGATCAGTCCGGAGGATTAGCGATTGGTGTATTCCAGTGGTATGCTCATTCATTTCGAGAGTTGTGTTCTCTGGGGCTAGATGGCCATTATTTGAAGCATTTGCCAATTTCCATTTAGTAAATGCTCCCGCCATGGCCGATTTCAAGTTACAAATGACACTCACTGAGCAAGAAGTCGAAAGGTATGCGCAATAACTCTCACTCCACCGTCCTTTCTCTTCTCTCCATTAAGGGCTCTGAGGTCCCTAACTTAATCCCACTTCTCACCTCCACAACCAGTCTTCCTTACTGTTCTTTATTCCAACTTTCCTCTCCTCTTCCTGTGACTGTATCAAAATTAAACGCATTCTTATAATAACAATAGTTTAAAACATTTCAAGTACAGGCATAGGCCATTTTCCCCCATTCTGTCAAGTAAAAGCCCCCACATCTTTCACTGATTCACATTTTTAACTATTTCTTAGTGTTGGTTTCCAGCCGCTCAAGTATTCTAAGTTATTTCACTAGATGGTGCTGTATATAGTTTAGAGTTAGGGCAAGTGTCAGCTCAGGAATCTGGGAGTCCTCTGAGGAAAGCATTTCTTCTTGTGACCAGAAGTTGTCATCAAATTGAAACTGGGATATTCCAATTGACTTTATTCTTTTTGTTGCCTTTGTCTGTGAAATTGGTGAAAACCACTCACCAATACGATTTTCATTTGCCACTTACTTTAACCATTATTTTTCCCAGTGGTGGGAGGTGCTTTAAATGTTCACTGGTCATAATATTTTACCTTACCTTTCACACCTTAGGCCTTTGCCACAGGCCATACTTCATTTAGAAGACATCTCTGTCCTCTTCCCTGTGACTGCTCCTTAATCTTTGTTTTCTAGGTGCCAACATTCTTTGCTCCTATAGTCTCATTTCTGAGCTGCGGAGTATATTGCTGAATCATTTTAAAAGTTCATATCAATATGAATTCTACAAATCTGATTCGGTATTTATCATTTGGAGGAGATATATAAAACTTTATACCTGTTTCATTTTTAAAAATTCATTAAGTATAGGACCTCATTAAGTACAATGTTTCTCTTTATTCTTCATTCTCAAGAGGCAAAAATAAAGAAACTTTTTAAAGTGGGGATAAAAACCTTATTGACCTGTATTTTGCCACCTGTAAAAAATCATTTTTCCAGATAACCATGATGCTTACAGTGCTACAGATTGATGGTTATTAATTAAAATTTTAATTTAATATTAACAAAAATGAAGAAAACACTACTAATTATTGAAAATAGCTAACAACTCTGTTTTATCCATGGAAAAGTCATCTTTTGCATATAATTGTATCCCCCAGGAGAGTATTAAGAACAAAGTAGATAATCAATACACACCTACGACATTGATGACCAGTTATATACTATTCCAGTTATTCTTTTTAATACTAGGAGAGGCACTATTATTCCCATAGTATCCCATACAGAAAAAGGAAATTAATTCTCAGAGACGTATCCTAGGTTCCACAGGTAATATAAGCAAAAATGGTAGAATTTTCTCCAAAGCTTGATTCAGAAAGCAAACATTTTGCTGATTTTATGAAGATTAAGTCTTAGGTCAAGTGTAATTCTTTCAGGTTCTGAAACCTGGCGAGAATTATAAATACTTCCTGGCTTCTTTTTCAGGAGAGAACCAGGTAATCAAGTGTTAGAACAAATAGAAACAGTATAGCACTCACTTTTGATAACCATAGATTTGTGTTGTTCTCATAAATATCATTCTCTTCACATAGAGGGGCAATGAATTTTACAATACACTGAATATAGAACAATTCTTAGAGATGGAAACATTGAGGCAGATTTGATGTCAGACAAGTTGATTTGATTAACAGTTCAATCTCTTTGCATGTAATAGATCAGACAATCAGTTTACCTTGAGTCATCCTTATCAGCTAGCATTTTTCTAAAAATTTATTCATTTCATCTAGAGAATCTCATTTGTTGGAATCTTATCATTGATATTATTTTCTTATAATCTTATTTTAGCATTAATATTCTTTAATTCCTATATTAGTCATTTGAGTCTTCTATTTTTCTCAGTCTCACTAAAGGTTTGTTATTTTTGTTGCCTTTTTAAGAAATCAATTTCTGGTTTCATTAATTTTCTTTAATTTTGTGTTACCCTTTTCACTTATTTTGGCTTTAATCTTCTTTATTTCTGTTTGATTTAAATTTCTTGAATTTTTCTAGTTTCAAAAGATGGAAAGTTGGTGTGTTGATTTGTGAATGTTCTTTATTTTATTTTTTTAAGTACAAGTTTGAAAAGCAGTTAAGGTAATTTTGTAGACTGGAGTGTTTCAGTAAGAGAGAAAGCAGTTCAGATATGCCTATATTTATTTAAGAAAATGAAATAAATGCAGAGAATTTTTCTTTCCAGTTATGATTCAGTCTGGAAAAAAAGGGTAAATTTTGCAATTTTTGCTTTTATGAGTATACACAAATAATACATTTCTAAAGGGATATTTTAAAAGTCAGAGTAATAATACCTTTTCTATGAATGTCTAAACAGTTCCCTAATATCAGCTCCTTCTGAATTTCCTCCTCCTTGCTACCAAGGCAAGCATCGGTAAAATAGAACAAAAACAGCAAAACACTCCTCTGCTTACATTCATTTAGTATTTTCCCTTTCTCCATAGAATAAAACAAAGCATTAGTCTATCATATAAAGCTATGCATAATCTGCTTCTTATCTACTGCCTAGTCAAATTTCTTGCTTAGGAATAAATGGGCCAATGAGCATATTTAATTAGCAGCTAGTAAAGTTCACTCTGCAATATTCTTAAGTGCAGCATCAGGAACACAGATGTTTTCTTTTCTCATAGCTAAGTGTCTAGAACTTTGCAATCCAGCAGCAGTGTGTACTTAGGCTCTACATCTACCATGCTCTTTCTCACCTCCAGTGCCTCTGGGATCACTAGTCCTGCTGACTGGCCTGCCTTCACCAAGCCAAGGTGGAGCACCATCCTCCATGATGCTTTGCCTCATTGCACATCGTACCTACTTTCATTGTAGCAATTTCCTGGTTGTCTTAGACCTGTTATTTTTATTTGTACCCCTACTGTACTGTGACTAACTTATTGACTGCGTGGTACTTACAATTCCAGCAGGGGAAAGAGAAAAAATATACGGGCTTGGGAAGGTCGTCCATGTTTTGAAGAAAATGAACAAGCAGAGGTGAGAGAGAATGAATGAATGGATGAAGAGGGAAGGGAAGATGATGTTTAGGCTGATCCAGAAAAAGAGAAGGGGATTGCTGGGAAGGAGCTGGAATAGATGGAATAACAGGGCCAAGGGTTATTAGCAGGAAAGAAACTTGGCATATTCAAGGAAGGGAAAATCTGCAGTTAGTGTTAAAGGGGGGAAAGGTACACACAAGGTTGGGGAGGCTGTGGGACCATTTAGGCACCATTTTTTCCAAATAGTAATTTAAAATGGCAGGATGAAATGGTCAAATTTATGTTTTGAGTGCTTTAATCCTCTGAGGGCTTATATACTACCACATTGTTCCTATAATTTGTACAAAGAGTATGAAGACTTATATCCATGCATCTCTGTGGTATATTTTAGGTTTTGCTTTGCATTTTATATTATTGGGAAAAGAGACTAACTGATGAAAATGCTGTTTTATTTTAGTGTAGTTTGGAGGGTTTTAACAAGTTCAAAGATACACTTCAAAAATTTTGGCTACTATGGGAGGGTAAATTTAAAGGACAAGGAGAGACCAGGTAGAGGACTACTACGGTTGTTCAGTTGAGAGATGATGGGGACTTAGACTGGGAAAGGCTGGGAAGCAGGATATATTTATAGTATCTAATTTCCAGGGAGGTCTCTTTCTTAGTATTGAACAGTGAAGTGATTCTAGCTTCTGAGGTCAGAGTAACAGGTAGATTTTACAGGAATATGGTATAGGGGATGGATGACTGGATAGATGGATGGATGGCTAGATGGGTGGATTAGTGAGTAAATGGGTGGAAGAGTGGATGATGGATGGATGGAAGGGTTGGTGGGTAGGTGGCTGACTGGCTGGCTGGCTGGGTGGGTGAATAGATGGCTCAGTGGTGGGTGAAAGTGTGAATGGATGGATGGATGGGTGAATGGATGGATGGGTGATGCGTGGGTGAATGGGTGGTGGGTGGATGGATGGATGGATGGGTGAATGGGTGGTGCGTGTATGGATGGATGGGTAGGTGGATGGATGGATGGGTAGGTGGGTGGGTGGAAGTATGGCTGGATGGATGAGTGGGTGGGTGGAAAGGTGGGTGAATGGATGTATAGAAGGGTGGGTGGGTGGATATATGGATGGGTGGGTAGATGGATGGATAGATGGTTGGGTGGGTGGGTGGAAGGGTAGATGGATGAATGGGTGGGTGGACGGGTAGATGGATGGATGGATGGGTGGAAGGGTGGATAAATGGATGAATGGATAAGTGGAAGGAAGGAAACAAGGTTATTAGGTAGATTGGTAGGTAAGTATGCTCAATGCCTTATTTTTTTTTCCAAATAGTATTTTAAAATGGCAGGATGAAATGGTCAAATTTATGTTTTGAGTGCTTTAATCCTCTGAGGGCTTATACCACCACATTGTTCCTATAATTTGTACAAATAGTGTGAAGACTTACATCCATGCATTTCTGTGGTATGTTTTGGGTTTTGCTTTGCATTTTATATTATTGGGAAAAGAGAGACTCGAGGTCACACTGAGTTTTCACTTGGATGTCTTGCATATAGTATGTATACGATACCATACATATTGAGTTGCTGAATTTAAAGAATTTGTATCCAGAAAACTAGCCTCAACTGCTGGTTTTCAAAGTACATGCTTATAAATAAAATTTTCCTTTTTTCCCGCTTCCTGCCCCTCCACTTTTCTCCTCTCTCTTTCTTCTTCCTCCTCTCTCCACCTCTCTTTCTCCTGTCCTTGTCTTTCTTTGATTTTTTTTCTGACTTCTTTTTGGGATTGGCACTTTACCATCTGACTGATGACCCAGTGTTTTCTTAGCTGTTAGTGAGTCAGTAGACCTTTAGGATTTGGGCAAGGAATGTTTTTATATGAACCTATAAATATGTAAAAATCCTCAGTTGCATACTCAGCTATTCTCTACTATATTCAGAGATGCCATCATGCAGTCTACTATTGGGTGGAAGAGATCCGCACATGAATTATACTTTTATTTTCAGTGCTCTTGAAATAGGAGAAATGTTAGCCCAGTTGTCCAGTGGAAAATAGACTACTTGTATATGGTTTCAAGTTATTAGGTGAGTTTTCAAGTGAATATGCAGATACTTATTTTTAAAATAACCTAGTTTCTAATTTGAAATGGAACCCTTTTGACTTGAGAATCAATTTGATGCCGAAGAGGATGTTTCTGAGCATCAGTTTGTAAATTGTAAGATCCAGACTTCAAATCCAGCATAGAAATGAATGAAGCATCTTTTTATGGCTGCTCCAAGGCACATACAGCCCTTCAGCTTACCACCTGTAGAGACATTTCCTCTTTGAGCATGATCCCATGGACAGACAATGATCTCTGGTGTTTCCTAGAAATCTTAATGCGAAGAATTAGAGGAAAAGATGGTGGTCCTTTCTTGCCTCTGTTTCCACTTTAAGTCATAATGTTGCCAAGTGTAGGAGACTGAGACGTGGGGCAGACCCAGGTTGGGCCTGTCTAGTGCCAAGCCATGGAGCAGGGACCAGGAGGAGGAATGCCCAGGAGAACACCTGTCTCCTTGCCCAAGTCTGAGCGGCCAGTATCTTTCTGAATGGCGGCATGGACATATAAGCTAAGCAAGCAAAGGCAATTTGGGCTTGTTCTTCCTGTTCTTACCTGGCATGCCACTTACATAACCAGGTCTCTGTAATGAGAAAAAGTCTTAGTTATCTTAAGTGGGTTGTATAACACCTGCTTAGAATAGTTAAAGAAAGTAGAGGGAATGAACCACGATTTGCCTCGGTAGGAGAAAATAGTCATTGTCCCCTGTTTTCGTTCAACAACACTTGCTCTGCAATTTTTTGTCATCTCTTCATCATGGAAACATTTTAAGACTTACTAGATATTTCCTGGAAAATTCCCTACAAGATAATCAGACAAATGTAAAACAAACAAAGTTGCAAACATTTAGAAGGTCGTTAAAGATTGTGTTTCTATCCAGAAAATTAGAGAAATAGAGAATGATGGTAATTAACAGCATGTGTGAAACCAAAACAACTCTTCAATTACCTGATGCTTCATCCTAAAGGATCTGGGCCATGCCTCACATTCTCCCAACTATAGGCATGGTATGTGCATTTAAACTTGGTGAACTCATGCTAGAGGAGTTCCTAAAGGTGTCCTCTTGATTCTGGCCAGGGCCGGGTTATAAGATGGTCTCCTTCCTCTTCTGTGTTTGCTTCCCCCTGCAGTGCCAGGTCCCCCCTTAAAGCACATTTGGTAGCACCGTGAGGGAAGCATGCCAGCAAAGCTCTTGCAGTGTTTATGGTGCCAGCTGCTTCCTTGGCATCCAGTGAAGTTTCATCAGCTTTTGTTTGGGATTTTCTTGGAGCTCATGCTAATTTCTTTAAGAGCGTAAAAGGATGAGGTATTTCCACATCTGTAACCACCAATGCTTGCTCAGTGGAAAATGATGAGAAATTGTTTGGTTGCCTTTGGAGGAAGCCAAAGGCACGGGCCTATAGCACTTCACAAAGTGTTCTCACATGCAGGGCTTCACTACAGTTTCTTGGCAAAACTGGGAAGTAAATACACTAGCAGTTTATAAGACTTTATATGTTGACTAGTCCAGATCAACATAGCTTAGTATGTATCAGAGACAGGACTTAAACCCAGAAGTTTTTAAAAATTAATAAACTTTATTTCTTAGAGAAATTTTAGGCTTATAGCAGAATTGAGCAGAAATTACAGAGATTTCTCATTGTCTTTTGCTCCCATCTCCTACTGTCAACATCCTTGGTAGTACCATAGAGGTCCACTTGTTAGAACGGAAAAATCTACACTGACACGTCATTGTCACCCAAAGTCCATGGTCCATTAGGGTTCACTCTTGGCATTATACACTCTTAGGTTCTGACAAATATATAGAAACATTTATTCATGATTGTAGTATACAGAATGATTTCAGTGCCCCCCGAATCCTCTGTGCTCTGCTTATTCATTCTTCCCTCTCCTTTAGCCTCTGAAATCACTCATATTTTTACTATCTCCATAATTTTTCCTTTTCCAGAATATTATAACTTATAATCACACAGTGTCTAGCCATTTTAGGCAAACTTTTTTCATAGTTTGAAAGCTCGTTTCTTTTTAGTGCTGTATACTAGTCCATTGTCTGGATGGATGTACCACAGTTTATACAGTCACCAGCTGAATGACATCTTGGTTGCCTCTGAGTTTTGACAATTATGACGATAACTTCTAAAATATCCATGATAAGATTTTTACATAGACATAGCATTTCAACTCCTTTGGGTAGATATCAGAGTGTGATTGCTGTATCATATGATAAGAGTATGTGAAGTTTTTAAGAAACTGCCAAACTACCTTACGGAGTGGCTCTCGCTTTATATTCTCACCAACAATGAATGAGAATTTCTGTTGCTGTATATCTTCCCCAGCCTTTAATGATGTCAGTGTTCCAGATTTCGGTCATATTTTAATAGGTGTGTAATTTGAAATTACCTCATGATTTATGATGTTATAAATCTTTCCACATACTTGCTCATCCTCTGTATATCTTTTTTGGTGAGTTGTCTGTTCAGGTCTTTTGCCCATTCTTAATTAGGCTGTTTTCTTGTTGTTAAGTTTGAAGGGTTCTTTTATATTTTAGAAAACAGTCCTTTATCCCATGTGTCTTTTGTAAATATTTTCTCCTAGTCTGTGGCTTGTTTTCTCATTCTTTTGAAGCTGTCTTTTATGTAGTGGAGGTTTTAAATTTTGATGAGGTTCAACATATCTATTCTGCCATAGATGGTGCCTTTGTTATTATATCTGAAAAGTCATTGCCTTGCCAAATCTACGTCATCTAGCTTTTCTTTTTATTATCTTTTAGGAGTTTATAGTTTTTTATGTTACCTTTAGGCCTGTGATCCATTTAAAATTAATTTTTATGAAAGATATAATCTAGATATAGAACTTACATTGATACAGACCTTGCATGTCCATGTCTAGTTGTTATTGCACTATTTGCTGACTATCTTTGCTCCATTGCACTGCCTTTATCCCATTGTCAAAGATAATTTGACTGCATTTATTGGTTCAATTTTGTTTTATTTTCCCATTTATCTAGTCTTTCAACACCATACTGTCTTGATTACTATAACTTTATAGTAAGTCTAGACTAATGTCAATTCCAGCTTACAATAAGAAAGTTATTATCTCGATATTGAGTTGGCTATTGTACGTCTTTTCCCTTCCATATAAACTTTAAAATCAGCTTATTAACATCCAAAAATAACTTATTGGGATATGATTGGGATTGCATTGAATCTATAGCTCAAGTTGGGAAAAACTGATACCTTGACAATATTGAATCTTCTTATTCATGGATGTGAAATACCCCTCTATTTTATTCTTCTTGAAATCTTTCATTAGAGTTTTGTATTCATAAGGATCTTATAGATATTTTGCTCTTTCTTTTAGAACTACAGTAAATGGTAATTTGTTTTTAATTTCAAATCCCATTTTTTCATTGTTGGTATTTAAGAAAGTAATTGACTTTAATATATTAACTTTGTAGTCTGCAAACTTGCAATAATCTCTTATTAGTTTCAGGAAAATTTTGTCAGTTCTTTTGTATTCTTTTTATATAGGTGATCATGTCACCTGTGAACAAAGATAGTTTTATTTTTCTGGTCCCACTCTGTATTCTTTTTATTTCATTTTCTTATCTCATTGCATGAGAAAGAACTCCAAGGGTGATGTTGAAAAGCAGTGGTTGAAGAGATGCCATTGTCTTGTTCCTGATCTTGGCAGGAAAGTTTACCATTAAATGTGATGTTAGATGTTGATTTTTGTAGATGTTCTTTATGTTGAGCAAATTCCCTTCTATTTCTAGTTTGCTGAACTTTTTTTATTAATTAATCAAGAATGGGTATTGGATTTTGTCAAATTCTTTGTATTTATTAATATGATCATATGATTTCTCTTTTTAGCCTGCTGATGTGAAATATTACATAAACCTGAGATGTGATCAAGCTGGCACCCAATGCAATAGAAAGGCCAGACTATTTAGTAGGCTATATTGGGGAATATTAGCTCATAAAAGGAAAAAAATGAACTTACTTTCTTGACAGTGCATAAAGTTGGACTTGACAATCTATTAAAGATCTAACCTAAAGGATAACAGGCAATAAATAGGATTCAGAAAATAATATTTAGGATGATAATATTTGTGACCTTGAAATGGGAAGAGAGAAAATAAAAGTCAGCATGCGCAGTATGGGAATTTCTGTTAGTATGGAAATTCCAGAATGAGAAGTAATGCTAGGATCTGCAAAGGGAGGAAAAGCAGCATAAAAACACACATTTATTTTCTAAGTATTGATATATTTTGGAAGAGGTCATGGTGGTGGGTCAGCCAAGTAGTATTTTTTTGCCGTCAAGTAACCAGTGAAACTGCTAGGAATAATACAAAATAATTGAATATAAAATAAAGACTCTCAGAGGCCCAGGAGGTGTATCTGGAGACTCATTCCCAAATCTGTTCTCAGTAAATTTAAGAAGCAACTGATGATGTCCACTGTTCTTCACATGTCTTTCCTGAGTGCCCATTAGGTGTGTGACATGTGAGGCCCTGGGCTGTAGCGCCTAAGGGTTCAACAAGGAGATACACTCTCAGTCTTTGAAAGTTCAGTCTGGAAGCAGAAACTGAATACAAGTATGTGCAGTAGGTGGGAGCTACAAATGGAGTCAACCAAGACCTAAGACCCAGATTGAACATGTCAATACTTTATCTTTTTGATGCGGGGACGACACTTTATCTTTTTGATGCGGGGACGACATACCTTAAAATCTCTAGGACAGTATGCAGATGCATGAGTAGAATACTGACTGGCAAAACCTGTGATATCTAAGAGTAAAGACCCCAGAGCAAGGAGCCCACCTTAGCAGCTTGAGTCCAGGACACACCGCTGGATACTCCCGCCATTTTTACTCCAGGTAACCTGGACCAGACCCTGGAAGGAAGAAACCCCCATCCCTCATATATATATTCAAGAATCCATCTTGCCTGAGTGGAAGGCAGGCAGCACAGGTTGTACTCTCCTTTGCATTCCCTTGATGTCACTTTCCCACCCGCAGGGCGCTTCACTCGCTGTTATGCTGTTAATAAACTCGCTGTGTGATCCAACAGCTCTGTCCCTGAATTTTTTTCTGGACAACCCAGCGTTTCATCAGTGTGTCTCAGTTCACCCTCACCCACATTTTTTGTTGTTGTTGTTACAAGTCATTTTGACCTGATATATAGAGAGAGGAGAAGATAGGAACTCAGATTCCTAGCTGGGTTGAAAGATTTGTTGCAATCAGTTCATCCCCAAATGATAATGTAACAAACGCCATGGCCCCCCAACATGTACATTTTGTCAGCCCATATGTCTCAGTGAGGGCACAATTCTCAGCCCTCCCCCAGCATCCTATTGGGTTATCTTTAAGCCTAAACTGATTTATTTTTCCACTTGTGCTTTTAGGCCTTTTCAGGCAGGTAGAGTCCCTCAGACTTGCTCAACAACACTTCCCCTTTCCCAAGTGCACTTAGAACCATGCTCCTCTGACTCCCATACTTTGGCAGGCTATTTTCTGTAGGAAAATGAGTTTTTGTTGTTTTTGGTTTAAGCATTTCAAGTTGTGGCCTGTGGGATTTATCTGTGAGGCATTACTTGATACAATTAACAGTTTTAAAACAACCATTTAAAAATGTTTCATTTCAAGCTCTCCCTCATTCCTTTTTTTTTTTTTTTTTTTGGTCCGTTTAAACTCAAGAGCATTTCTGAAGAAATCAGCATGAATATTAACTTTACAACATCTGGGCTAATTCAATATTCTTGATTTGCCTTTTAAATTTTAATTTAGATGCATATGAACAAAAATGTTTTCCAGCCATGCCTTCAAGTACTGAATTTCTGTTGTCCTGGGCTGGGCGAGTGTAAAGTCAGAAGAGGCTTAGGTGCAGGGTGCGTTCATTCTATACGAAAAGTGCCCCACAGCAGAAACCCAAGCCCTCATCCCAGAATGCACTCGGATACACAGAAGCTTCAAAGGGAAACTTTTCCCTGGAGGGAATTGGTAAAATTGGAGTTGGGTGAACCTCAAAGGAGTCTCGATTCGCAAACATTGCTTATGTTTGGATTTGGAATTGAATTTGGCTCCAGCGGTTGGCATCTCTGCACGGTGCAGTGAGTTACCTCAGCCGCAGAGAAAGGGGGAGGAAGAGTAGGAGAGAAAGACTGAATTACGGAGTAGAGTTTCCAAAGACACACAATAGTGCAATGTTGATGCAATTAAGAAAATGAGAAAATGGCGTTTAAATTGAAAAAGTCCGTCTTTATCTTTTGGTTCCCTTGTGATAGCCTTTCAACTGCATATCCTGTCTTCTTTGATCTCTTTTGCCTTCCACTTTTCCTTCCCTTTCTTTTGCTTATAAGATTGCTATTCAAACCCATTCCGTTCCTTCCTTTCTTCCAGAACTGCCTCAGGCGCTTGAGTTATGAATTTCAGGGCTTAAAAAGCCCTGGCAGGTTACAAAACAGTGTTTTCAGTATGAGCTAAAGTTTGAGAAGGGAAACTATGCATTTATTTATGTGCATTTATCTGTGTACACAGACAAGAGATTAGAAGGCTACTTGTACAATGTTAACTCTCTCTACCACCACCCCTGCCGATGGGTGGTTTCCACATTCTTCGTGTTTTTTCCTTAATTTTTTTGTAATGTCTTTTCTCACTTTTCTGCAAAGAAATGTCTATTATAATGAATAGAGTATATAAAAGGGCTGATAATGTGACATAGTCTTATTGCTAATTTTTTGGGAATCTTGTTTTTGTTCCGGTGTATGTTTATTTACTTTGCTAAGTTTTCATAAAACTTTTGTGCCTATTGCATTTCAGTTATAAAATGATGCTTTGTGTCTCCTTCATTTAAACATTAATTTTAACTTCAATTGTTTGCATACATGTGTGGTGAGACAGAGGTAACTTCACTTTAGACTGTAGATGGGCTTCTGATGGTCTGTGTGCTAACGCAGGTATAACATTATATTTAGAAAGTTTTAGAGAAATAAGCTTTTCTTGTAAAATGATGAAAAATAGTTACTTTGGGAAAGGAAATAGTATCACAACATTTTCCTTCCTGAAATTTTCATAGGCCAGTTTTTCATTGTAAAATAGTAATAAAACTCGAGGAAATAAGAAATAACCTGAGAAGACAGAAATGTGTAAAAAGTACATATAATCTATTCCAAGAAATGATTTATTAGCTATCTGTGTACATGTAATATATGTTATGTTTATATATATTTAAATAGAAAGGGATATAAAAAGTTCATCTTAAATACTTCATAAAAGAATCAAAGAAATCTATGTTTAAAATATTGCTGAATAAGAACCATTGCAAGGGATGGACATTACACAAAATTAAATGCATAAACTAGTATAGATCTTGGTTGTTTTGGCTCTGTTCTCTACTAAAAATAGTGTGAATCATCTTTAAAGGGAGATAGAACATTCCTCTAAACATGGTAATACCTTCATTTTAAATCTTCAATAAATCTCTGAAATTTTAGGAGATTTCCTTTAAAAAGAAAGCACTTCTTTATCCGGAAATACTTTTGTGTTTGCTTTTTGCTAAACCCCAAGAGAGTTATGCTCGATCTATGTGCATCTTTATAGGCGCTGGGAAGATCGATATTTCATTTTCGTTCTCAACAAGCTCCTACTATGGGCCAGACATTGTGCTAGAGGCCATGACTGAGAGTCACTGGTCACTGAGCCTTCAGTTGAGTAAGTCATTGTTTATAACTGGGAAAGTATTTGGGCCATTTCATTTACTTTTCTGGGAATGGGTCTCCCAAAGAACGTCTGTGAGGGCTGCTGCCCTTGGAATGGGCTAAATGGCATGGGAGAATGGCTGTTTGGCTGCTTTATTCAGTATCTGGGTTTTTAGCAAATGTCTCAGATCTAGAGAAGAGTCACAGAGAGTGGGATGGAACATTAGCCTGCCCCCACCCCCCAGATTCTTCTGTACATAGAGGGAAAGTCTTATCAGGGTGACAGAGACCATGAAGAAGCAATGACTCAGACCGTTTCAGTTTTCTTCAATGCATAATCTTCAGTGAAATTCCCTTTTCATGGGCTATGACATAAGCAAACCTTCTTTAATTTGCAAGAATAGTCTTGATTAGTAAAAGCCTGCATTACAGCATATGTCTAAAGAGACGGACGCTTGATTATCTAAAAGATGGGAGTAAACGACCCATTTACTGTCACTAGCCAAAGGCTTTCCAGGGAGAGAGGCCATAAATTCTGCATCACAGACACTTCATTTGAATCATGCATTCTCGTTTCATGGGGGCTCCTGGGCTCTCTTGCCTCACAGCCTGGATTCAATCACAGCTCAGGCTCTTCTAGGCCTGAGACTTTGGGCTAATTATTTATCTTCTCTGCCTCAGTTACTCATTTGCAACACAAAGATAATCTCAGTTCTTTCAAGCAGTTGCTGTGAGAACTTAGTTAACATGTACATACACGTGCAGCCATAGCTAGTTATAGCTAAAATGTAACTAGCTGTTCCTATTTCAGTAAGGCAGCCTGATCCAGGAGGCTAGTATTAGAATGATGGTATTGGGTGATGTTAAGACTGTAGGTTTCAGAGTCAGATTGCCTGGTTTCCATTTCCGTTTATCTCTTTGCTGAGCAACCTTAGTCGTTTCTCCACCAGTCTGTGCCTTGGTTTCCTCATACGTAGACATATGCTAACAGTAATGCCTACCTCATCGTGTTATTGTAAAGACTTAAATGTTATTGTAAAGAATTGACACATGGGAGACATGCGACATAAGCATTTGGTGAATATTGATATTACTGGCTATTTAACACAGTTGCACTAGTCACTTTCGGAATCTGCTGTTTTGTGGGTAACATGAGAAAACTCTCAGACAACTCAAGCATCATTCTAAGTTATATATCAGAGGACCAGTTCTAAGTATGGTCTCTCATCTCTAACCCGACTGTTCTAGACTCTCTCTACTTTGTGGATCTGGAAGGAGCCTGCAAACCTGCTTCCTCCAGCAGGCTCATGGTAGTTTCTGTCCACAGCAGGGTAGTGGGAAGGGCTTGCTCCCGAGATCACCCAGCTGTCCTTCTCTATGCAGTGGCTGTTCCTCTGATAGCACTGAGAGCACTTCCCCTGAATCCAGGAGCAGTTTTCCAACGCTCACAGGTCCAGTTTCATTGTGTCCACCTCAGACACGTGGGCACCCAGAGACTGTGGGATTGGCCACAGCGACCCTCTTCAGGAGACCGAGCATCACTTCCACAAGGCTTCCACATATTAAAACTTCCAGACTGTTCCTTTGTCCCTTCAGTCTGAGGAGTGATAGCTGCTTCTTGAAATTGTTCCCTTTGTGACATCTTGAGTCCCCTTCTTACTCTTGGAGGCTAACAACGATATGTCTATTTAACCATCTTTTGTTTCAAATTTCTCTGTTCAAACATCTGCTCTGGTCACTGTCTCTCGGTTGGATCCTGACAGATAACTTAGGAAATCTTAGGCTTATTCAGGAAGCAAGATACCTGGAGATGACTGTATTTGAGGCAAAAGCTTATGAAAGAATGACATACTCCAGTGACATTCTTCATCAGTTGCTTTTGGTTTAGCTTACTGCCAACAATTAATGGTAGGCCAAGATCTAATTTACATTCATGGGCGAAAAACAGAAAATGGAGAAATTTCCATCTACTAATTTTTTTCTCAAGAACAGAGTTGCTAGCTTATTTTATTTGGCAGTGACTCGCTTTGATTAAACTCAAAGGAAATCATTGTACCTTGGTAGCCAATTTCTCTTTCCTCCTTCCCTATTTATGCTTGTTTTAAGGGCTCATAATCTATACCCCATACTCCTCAATGGCTAGGTGAACTGCAATCCAGGTACCATTGTTACAAAGTCTGCCTTTCATTCCTGAAGGTTCAGTTTAAAGAAGCCTGCTGTGTTTTGAACTATGGGGAAAAAAAAGAAAAAAAAGGAAATCTACTTGGAGAGAAGCAACAGTGTTCTAAGACCAATATGGAATTGAATTCAAACCTTGTTTTCCAGCTCATTCTTTTTAATTGTGGCAAATTGTGACTTCCTGTTTTTTTTTTTCTTTTTCTTTGGAGGGAGGCTTGTCCATGGCTAATAAAAAGGCCCCATAAGGATACTTGGACATCAAATGACTCTTACAAAAGAGCATTTTGATGATTTAAGTATAAATAAATTAGAAACATACTAGAGTATTTGATGTCTCTTAAAGTTCCCTTGAGGTTAAAAATGGAGAGCCAGGGAAGAATTGGAAAAAATGAGAAATTTAGTGACACGAAGTATCTGAAGGAGACTTGGACCATTTGAGGGATTCCCCAAATATAGGTTTTTGATGTGCATACTCTTAATTGATACTGAAAATATCTCAGGTTAATTGTTACCATCAAATAATGCAGTTGGGATCAGTTTCAGCCCATGAGAATGGATCTCTTTCATAAGTACATGGTCCTATGCTAATTAATACATTTTTAAAGATACAGGTTATGTTCCCTATCAATCCTAAAGGAAGTATCATGTGGGAAAAGCAAAAGCATTTTTTTCTGTAACATTGGGTGGGACACAGGAGGCACCCATAGAAGGGGGAAGAAAAAGAAGTAATTCTCTTTTCTGCATCTTAATAAGTTTTTGGATAGTGGAAGCATTTGTTTCAATTGATCCATTTCTAAAATAAAGTAAATTACCAAGAACATTTCCTGTTACATTTGTTAGCTTTTACGTCAGTGCTTCTCATTCTATTAATACTTCTTTACCGATTTCATAAAGATCAATACAAGCAAGTCTCTTATTCTTTTCTTCTCCAGAAATCCTGTCAATAGAACTCTTGGCACTAAACTGAATGTGGAAAAATAAGGAAGGGCTGCGTTTTCATAGTACCTGAAGTTGATGATGAATGATGTTGTACCTTACCCTTACTCTCTCTGAATCTTACTGCCCCGTTGTGAAAAGATAGCCTGGAAGTCACTGGATTTTGAGACCTGGAATCTCTGGTGTATTGGGAGTCATAACGTTTTACTAAGAAGAGTTCAACCATCTTTACTTTTTCCCTAATTTCCTTTCTTCCTCATCCATGGACTTCTGTTATATAATCATGGTCTTGTTTACTAGATTAAATGTAGTAGTATTTGACCATATATTTGCTATCTTTGTCTTATATTTGTTCATTTTTTACAGGTGTTTTGTTTAATCACATCTACAGCCATTTAGCTGAGATCTGTGTTTACTACCTTTTAGTAATTGGCTCTGGTTCCTTTATATCCTGATTTCTTTATTATCTTTTGGTTGACTGATGTATATCATAGAAAAAAAATTTTTTAATGTATTTTTTGAGAACATACAAATCTGAGAATGTCTTTCTCTTGCCTTCACAAATGAATGACACTTTAACTTGGTGTAGCAATTCTTGGTCTTTAAATGTTTGCTCTTTCAGTATGCGTAGATACTCTCCTACTACTGCCTGAAATTTAATGTGTAGAAATATGAGGAAAGCTTATCTATTTACCTATTTTTGCTCTTAACTAATAATGACATGAATATTTGACTGATTATTTTCTTTGTGCTTAAAATTTAAAAGCAGCTTTACTGTGTCTAGAAATAATGCTCTAATTTTACTTTTATCTAATATGAGGCAACTGATGTGCTTTTTACTCTGAAGCATGCGTGTGTGTGTGTGTGTGAGAGAGAGAGAGAGAGAGAGAGAGAGAGAGAGAGAGAGAGAGAGAGAGAGAGAGAGAGAATGAGAATAGGTATTTTTCTTCAGTTTTTCTGGTGTCCTCTTTGACAAAACCCAAAATACTTAGACTGGATCATCTTTTCTTCCTATTGTTTTATGTCTTAGCAGTCTCTTTTACTTTGTAATTTTATTTTTCTGTTGTTTTTCTTCAAAGACGGATTCTCTGTGTGTATAAGTTATACCCTCATTTCATTTCTATTGTATTTTTTAAAAATTCTGTCATTTTATCTCATCATCTCATTCTCTCCTGTCATCTCATTCTTTTCTCTTTCATCCTCTCCTGTTCTTTCCTTTTGGCTTTACTCCCCTGCCCCGCAACCCTGCCCCATTTCAAAACAACCATGGTTTTTTTGCTGTATTCTACAAAAGATCTAAATAATTTTCTAAGATTTTCTTCAGGCTCCTGTCATAAATCATTTGAAGAAGTGAGCTATTCTCTGAGGCACATGGTCAATACTCTGTTGAGGTTATCCTGTAGAATTTTTCAATTGCACTTGCCTGTCTTTTCCCTTGACTTCTCTGCATAAGAATAGCGCCATATGGATTTGACTTCAACTGGTGTGATTCTGTCAGGTTGGGGTAGAATTCTTTCTTCCCTGGTCTTCTGACGATTTGACACCAGGAACTGATGGAACACAAGCCATTCTAGGATCCAGCACACATCCCTCTGGTCTCTCCTCTTCCTGATCCTGCCTTACTGTGCTAGGTGGGTGCGTCCACTTCCCAGATGCACCAGGAGCCCCTCCCTCCTGTCCTGTTATGTAAGTGCTTGGATTTTCAGTCTTCAGATAGGTATAGACCAGCATTTTGGTGACTTCAAAAAGCAACATCCATGCTACAAAGTGGGATTTCCAAGTTTTCTGGTTGTTCCTGTCAGGCTTAATTTTGAGTGTTGATGGAGGTTTTCCTCTTTTTCTCTGACTTCATGTGCATTTTAATGACACCAGCTTTGGCTAGGGCTGTTAGCCAGATGCTGTTGTAAAGCAGAAGTAAAATTATTGGGCCAAAGTGTCTATATACTTAAAGTTTTCCATCCATATTGCTGAATAACATTTCAAACACTGCACTGACCTGCTCCTCTGTCGGCCAGAAATAGTTTTTTTCCTAAGGTTGCTCTTGGATCTGTATCATTGATGTCTCACAGAAGTGATTCAGCTAAGAATTTTAATTAGCATGAACCTGTGCCCCTAGTCAGGTATGTTTGATGTTTGTATCTTTAAAACATCCACTGACAAATTTGCATTTTGTTTTGTCTTTCTTAAATAGACCCACTATAGTTTCTGTAGCAGAAGCCCTGTAGCTGTCACCAGGCATCCAAGCCTTGATTTCCCCATTGACCTGCTGTGTGATGGGGATAAAGAGCTGAAGTTCTCTGGTCTTCAGGCTCAAGTGCTGATGGGCATCCCGACATGCTTTGAGGACACATGGCTGTCAGGCTGGGTAGCTGCTCTTTAAGCGTGAATTCTGTAGCAACATGGGCAGAGTCAACAGGTTCTCCATTCAGAAGTTTTTCACATTAGCCGTTAGTTGCTCTTGGCTTCCGGGCCAGAGTGTTAACCTCCCCGAGACTGGCCTCCTTGTGCGTAGAGTGGTAATGCAGCATACACATGTTCTTTTGATAAAACATGATAAAGACATGGTGATAAAATGTTTTAAGACCACTTATTATTAGTAGTAATAATATTATGTTATTATTTTATTGTGTGTGTGTACTGGAGCTGCTGAGATGATTGCTAAATTAATTATACAAACAGGACGTTAGGCTGAGGTGGTTCCAAGACCATGAGAGCCTGTGTAAGAAAACCAGTATCTAAGCCTCTGAATGCCTCAAGTTTACAAAATCAAAATCCTAGGACCACCAGTCACAGGTACCTAACTAGTCCCTAAGCTTTAGCCAGTCAGTAATTTCCTTTCTTTGCGCTTACACTTTTTCTCTCCAAGTTTTTCCTGGGCCTCAGAGAGCTCCCAACCACTTCTGGTTTGGCGCTGCCTAATTCCAATAGATTTTTGTACAAATATCTCCTAAAATCCTTGTTGTGTCCCAGTTACTTTCTTTACAGTTTTAAATGAGGAAATGAATGTAAAGTTCTTAGCAGAATAAATGGCACAGAATGAGTGCTCAGTGAATGTTAGTCATTATTAGAGTCATTAAATTCCATGGCAAGAAAATGTGCGTCACCCACATGCGTACCTACCTGCAGGACAGAACCTAAGTAAAATGAGTTGGAGCAATTTGATTTCTGTTCTCGCCTAGACAAGGGCTCCAAAGCTCTTCTGCATCGCAGATTTCACTCCCTTTCTTCTTTTCCATTTGTTCTGTTGTGTTTTGTTTCATGAAAAGCCAGCTGACAGTTTCCAGCAGTTTATTTGTAAAGGAATTTCCTTTGTTTTCCTCATCTCACTCTCACAAAAAAGTAAAACAAAAAAATCTCAGAAAGAAAAACCAAAACTTCCCACCCTTTTTCGTCTACCTAGGATTCCAAGTTACTAAAAAAAAAATCCCACAAAAATAATTATGTTGGGTTTTCTTTTTTTATCCTTTTGTCATGTGGACACATCAAGATTGTTTCTTACTCATTAATTTTGCCTGAGTTTACTTCCCAGGTCCTCAGTAGTTTGGTGCATTGAATGGAAGTGTTGTGTAGGACCGGGGAGGGTTAACCCAGATACAGCAGGATGCTTGTCTTCGCCGGGTCCCTGGCACACATGGAGGGTGTAAAGGCTGGTGCGCTGTGTTATTTGGGTTGGTGAATAGAGCGCAGTTGGTCACCAGCACTGGTCCTTCCAACAGTGACTGATTTGTTTGTTCATTGTAGCCCCTGGGCATCAGCTGAGACTTCTGTGGCGATGGCATTGCAGTCCTGTTTCTCCCTCTGCCCAGTCCTGCCTCCTTCACTCTCCATAGGTACTGAGCCCTCTGGCACTCTTAAGTGTTCTTCCCGCGTGCCATCTCTGTTTCTGAACTGGCTTCCCAGGGAACCCAAATTGCCATACAACACCCTTCTATAAAAACCTAAATGGACTGTGTTGATTTCAGGATGAAGTTCAAATTCTTTAGCATGCCTTCCAAGGTCCTTCCCAGTCTAACCTCACACTACTTGTCTCCCATATTTCCTGAGAAATTCCTGCCTCTGTACTTCAACCACAGGTCACTTCCACTCTCCCTATGATAAATAATGCTCTACCTACTTCTTTGCTTTATTCCATACAACTTTTTGTCTGCCAGTGGCTGTTCATCTTTTATCTACCTGATAAATTATTGAAATATCAGTTTTGAAGTTGCGTTTCACCCACTGTTCTCCTAGAGCATCTTGGACTTGCTTTGGCCACCTCACTGAGTCTCAGGTATACTCACAGAGGACCATGTTCTTAGCCCACTGGCAGCCTGCCCCTTCCTCTACTCTCGTCCAGTACGCTCTCCATGGAACTGATTCATTAGCTCACTCATCCCCATTCCCTTGCCCCAGTCCTAGGTCTTCCTGACATCTCTGATCCTGAATTTATCCCGGGTTCCGGTCTCAATGTCTTCTTGGTCTTGAGGATTCCTTTATATCACATCTGGTGCCTGACTTTCATTCATTCACAGCAGCTGCTTGATTCCCTCCAAAAATGTTTGGCTTTTGTCCTCCTTAGTGTCTATGACTTTTTCCTTTTCCTTTTCATATTTCCCATTCTGTCCCTGTATTGACAGTTGGAATAAACTCTCTTACCACTTTACTTCTAAATTGGGAACAAGGAATATTTTCCATGTCTCAATTTCCTTGTGAGTGTGGACTCCCAGAATTGGAAGGTCTCTGGTGTGTCTTTGTTTCTTGATTTTCTAGCTCACAGCCTGCAGTGAGTAGGTGCCTGTATGATGTGTTTATGGGGTGGAAGATCATCAGATTATGGAGGCTCTTCATCAGCTGTGCTAAAGTGAGACCCTAACACAGAGACATTTATAATGTTCACATAATCGAATTGTTTGGAATCTGATATTCTCTCTAAGGGGTGGGCTAGTGAAGTGAAGGTTCATTATTGCAATGCAAGTGATGTTTAAGACCATTGGCAGTAAATTTTTTTTGAGGAAAAACATTTCAGGCACTGGACTGAGTGCTCTTATAATTTAAAAATAAAATGTATGGGATTTTAGTATATGCTAAAATCTTCCAGGTGGGACCAGAAATACCTGCAAAATAGATTAGAAAGCAGTTGTTTCAAGAAAAAGGTAATGATCATCAAACCTGGGAGCCTTGAGAAAGGAAAAAAAGATGAGGGTCCAGGAGGAATGGGTTCAGAGCAGAGTTTTAGTTCATTACTAGCTATCACTACATTGTGCTTCTCCAAGGTAAAAAGTATGTCTTATTTATATGTAGATCTACATCCCCTCCTTGCACACTGCCGGCTCGTTCCCTGACAGACAGCCTGGCACAGAATCCAGTTGTCATAAATATTTGCTGTGTGATCATTGAAAAGCTAGAGACTCAAGATCAGAGACACAGATCCTGGAGGGCTGGTAATGGGGAATATCCTCCAGAATTGTCTCCCCACACCTCCATTTTTGGCACCATTAAACCTGGTCACTTTTGGTCTAGGCCTATGGGTTATCATTGCTCTTGCTTCCTTTGTGAATCATTTCCCAAATGACCCTGTATTCTTGCATCACTTGCTTGAGATTCAGTATTCCAGAAAGGTAGATCATATTCTCTGATTGGCCGGGCCAAGCGTGGGTCACATGCTGATGTCCCAGCATATGGGTCTTCTTCCTATGATGACTCCTCTCCTTGTCCCCACCTCTGTAGAGGCTGGGCATACAGGTGATGCTTAGCCAAAGATGACAAGTGTTCACCCAGGGATGACGAGTTATGAGCTTAGGCTTCTGGACAACTTGTGTACATTTTCTAATTCTGCCAGTTGACAATGGATTGCAGCCACAGAAGAGGCTTAGATGTGGACAGTTAGTTCCTCACATCTTTACTGGGGCTCTGACAGTTGATGATATTTAACTTCTCTTAAAAGAATGATCTATGAAACTTGTCTGGATCTTTTTCAGATATGAAAACTCAATCCAGCTTTTGCCCATTTGTCTGCACATCTGCGATGTGTATTGTATAGCTACTGAGACCCTTTTGTAGTAGGGGAAGGTTTCCCAAAGGGAGAAGCACACTTGTGGAAAACAAGTGAAATAGCCAACACTGAGTGGGCAAGACAGTTGAAATTTAGCTTCACGATCACCCTACACCTTGGGAATCACTGGAAGAGTCAGCTTCTAGTGATAACAGACATGGGCAGCTGCTTGTATCAGCCATATAATATGCCTTTTGTGGGGGATTAAACTTTTTTTTTCAAGTTCATGCTTATGCTGCGGTTTCTTTGGAGTTCAAATTCAGCCTTGTGGATTTTTATGTCTCCAGTGAAACATAAGCCATTTTCAAAGATCAGGAAATGGGTATGTCTCTGGGGACTGATTAATTTCTATAACATTTCATTGATGAGCATATCATCATTGTCAAATCTGGCCAATTATATTGAGTCCTCTGAAGCCAGGACTATATCTTTATTAACTTTGCATATTGGTTCTCATAGTGAGATTAACCTGTTTGTGGTTTGCATCTGTATAGAGTCCTAGTCATACTGACAACTGCTTATTTAATTCTCACGTTGAAGCCTCCATGCAGATGAAGGAATGCTATTCTGTTTTACCAATGAATGTACTGAGGATTCTGGAAGTGGAAAGATTTGTTAAGATCACATAGTTAGTAAGGGAAAGGCTTTAAATTATAGGTTTATTTTTTAATCTTCCAAATTCATTGCTTTTATAATGAGGCTGGATGGTCACGTAGTGGAAGTTGACTTGAGACCTCTGGTACTACTTATGTACAAGAATTTAACAATATATATTTTTTTAAATATTTTCTTGAGTGTTCTTGTTGGTTATGAAGTTGGTGAACGGATACATTTTGACTGAAATGCTATTGGAAAACTCTGTTTCCTCTTCTTTGATGAATGATGGGGTAGGTAAATCACTGTCAGAGTGTGATAGCACTGAGTTTTACCTTTTTTGATTATAATACATGGCTGATGTATGTTTAATAACAATAAATAGATTCTGCCCTTTGACCAACTCAGAACTGCATAAAAGTATAATAAATACATTTATACACTGTATTATGAGCAAAATAGGTGACATTTGACTATTATCTGCTGTTGAAGATTTAAAATAGTTATGAAAACTAACTTGTTATTAAAATATACAATGTATGCAGTCATTGCCACCGACTGTTGTCAGTATTAATAAAACATTAATGCTTCTTCTGTGATATTAGATGCTTGTGTTTCATTGACTGACATGAAAACTGTACTCCGTTAAACCTTGACTGTGAACATGAAAACTATGTGAACCTGAACTTAGAAGAAATACTCCTAAGCATTTTATATAGAGATCCTACTTTAAGTATGGGAACATTCAAATTATTAGAGAAAGTTGAATACATAGATGATATTCTAATCCTGATGGACTGTTGGTAGGCTACTTGAGTTTTGATTCAGAACTTTTTCTGGTTTTCTAGGGCCATATCCTTTTTAAACCTTCATGACTATCCTTCAAAAAATCAAAACAAAAATCCGCAAATAAGTCAGATGCAAGGCCTCGTGTGAATGCTTTAGCTTTATTCTCTGCCTCAACTCTCCAGTAACACTGATTCAGGTCTGGTTGCACTGTATGTTGTTTTCCAGCTGTCTTTGTCGATGGATTGTTCACTCATTAAAAAGTATTAACTAAGTGCTTGGAATGTTCACTGTGTTGGAGGCACTAGATCTATTATATATCAGGGAACAAGACCTAGCCCCTACCTTCCACAGAGTATGCATTCCATTCCACAGGAAAAGACATCAAAATGAAGTTAATGGATCAGGGGGTGAAAAACTCTGTAGAGGAAAATAAATCAACATTAAGTAGGTAAGCGGGCTGAATACAAGAAGGAAAGGTGACCAGGGGTGGCTGTGTTGAGAAGATACTGTTTGATCGGGGACCTGAAGGAAATGAGAGAGGGAGAGAGGGAGAGAGGGAGAAAGGGAGAGAGGGAGAGAGAGAGAGAGAGAGAGAGAGAGAGAGAGAGAGAGAGAGAGAGAGAGAGAGAGAGAGAGAGAGCGCAAATGTGAGTATATTGGAGAGGAATATGCTGAGGAGAGGGACCCACTAGTGTAAAAGACCCCAAGGTAGCATCTTTTCTTGGCGTTAATACAGCTGTGGTTACAGTATGCACACCCACAGCACGGTCCACATTTCAGTTACTGTGGCAGTGTTAATAACTGCAGGCATTGCTGGTGTCTCTTGAGTCCACAAATTACCACTTAAATAATAGATACATATCACAATCCAGGCCAGTCACTTCTTTCGAAGTCTGGTGAGGATGGGGGCCATGAATCTTTGCGTTGACACACAGAGAGCAAAGAGTGCAGCTATGCTGTTTCCCTGTCAGCTTGTGATAAAGCCATCCACATGCTACCGTCCTAAAAATGCTCACAAAAATACGGGAAAATGTGCTAATAACCAGGAATATTTGACATTAAGGATACTGATCTTCTGCATGGGTGACTTTGAGAAATGATCCGAGTCTAATTTATGTCTATTAATAGAATAGCTCCAATTCTATTAATAGAATTAGAAAAGAAAATTTCCATCTATTTCTGTATGTACTTCAGACATGGAGACAGTCTCAGGTTAGAAAACTTTACAGTCGTCCAGGTTTCGGGGGACTGACTTTTGGGGCAGCCAGAATTGCACATCCTTCCCTACCTGCTCCCGAGGCCATCACTGTCGCTGGTAACCCTTCTTCATCTATGTGAAAAATCAGAGATAACTCCTATGACTCTTTTAATCTAGAGAATTTAGAATGAAGCGTAGTACACTATGATGTACTTTTATGTTTTCATTTCTTATTCATTTTTGAATGTTGAAGTCTTTAAAAGAAAACTAAAAGAAAAATATGATGTCAGTGAAGTTGTTTTTATTTTCCCTCCATTTTTTTTGTGAAAATTTTATAAAATGAGTTGAAATAATAGTGTAATAAAAACCCATATACTCTTTATCTGGATTCAACACCTGTTAACATGCTGTTCTCTCTCCCCATGAAGCTCCCTGCACCATCTGAAAGTACGTTGCAGGCACAACGACACTGTGTCTCTAAATATTTCAGCAGACATCTCCTAAAAATAAGGACAATCTCATAATACTATTATGAGTCATAAGAAAATTAGCAATTCTTTTATCTACTATATAGATCATACAAAAATTTCCCCAATTATTTAAAAGATATGTTTCGAACTTTAAAAATTGTTTTGGAAATAACATCGACTATAGGATCACAATGTGCTTTGGTTGCTATTTTTCTTAGATGCTTTTAGTCTGAAGTAATCATACTGTAGCTCCCTCCCCACACTCCCAGCATCTTTTCCCCCCCTTGACATTCTGCTTTATGGTGTGTCTAACCAGGCAGCTGTATTATAGAATGCTCTGCATTCAGAAATTATCTGAGTATTTTCACTCGCTGTCATTTACGTCATTCTCCCCCCCACCCCCTTTTAATTCCTGTATATTAGAAATTTTCTCTGATGGTTTAATTAGATTCAAGTTAAACACTTTTTGGCAAGAATAGATCATGTGATAGAGTATATTACATATTGCATCACATCAGGTACCTCAAAATATCAGCTTGTCTCACTGTTAGTGGTACTCATTTGGACTAATTGAGTAGGTTAATCACTGCCAGATCTGAACAACATTAAAATTGGAAATATAGTACAAACATTCCAATGTGGTCTTCCCCAAAATGTTTCCTTGATTATTTCATTCTTTCTGACTCCCTCTTTTTTTCTCTGCATCTGTGTGTCTATACACACACATAACATTTATGTATATATTTAAGAACTAATTGAGTTGTTACAAATGTAGTATCTCTTTATCACTCTACACTTTAGTGTGTCCTTCCTAAATGCAAGGGTAATTTTTTACATAACCCCTGTATAATGGTCATAATTAGAATTTTAACATTGATTCAATATTATTATCTAGTGTAGAAACCTGGTAATTTTTCCAGTTGTCCTACTAATACCCATTAGAGGAAAAGAGTATTTTTTTTGGTGTAAGAGCCAATCTTGAATCATACCCTGTGTTTAGTTGTCATGTCCCTTTTGTCTTCTTTAATCTGGAACAGTTCTGCACTCTTTCTTTTTTTAGTATAGACTAGACATTTTTGAAAAGTACTAGTCAGTTGTTTTGTAGAATGCCCTTCAATTTGGGTTTCCCTAGTGTTTCTTCATTGCTAGATACAGATAATGCATTTCTGCCACAGAAGATATTTTTGTGCCTTTCTCAGTCTTTGGTGCCAGGAGGCATATAATATTGTTTTTCCCTGTTATCTTTGATCCTTTAGTTAAGGTGGATTCTGTCAGTCTTCTGCAGTGTGAAAATCCTATGGCCAGAGTAATGTAGTGCATTGGTTAGCAAAGGCCAAGGTCGCTTTCTCTTTCCTGAAAGTGGATGCTGATTTAGCTCTTTCCAATGAATTATTTTTAACTAAGAAGCATCCTGTGGGAAAGTACTTGAGACTCTATAAATGTCCTGTTTTTCTTCTAGCTCTCACCTACTAGCTTAGCACACAATCATTTTTGCAGGCACAGCCATTATTATGGTGGCTGCTAAGGAACTGATTTTCTAATTTGTCTTTTTCCTTTTAATGTTTTATTTTAACTTTCACTTTATATGAAACATCTTTTCCATTTTTTATTACAATGTGATAATACTCAAAACGTTATTTTTTTAAGAAGTAAGCTCTTTGAGTACTGTATTGCTTTATTGTTTTATTTCAATGCCTGAGCTTTATTGACTTATTTTAATCTATTGTGCCCATTTTGTAAGCTCACCATGGACAGGAACCTTTCTTTTATTTTATCAGTAGATTCTCAAGGGGTCAGACTGTATAGTCAGTGCTCAATAAATTTTTTTTAAGTGAATTTTGTAGTTAAAAAATAGAGGACCAAGGAGTTAAATTTACTAAATAATTTAAAGAAAAAATGAATAACTCTAAAAAACAAGCCAGGATTCCAACCCACATTGGTGCACTTTCCTTCCCCTCATTATTGCGGCAAGTGAGTGATGTTTAGTATTCACAAATTCACAACTTTCCTGAGTTTGAAGGAATGTGCGTTTGAACATACCTTATGCTGGTATCATTTGAATAAAAAGACTAGAGTATAAAAATTAATGAGACAGAATCAGCAGTTGAACTGTATGACCAACTCTCTTCAATCCTGTCAACAACAAATGATAACAATAGTCTCATATATAATTGCCGGGGGCGGGTCATCCCCGTTGTATTCCTGATACCAGCAGACACCATGGAGAGAAGGGACTGGCATGGCAGGAGCCTTCTGCACTAGCATAGACATTGCAGAGCAGACGATGCGCTTCCTGAACTATAGACATGACTTAATGTAGAATCCAAGTCCTGAAAGCATCATGTTCCTAATTTCTTTCTGAACACAGTTGATGCATTGCTGTGAGCTGTGGCAAAAGGAACAAGAGCCGAAGAAACGGAATCTATAGAGAACACCTATAGCATTTACTAACGATGTGCTCTAAGTTGAAATGGTTTCAGCTAAAATTGTGTGACCTCAAAGGGAAGTCTTGGTTCTTTTTTGCTTAAATCTCTGTTGGGAAGAGCACAACCTGCCAGTCTGTCTGTTCAAAGTGAGCACGTTCTGGGGCAAGAAGCACAGTAGTTAATTAATAATGATCTCAGGTGGATGTGACAGCCTGTCTGTCCTCTTGGACATTTAATTCTCTACCTCCCATTGATCTATTAGGATTGAAAATTAAATTTTGGACACAAAATAAGTCTTTAAATTCAGAGTCTTTAGGACATAATGAAAAACTTTGGGAGTGGTAATGATCAAAGTTAATTAAACTTACTTTTTTTATTCCTCCAGCCATAGAACAATGATCAGCCAAATTATTATCTATTCATATTGATTCTTTTAAAAATATAAAAGTAAATCAAAGAAGTCATAATGCTTATGCCTATAGATTACATAACATTTATGATTTTAGTAGATATATTTCATGTAAAAAATTTAAATTATATTATGTTGCATAGGTCAGGGGATACATCAAATAATTTAGCCTATTAATATTAGGACATTCATAATTTTTCAGTCTTTTTTTTTTAACATAAGCAGATACAAATTTTGCTCTTTCAAAATGGGTTGTTATATAATAGAAAATACATGGGCTTCCAAGTCATACTGTAATTATTCTTCTTAATAAGTATCTGCTTGTTGTACAGATCTATTTATTTGAGATAGAACTTGGAGCTGTGTGAAACCGAAACACATCAAGTGCATGATTTATATTGCTAGGTCTTTGAGCTACAAAGTACAGAAGCATCTCATCACACTGACCCAACTAAATGGGAATGTGTTTATGCAGAGCATTAAGACGATTAAGGTAAAAATGGTTTTATACAGGACTACGTGTTAGAACTCATATTATTGGAAACCAGTCTTTTTCCCCAGCTCTTCTCTCTGCATTTCTCTGAGCTGATTCCATTTTCGGTCTCTCCCTCATAGTGACAAAATGGTTGCTAATTGCTCCCAGCTTGCTGGTGAAGAAGTCTGAATCTTAATACACCCCTCTTTCTAGAAAGAGTTTTAATAAGTCCTGGGCAGAGTTTTCATGACTCATCCCATTTTCATCCTGAATGAATCCCTCTGTCCAGAGTAATGTAATGCACGGATTGGCTAAGGCCTAGCCTACTTTCTCTTTCTGAAAAACGGATATTGATTCAGCTCATTACATGACATGAGAATGAAAACGGTGTTCCCTCCAAGAAAGAGGAAAAGAGGGATGATCAGTGAGCATTAAATGCCTATATCCCTTTGAATCCAAATCATAATACTAATGGCTCTGTTTGATATCAAACTTACCAGTTCACAAAGCATTTTCTCAGACATTATCTCATTTTAACCTTCAAGACAATTCCACAAGGGAAGGGGATAAGCTTGTTAGTCCCACTTAACAGAGAAATGTTTTGTTTGGGACTCTCTGAGGACTTCTCCTGCCTGCTGCAGCCTCTTAAGCCACACTGAGATCTTTCTGACCAAATCCCTTCCTGTCTGCCAAAGAGCAGTGCTGTTTAGAGAGAGACTTCTGCTTTGGTTCTATTTTGGTAACAGGACATTTGCAATCTTTGGCCAACTCACTGAGCCTGAACTTCTGGTTTCAGTTTTTGTAGCAACCACAGTACCTCACAGAGGAATTTTTACTGGAATAGGAGAGAAAGAAGTCCTCATTTGGGTTCGGTTTTATTGTTCCTGCATGAATTAAGAGCAACAAATCCATCTTCACTAAAACAAGTAAATATGGTGAATACCATGGAGAATTGAGGACTAGAGCGAAAGGAATCATTAGAAATAAGTTGGCCCTTCCATGCCTCCTGCAGATGAGACTAAGGACCTCAGTGACCCAAGTCTACAGGCCAAGTTAGAGGTAAGACTGGGACTGCCATTAGACTTTTCTGAGTCCTAGTCATTGTTCCCTCCCATACCACCCTGCTTCTCTTACCAGATGTGTCTCATGAGGAAAAATTACAGTTCATTTGTAGGACTAAACTGTTTTATTCTAGTTGCAATTGTATATCCCATGAAAATAAAAAAAGAAACAGAGAATGTGAAACCTGTTGATTCATGAATGCAGCCCTCTCCTGCTATCCCCTGGAAGTGATTCTCAGCAGTGTCAGAGACCAGGCTTTCTCATCATTGCTCTCTCACTTTAGGCTATAACTGTCAAATTTTTGGTGGATAAAAATATAGGTGGTCCAGTTCAATGTGAATTTGCGATATGCAATACATAAATTGTTTTTAGTGGAAGCATGTCTCCTGCAATATTTGGGACATATTCATGTAAAAAGATTATTTGTTGTGTATTTGAAATTCACATGGATCTAGAAGTGCTATATTTTATCTGCATGCTGCCTGGGGACCCACCAGAAGGACTTGCCTTTGTTCAGGCGGGAGCAGTTGATATATGTGGATTGATGATTGTATTGAATCCCAGGAAAAGAAAAATTGGCTCAGAAACACTCCCCTGGTCTCTCTTAAGCTTAAAGTATTGAGGAGGAAGATTCTAAACGCTGGGGATTAGAGGTGGGGTTAAGGTATGGACTGCCCCAAAGAGGTTCAGATTATAATCGAGTTGGGTTAACTGATGCAGGATGGATGTATACTCATCTTTGAGGGGAAGAGGGGTAGGTGCTGGCTGGCCCTCTTGCTCGGCAGTGATAATGTATATTTTATTGTGGCAGGTGTCGGGATAGTTGATAAATATCCCACACCATCTGCTTACCTACACGCTCACCTTGTCTTAATTGAAAAGGAAAGTCAAGCCGCTTATATGGTTGCATAGTTTATTGGTTCATTTCTTTAACAATTTTCTGATTAAGAAAACCTGGATTAGAGACTCAGGGCAAAGAAGGTAGAGATTAGATGAATAAACAGACACCTAAAGGATTCTCTGTACCAGGTGGCTATGCCAGTTGCTTGAAAGTTAAATGGAATGCTCCCTCCTTCCATCTTTCCCGTTTTTCTTCTTTCTTTCTTTTTCCCATTCCCCTTTTCCTTATCTCCCTTAGCCTTTTACTTTGTATGCATTTTTTTTTTTTTTTTGCCAAATGTTCATTTTAATTTTGTTTGGGTGCTTTAAAAACGTATATAAATGCCATTGTGCATCATACACCTTATTCTTTTTAAATTCGTTAAGTAACTAATTTTTAGATCTGTTTATGTTGCTTTGCAACTACATTGGTTAGGCAATTGTTTGGTTACTTCTAACTGATTATTTCTTTACCTGCAGTCTGTTTCTTGAAGAACAAATATGTCTTATTTATATTTGAACCTCCAAAGCCAAGTTTAGGGGCTAGCACTTACACAGTGCTTAAACAACATGTGCTGAGGGTTGAAAATAAAATATGAATAGTAATGTTCAATTAAAATGTATTGGACTGTTAGTAAAGGAAGCAGTCACTATTATAGATACTAAGGAGTCACTAAAGAAGAATTTCTGTTTTCTGTGTCAGAGTCTTTGATAATCATTAGTTAGCTTTTCTAACTTCAACTTAATACCAGTCAGCCCTAGTCATAAGTATGACTACCTTGGAACTTCTGAGCATTCTTGAAAAGGTTTTACCATAGTCTTATTTTAAAATACAGTTTTAGGGAAACAAAAAATTATATACCTAACACATAATTCCAACTTAACTCCACAACTGGGGTAAGATTAACCTTTAATGGAAGTGAGATATTGCTCAAGTCCTTTAAGTTCTTAAGAAATTCAAATCCTATTTTGAATCAAGTTAATGCAGAAAATTCCATCTACTTTTCCTTCAAGCAGAGTACTGGAAGCTTTATGCAAGAAGAAGACATTGACCCTGGCAGTAACAACACAATGAATCATGGACCTAGTGTAAAAAAAAAGTTTTTGTTTTTTGGAAACCTGATGTTTCCAAATAAAATACCCTTGATATTAAGTGGATTCATGTCTTGTCCTTTGTTAACAATTGTTGTTTATTAGCCCCCCCACCCCCACCCCAAGCATACATTTGGCTGGAAGTGTGTGTGAGGGTGTCACCCGGTATTGGCACAGCTGTAAGAGCTGTGTGTTGTGGAAGAAAAGCTATGTTGTGATGAGTGGGACTTCTCAGAAACAGGGCCCTGAAAGCCAGTCTCTCTCCTGCTGTCCCCTGCAGGCCACAGACAGAGGACATACTCCAAAGGACACTTAGCTTGTGCTCTGGGACTCAGAGGACTGACTGGGGGCGGTTGAGGCAGATACTCAGCTATTGGTATGAAGGCATACTAAAGCAGGTTGACCCCAATGTTTCTGCACTTTCAGAGAGAAATCCTTTTATAAGATTATTATAAATTCCTTTCAACTTTACTGTATTGTGTGGTCATTGAAATCATGGGCCTTGAAACAGGATGACCCTGGTTTGCAGACCAGTTCTGCCATTTACTAGCTGAAGGACCTTGATCAAGTGACAGAAGCTCTGACCCTCCATACCTGGATTGCTCCTGGGAACAGGGGCGAGGAGTGGGGCGCAGGTGCTCCGCAGGAGATGGAGAAACTCAAGAGAGAGTGAGATGATAGAAAGCTGGGGTCAGGGGGCCAATTGTCTCATGAACTGAGATCCCTGAACATCCTGCCTTCCACCTATTTATTGAGTTCATACACAGCATTGCTTCAAGCAGCTTATGCAAGCAAGTTTATAGTTGCATTGGATTTGCTTATGCTGCCTTTTCCTCTCTAAGTACATAACCGTATTTATCTTATTTTGGGGAGTGAATAGTTGCAGACACACTGCCCCAGTCCTTTCCCACAGCAGCCTTGGCCAGGTGCTCTGGGCCTGGTGTCCTTGATATTCTGCCAGCTCCCTCTTCGACCTTGCTCTGTTTTCTGCCCCAAACAGCTCCGTTTCATCATCTTTTGAGTTACTCAAGCAACAAGGAAAAATTGGTGTCTTTACAGTAGAATTTCTTCTAATCTTTAAGATGGTAAATGACCACAGTGAATCTCCAAGAAATGTTAAGACTTCCTGTAAATTTTTCACTGTGGTGTTCTTTTATTTCCTGAGATCATCTTATTTGACTAAAATTTCTGAGCCACACATTTGGGAAATGCTGCTATTTAAGGATGTTCAAGATACTTATTTAAGTCACAACTGAACAATAGTTATTGATTGATAGAGAACTTACTATAAACTCTTCTGAGTACTTCAGGTATATATTATTTTTTCATAGGTTTGTTTTTACACTTATACCCTATAACCTAGTACTGTGATTATCCCTATTTTGCAAGTGAGAACAACAAAGTACAGAGAGGCTAATTACCTCATCTAAGATCATATGGTTCTTTTCAGCTATCTAATCTGTTTTTTAACTCAGATCTTGAATTTTTAGTTTTAATGACTGCATTTTTCATTTCTACAAGTTCCATTTGGTTTCTTTACAGATGTGTCCATTCTTTTTATTGCTGTTCTGTTCTTTCATTGTAGTTTTGTCTTTTACCTCTTCAATATTTTAAAACTTTTTAGTATCTGAATGTGCTTTATCATTTCTGCTTCTTTGAGTACAATTTCTGGTTATTATATTTGTTTCATTTACTGACTATTCATCATAGTGGCTCATTTTCTTCTGTAATTTTAAAATTTTTACAAGTGACTATCTCCAGGACACATTGTTGTTTGTGGTCTGCAGGTTTGCCAAATTTAGCAAATAAAAGTACATAATACCCAGTCCATTTGAATTTCAGAAAAATAATAAATAATTTTTTTAAGTTTAAGTATGCCCCAAAATGGCAACTGAAATTTAACCGAAATTCAAACTTAACCAGGTGAACTGTATTTTTTGTAACAGCTCCGCCTGTGGAAGTCTGTGGAATTCTGTTTATAGAGTGATTACACATTGAATACATCTGAATCCACAGGGAATCATAGGGACCAGGTCAATTTTTATATACTTTTTCAGCTTGACATTCCTATAAAATATGTGTTTTGTGAATATGGATGCTACATGGTATAACGCATTCCAGATTGGTCTGGAATAGAGGGGTTGTCTGGAATACAGGATTTTCACTGGGAAGACCAGGAAAACATTAGCAAAAGGGGATGGTTTGTCTCCTAATACCATACCCGTATGTGGCGTAGACTTAGAATTTAGATTTCTTCTGGGATCTGCACCTCCTTTTTTTCCTCTTCTATTCCTAGTTAAACAGAAAATTCACTTGATATGTCTGAGGGTCACTGCTTAGGGTTTTTCTAATTATTTAAACTTCTGAAGGTCCAAAGTTAATGCAGGTGCTTCTCTTCCTGAGCATGGTCCCTGACCCAGTACAGATGTTAATTTCCCTTCTCTTGACCCTCAGGCCTATTTCTGGGGTTAGTACTCATGGGTACCATTGAACCTTACTGGTCAAGCTTTGAGTTTTCCTTTTCCTTCCTGGGTTTTTCTCTTGGCTTCTCTTTTACACTTGGCATGTATGTATTTTAATTGATATGTTTATTATTATTTTTTAAATTGTATTGAAGGAACATTGCATCATAGCATTATTAGGTTTAAGGTGTACTTCACAGAAAATTAATGTCTGTATGTAATTCACTAAGTTCACCACCAACAGTCTGGTTCTGTCCTTCACCATAGAACTGGTCCTGTTTGCCCAATTTGCCTGACCCACTCCCCTTCCCTTCTGGAAACCACTACCCATTATTTTAATTTTATTGCTTGTGTTTTTGGTTTCTCTGTATACACAAATAAGTGAAATCATATGATGTTGTATTTCTCCTTAGGAAGATGGGATATGTATATATATATATATATATATATATATATATGTATATGTACGTACATATACCTATATATAATAGAACACTACTCAGATATTAAAATAATGAAATATTTCCATTGAAGCAACATGGATGAACCTAGAGGGAATTATGCTGAGTGAGATAGTTATCTTTAAAACTGCATGTTTCACATTTCTAGTGAGAGTTCCTTATTAACTGATTACCAACCTGCCAGAGTCTTAAATATCTCTATAATATAAAGTACATTCTCTATTGCAAAATAAAAAAGTTAATATTGTGAAGAATGTGTTGATGCTGAAACTCTCATCTGCTAATAGTGGGAGTGTAAATAAATGTAATCTTTTGAGAAGATAACTTGATAAGAATTATCAAGACCCTTAAAAATGTTTATAAGCCTTCATTTGGGAATTGATACTAAGGAAATAAACTAAAATGTAGGAAAATATTAAAAAACAAATACATTTTTCAGTGTAATTTATGATAAACAATAATTGGAAGAACAACTCATTATTGAAAAATAGGAAGAATGAGATATTACTTTCTTATCCTCACAGTACAAATTTTTTACAAAAATTTTTATTGAAATGGAAAATTTTGTTCCATAATTCCACTGAGGGTTATGTGTGCTATGAACTGTGATACTATATTAATTTAATGTCCATTATTCTTGAACTAGATATTATTATCTTCATTTTATAGATGTGAAAACTGAGACTCCCATTTTCAGAGAGAATCCCAGTCTGCCTGGCTCCAAGGTTTATCCTCAAACCCACCAAGCTAGAACTTCACAATTGTATTTACTTGTTTAGAGTAAAAAATCCAAAGTAAGTAAAAAAAATAACAAAATATTCATAGTGGTTTCCTCTAGATGATAAAATTATAGAAGTTCTGCTTTCCTCTTTATCTTTTCTAATAAAGTTTCTGCATTTTCTTACACTAACATGCTCTTAGTATTAGAAAATAAGTTCTAAAATTAAAAAAACAAGTATGGTGGTAATTTTTTTTTTTTTGCTGGAGAAGTTCCAACTAATTACATTGGTTTTTCTTTTATATTTATTTGGCATTTATTTTAAAAATGACAAACTATGTAAAACGATAGCTCCCACCTTACAATAGGAGGGCTATTTTTTAGGACTATGTTTGTTGATGTATAACTTTCATACAATCAACTTCACCTTTTTCTTCTAGAGTGTATTCTACTAGTTTTGGCATATGCACAGTTATATACCACCCTGTACTCAAGACTTAGTGAAATTCCATCACTCTGCCCTGCCAACACCCTCCAAAAAAACTCCCTTGTGTTTTTTTGTGATTTACTATGATCTCCAACCTCCAGCTACCACTGATTTGTTTTGTGTCCCTATACTTTTATGTTTTCTAGAGTGTCACAGAAATGGAACCATGGAGTATTAGAGTATTTTGCCTCTTGGGTCTGGTTTCTTTCACTTATTAACACACATAATGCATTGTAGTTAATCCATGTGGTTGTGTGTATATTGGTATTTTTTTTTCCTGAGAAATATTCCATTTATGGATGTGCCAGTTTATCCATTTATTGGTTATTGGACATAGGATTGCTTTCAGTTTTTGACTGATTATAAATAATTCTGCTATAAACATTCATGCTCAGGTCTTCATGTGAACATAGTTTTGTTATGGATAAATTTCAAGGAGTGGGATTACTGGTTATATGACAGTTATATATTTAATTTTATAAGAAAGTGCCAAATTGTTTTCCAGAATGACTGCACCAAATTCTCATCAGTAATTCAGAGGGTTTTGATTGGTTATTCTTTCTAGTACCTCTAGGAGTTGGTATTGTTGAACTATTTTTCTTTGTTTTTGACATTCTAATAGCTATATAGAGGTATCTCATTGTGATTTTATTTCTCATTTTCTTAATGACATTGAGTGTCTTTTTATGTTTTTGCCATTTATATTATTCTTTGGTAAAATGTTTCCACATTTTGGCCTACATTTAAAAATTTGATTGCCTATTATTGAATTTTGGAAGTCCTTTGTATTTTCTGGATACAAGCCCTTTAGCATACATGGTTTGCAAATATTTTCTATTCATTCTATGGTTTATCTTTTTATTTGATTGATAGTGTCTTTTGAAAAACAGAAATTTTAAATTCTGAGTGACTCCAATTTATCGGTCTTGTCTCTTGTGGATTACGTGTTGTTATTATATGTAAGATGTCTTTTTTCTAACTGAGGGTCACAAAAATGTTTTACTAAGTTTTCTTCTAGAATTTGTATACTTTTAGGTTTCACCTTTAGTTCTATGCTTCATTTTGAGTTGATTTTTGTTTGTTGTATGCAATGATGGTTTCTGGTTACTTTTTACATATAAATGAATGCCCAGTTTTTTTCTATGCTCTTTGTTGAAAATGTGCCTTTCACCTTTGTTGAAAATTCAGTGTTTTAGTCTACTTCTAGACCCTCTTCTATTTCAGTGATCTAAGTGTATGTTCTTTTGCCACTACTACACTGTCATGAATATTTTTATTTTCACTATAAGTCTTCAAATCAGATAGTGTGAGTCCTCCAGTGTTCTTTTTCCAAGTTGTTTTGGTTTTCATATTCCTTTGTCTTTCCATGAAAAGTTTGGAACTGCTCATTGATTCTAAAATTCAAACTCTTGCTAGGATTTGGTTTGTAATTATGCTGAATCTATAGATTAATTTGAGTAGAACTGTCATTTGAATGATATAGACTGTTCCAATACATGTACACATTTTTTTTCCATACTGGATAGAGATCTTACACTTAATAGATTTATTCCTAATTATTTAATGCTTTCTGGTGTTATTTTAAAAGTGTTTTTTTTCAGTGTTGACTTTGATTGTTCATTATTGATATATAAAATACAGTTTATTTTGTACATCATACCTAATGTAAGGAGTCAGTCTCCAAATATATAAAGAACTCGTGTACCTAAACGATTGAACAACAAACAACCCACTCAAGAAATGGGCAGGAGATCTGAATAGGTTTTCTCCAGAGAACATACACAGATGGCCTACAGACATATGAAAATGCTTTACATCACTTATCATCAGAAAAATGCAAATAAAAAACACAAATAGTTGTCACCTCATACCTGTGAGAATGGCCCACATTGAAAAGACTAGAAGCAACACGTTTTGGTAGGAGTGTGGAGAAAAGGAACCTCCTACACTGTTGGTGGGAATTTAATTAAAACAACCTTCATGAAAAACAATATGGAGATTTCTCAAAAATATAAAAATGGAGCTACTGTTTGATCCAGCAATGCCGTGTCTAGATATGGATCCACAGAATACAAAACACTCCTCAAAAATGCTCTTTACACCTCTGCATTCGTAGCAACATAGTTCACAACAGCCAAGACATGGAAACAACCTAAATATCCTTCAACAAATGACTGGATAGAGAAATCTGTGGTCTACACACTCAATGGAATCCTAGTCAGTTATTAAAATAGTGTGAAATTCTGTCATTTGAAACAACCTAGGTGGGTTGTGAGGTGATTACGCTAAGCGAAATAAGCTAGAAAGAAAAAGAAATGTGCCAGATGGTTTCATTCATATGTGGAATTGAAGAAACAAAATGAACAAACTCACAAAACAATAAAACTCACAAGATGCAAGACAGTGGTTTTCCAAGGTTGAGAGTGAAGAGGGGAGGAGGGGACCTGGGGTTGAGAGAGTAACAATAAATCTGGTTCCAGTGGGTGTGGTGTTATATACACACTAAGGTGTGAATCAGTTATTATGAATAGTGTATAGTATAGTAGTGTACATGAATGGAACAATGTAAAAAAATAAAATTAAAATATTTTCATTATATTAATCTTATATCCTATAGTATTGCTGAATTCATTTATTCTATTAGCTTTTAAAGACCCCTTGAACCTTTTGTGTAGATAGTCATATTTGTGAAGAGACATATTGTTTCTTTATAATCTGTGTGCTTTTTTCTTTTTCTTTTTTTATTGAGCTGTGTGGGATCTCCAATATAATGCTATGTAGGAATGGTAACAGTGAACTATAAAGTGGATTTTATGTAGTTACAGCAGTTTAAAATGTAACTGCAGTATAGTTTAATTGTAAATAGAGAAAAAAATCATGTGTGTTGTATTGTATAGTAGGGTGACCAAATGATTCTTGTTTGCTTAGAACTGTGCTAGTTTTATTGATGAAAATCTTACCTTCCAAGAGCCTTCTCTGCCTCAAGTAAACTTGGACACTTAGTTGGTATCCAGTGTGTGTGCCCCGTGGATAGAGGATAGTGACTTAATTCTCTTCCTAGACCTTCTTTTAAATTAAATGGTCACTTGTGTTTATGAGCACCGTTTTAGTATAAGAAAAATATAAGGAGAGGAAGAAGACGAGGGAATAAAGGTTTTAACTATCCTTCAGTTATTTTGCCTTCTAGTAAGTAATTACAATTAAATAGAAACAAATATTATCCATGTATTCTAAAACGGGCACTATTTAATTGTGAGATTAGAGCAGATGAGTTAGAAAAAAACATTCATTCTGGCTGCACCTTATACTTCACAAAGAACAATTTTCACATTTCCAATTTAATGAATATGCTTTTTTATCTTTGTTTTCTGAGCAAGTAGTCACAAGAGGAAAATTCATGTAGCCATGTGTATCTCGTGCCAAAAAGAAAAATAAATAAACTAGTCCTGTAAACTTTTCCAGTAAGGGTTTTGTACAAATCTACCATGTGTCCCAGTAAATAAAATTCATAATGACTCATCCTAATATATACTCTAGTGCCTAGTCACATGATGAAAAAAAAGGAGCTTTGGCATCATCTTCCATAGTACTCCTTAGGATGTGCATGAAAAGCATGCTCACGGTATTGTCTGAGTCGCTTAGGTTTTGAATATGATTTGTGGAGTGAAGTTAAAATAAACCTGAAATGAAGAGGCCCTTAGTTATATTGACTACAAATATTATATTGTAGTAATTCATCTTTTTGGTTTTATTTTGTCTTTGCATGAATCACGTGCTGTCAAACAGCCTTCCAAATATAGTAGACAAACGGGGCTGAGCAAGAGTAGATTAATCCACCCGTTTTTCTGATTCTGAAAAGCAGGCTCTGATCGGTTTTCCAGTTTGCTCTGACATCACCCTTCTTCTTCTTCTTCATGTATTTTATGTAGTTATTTCCTGCCTCTTCCTCCCATCCCTGGGTCTCATTCTCCACCATCAACTACAGTGTTCTTCCAACTCGCATTTCATGTCACGCCCATTCTAAATATGGCGGCAATGCTGGGACTGTTACTTTTTCCTGTGACACAGATACAGCTCATGTGTGATTTGTAGTTGGGTTTGGTCTGGAGAAATGAAATGCGGACTTGTCCTGCTAGTCCTGTCCTTTTGAAATATTCAGCTTTATACTTCAGCTTACGGATTGTGGTTCAGGAGTGCCTGTTGTGAGCCAGATATTGTTCTTTCAACTATAGCACCTCACCTCAGAATTTATAGGATATTAAAGGACTCTTTCTTCTTCCCCTCCCTCTTTCCTTCCTAGTTAATCTAATGTACACAGAGGAAGCTTAATACCAACGTATCTGCTTTTTAATGCAGAGTTTAAAGAACAACAAAAATGATATTCATTCCCTTTCTTCCACATCATCTTCCTCGTACAGTCTATTTAAGACTCAGATCAAAACCACGAAACTGTCTTTGATGTTCTTGCCTCATTTTCTCTGCCAACCAACAGTGCCCATTTTCTGTCTATCTTGCCTTTACTTTGTTTCTTTAGTCCAGCCTCTCCTCTCTGTCCATGTACTGTCACCCTAATTTAGCATTTGTTTTCTCTCCTACACCAAAGCAATGACCTCTTAATTAATCTCTCTGTATTAGTTTACTGGGGCCACTATAATAAATCACCACAAATTTGCTGGCTAAAAACAACAAAATTCTTTTCTCTTACAGTTCACGAGGCCAGAAGTCTGAAAGCCAGTGGCAGCAGGGCAGACTCCTGGGGGCTTTAGGGAGCCATCATCTCATGCCTGTCTCCTGGCTTATGCCTCTGCCAGCAATCCTTAATGTTCCTGACTTGTACACACATCACTTTTACCATCTCTGTCTCCATCTTCGTATCCGTCTTCTCTGTGTCCTTTTTGTCTTATAGGAGGCTCCAGTGGATTCAGAATGCATCTAATCCATTGTCATCTCATCTCGGTCGTTATCTTAAATACGTCTGCCAACATTTTTTTCCAAATAAGGTCACATTCTGAGATTCGAGGGACATGGTTTTGGGACTGGCACTATTCAAGCCCTCCACCTGCCCTGCATCTTCCTGTGTCTTCCCTTCATGAGTTTTAATCAACACAGCACAGGAGGATTTCCTTAAAGATAGATTTAATCATTTCCTTTCTCCGCTTAAAACTCTTCACTGACTCCTAATTGCCTACCAGCCAAAGAGCAGTCCTTTAACTTGGAAATAAAGGATCCTTATGATTTCAGTGCAAACTTCCTTTAAATTTTTGTTTCTTTCCACTCCCTCCCACCTTCAGCATCAGATAGCTTTGCCACATAGGAACACTGTTTTCATGTTCTCCAAGGAATAGTTCTGCTTGAATCTCTACAACATCCCTTTCCCCTGCTGCAGACCTGTCCCACTTACCCTCCAGAGTCAACGCAGGTGTCACCTTCTGAATGAAGTTCCCCAAACTTTCCTTCCTGTTCCAGTCCCTTCCCAGCATCTTCTGCCTCGTCATGATAGGATACTAGACCTCGTAGCGAGATTATTCGTTTATTATATGATCAGATTTTAGAGGAACACAGTGAGATTACCATTCCTGGCCTTCATAATGTTAAGTGGGTACTGTTATTTTACACACACCTCCCCACTACCCCTTTTATTTTAAAGTAAAACTGCAGGCAGGAATGAAGCTCAACAGGCAGCGAGGAAGAGGGAGGTGGCAGAAGCACTTTGTTTCATTTAGTTGTTCATCTTGGTTGTTTCCCCGGGCCCCGGGTCTTAAACTGGGGACCTTGGGATGACTGTGGACTGCACCACAGCTTTCCTGTGTTCCCAGAACAAAGAGGAAGTGGGTATAGCGAGCAGCTTGACGATCTGTCTTCAGTGCACATAGAATTTTGCACAGCCTGTGTGTGTTATGAGCATGTGTACAGACTAGCTTAAAGTAGACACCCCCCTGCCAGTTAGGAGCTGTTGTCATTGGGAAAATGCTGAAATGTCCATCCATGAGGAACAGAAGTAGAAGGGTTTTCTCAGAGGCAAGCACCAATGCTAAAGGCATAAATTACTTTCCATGCTGGGTCTGAGCAAGTGTATTTTCAGAAAGAACAGGAGCAAATTCCCTTTTTGTTTTTATGAAGTTCTTTCCAAGTCATTCTCAGCAACCAACTCACTTAACTGCTGTCTGCTGGATACTGTTACTCTAGTATTTCATCTCTACCTCAAACTCAGAATATAAAAGACAGAACTCATTATCCTTTACCTCTATTTTCATGTATTCTTAATTTAGTCTTGACTTCATTTATTAAACTACAAGTAAGAAAAACCCAGTTATAAAATCCAGCTCTAGATTTTTAAAAACTTTTTCTTGAGTTATGCACATGTAATCAGGGTACAGCTCAGTGACTGTTCAGAAACTGAACACTCATGTAGTCAACATCCAGGTCAAGAAAAGAACCTGACTAGTACTCTAGAAATTACTCTGAATCTGAATGTCAGTCACTGTTTGCCACTAACATCCCTCCCTGATGTGCCACTATGCTTCTAATAGGAAAGATTCAATTCGTTAGTTTTTTGCTTCATATAAATGGAATCGTGCAGTATGTATTCGTTTTGTGTCTGATTTCTTTTACTTCATTATGCTCATGAGGTTTATCTACACTGATATGGGTAATTGCAGATCATTAATTTATTTATCTTATATAACCCTGATGGACATTTGGGTAATTCATTTCTTTAGATTTACTAATAATACTGCTAAGAACACTCTAGTTACATGCCTTTGGTGAACACATATGTGATTTTCTTCTAGAGATATGTCTAGCAGTGTGATTGCTGGTCATAATGTACTAGGCAATGTTTTTTATCTTCAGAATCAGTTACAATTTTCTGCGTCTTTTTTTCTTTTCCTGCATCATCTGAGCTCCCCGTATCTACTGTTCCTGATTGGAGCATGGCTAAAAAGGAATTTCCCTCCCATTCTCTTACAGTTTTCCACCTTGATTATGAATAGGAGTAATGAGTTGTTCCACAGCCTCTGTGATCTGGGTTGATAAGACTCAGATGTCTCTGGAATGTCTTCTCACCCAGTCACAAGAATTGGAAGGCAGGCATTACCTAATCTAATTGGTGGTGGTGAGATCCCAGTATGGACTGGGCTGTAATAAACTCTTTCAAAGGACTGAAGCTTTTTAAAAGCCTCCCTCTGTAAGTTTCCCATTATTGTATCATCAACAGAAATAAAATCCCTATATCCTTCTTACAAATTCCCATCGAAGACATGACTAGGTTGTGAAATAGCCAACTAAAGGATGGCAAGAGCTACAGCAGGACAGGACAACACACAGGTTGAGATATCCCCTGACCCTGTCGTCTTCCAGACACAGGAAGCTGAGAGTCAGTCTTCTTTTCATTTTACTTTCATACCTAATCAGACACTGAATTTTATCTATCCAGCAACTGTCATCTCTCAAGCCCATTCTTTCTCCACACTCCCTCCCATATTCAGTTTCACAATATCTGTCTTCTTCCCTTTCTCCAGTTTTTTCCTGTCCTTCTTGTTCTATTTTCCCTCCTCCCCAAACATTCTCTCCACTCATTTATTCCTTTTCTTCATCTGCTGGCAGGGGGTGGTTCTAAAACAGAAATCAGGCTGAGACATTAGCTTAGGTCTCAGCTGAAACCCTTCACTGATTTCTGTGGTCTTCAGTATAAAGGACAAACTGCTCTGTGGATATATCTGACAACATTAAGAACCAACGATGCACACAATTTGATTCTTATCTATTTCTTTCTCCTCTTGCCATTTCTCCCTCCTCCATAGAATCTTTTGCTCCAGCTCTATTACATGTCTTGCAGTTCTGGGAAAGGACATATTGGCTCTCGTTTTACATGCATCTCTCTCAACTCTCCTCCCTTTGTCTTCTGCTTTTCGTTGCTTTTTCAAACAAAATACAAGATGTCAAGTGCTTTTCTGCCCATCTCTGACTCCCTCAGTCGGATGGAGTCCTTCTAGACTCCAGGAGACCTTATACTTTGCTCAAAAGCAATGTATGACAGTCATCAATTTGTCTCTTCTCTAGAGATTCTCAACCTTTTCTCCACTTTGGGCTTCACTCCAGTGTATAATTCAGTTGGTTAGCAGTGGGACCCACTGGTATTTTTTTTAAATCTTAGATTATTTTAATGTGTATCCAGTGTTGGGAAATATTGCCCTGGACTGTGAGTTCCTCTGATCTTGGAACCCTTTTAACTAATAATGTGTCTCCTCAGGAGCTGGCTCAGAGTGGATTCTCCAGGTCCTCAGTCAATATTGAGTAAATGTGCATAGATCATGAAAAAGGAAGTTTCTTGGGGGCATATTTAGAGGTTCAGGAAGGGGAAGGGTTGTTTTAGTCTCTGGCTAAGACCAAGCATCTTTCCTTGAATACTCATCCCAACACAGCTTAGCCAAACTTAAGGTACTGGAGAGGTGCCAGTGCTTTAGCTGAGGGATCTTTAATCTCGGGATGTTTCATCTCCATGTGCGCATTTCAACTTCACTGGTCCATCAATCACAAACATTCTGTGCATGAGTGCCTCTGTGGAAAGAGTGGGAGTTTCCTAACTCTGCATCTTATGGTATAATACAATAATGAATAGAATAGCAAGGGTTTATTTCAGTGGGAGTGCAGGAGATCGTGGCTGTTAAAAGTATTTCTTATGGTTCTTTTCTGATCTTTCAGAGTTATATTTAGTAGAAGACATTCCTGTTACTCAAAGAAACATAATTAAGGTAACTTATATCCCCCCACCCTAGGTACACTACAAATAAGGAAGAACCGATAATATTAGCTGTGCTTACAGCGAAGACTTTAGTTCTGAAAACTTGTATTTGTCTTTACTGTGTCTTTAAAACACGTACCTATGGGCTCATTTTGGGTATGTTGAACATAGCAGTTACTGAAACTCTTTCTGAATTCAGAGGGAATAACACCAGATATATATGTTCATTGGATTTCAAACCTCCAACAGTTTTTATTCTCATTCTCTCTCTCTCTCTACTCCCCTACCCCCACAGTGAAGACTATATCCTATTTTGCTTTTTAGAATAGTCATTTGTAATATTTTAGTGATTAGAGCAAAAGCTTTTACTGCAAAAGTCTGCAAAAGGACTTGAGGTGAAATGCAGACCATTAGTGGACACCCCTTTGTCTGTTGTCCTGTCTTTCTGTTGATTTTGCAGCCTACAGAGGACCCCAGGTCCTAAGGCAGGATGGATGATGCTATAAAGCCAGGAAATTCATCAGGATATAGTTTGTCATTTCATAAAAAAGCAAAAGATAAAGGGAGGCTAAAGATTCACACTCTTTTTGACATTAAGTAGGCCTTTCCTCATAAAGGCCACACAAATAGAAAGAGGGCAGAGATATGATGGGTGGGTTCCAATTACCCCTGGTTCTGTGACTTGACTTCTTACTCAACAAGCAGAACAGAGGTTCTTGTGTCTCACTCCTGAATAGCACGTGTCACTAGTTTTTTTACCTGTTATCTTGGTCCCTCTATTTAATTTTCTATACTGCTTCCAGTGTTGTCCTCAGAAGATAATGATTTTGCCTTGTATCGCTAAGTTTAAAGTCCATTAAAGCTCACTGCCTGCCCACGGGATAACTATTCAACCTCCTTTGGTGGTATCCATGATCCCCAAATATCCTCTCCTGGGTTACATGATAGCTTAATCTGATAGTTGAATCTGAGGCCTGAGAACTGAAGTGACTTCCTCAGAGTCACGCAGATAGAGTTGAGGTTCAGCCATTTGACTTTTAGACAAGTGCTCTTTCTATCACACTGCACTGTCTTCATACTTAACCACTGCTGTTTCATCTCTAAACAGGGTGAGCAATAATGACGGACTTCTCTGAAGTCAGGAGAGATATGCTGGCAAGTCTCCCCAATGGTCGGCACAGGTGTCACTTCCTGGTATTTATGCCTTTATGGTCTCCTTCTACACTGAATAAGGCTTACCTGCGTAGACCAGTAGAATATTTTGGAAATGATAGTATATCACTTTTAAGACTAGTAAAACAAGCTATAGGAGAAGTTAGTGTCCATGTGTCAAGGCCACTTGCACGGTCCTATGGAGACCCCGAATGACCAAGAAGAAATTAAAGTGTTTAGTCAACAGCTACATGAGACAACCATCTTCCTCATCCCTAAGTGACTCATCCAGCAGCACAAAGCCTACCATGATGTGGCATCTGTTGGCTTCTCTGCAATCCCTTCTTGCGAGCTAGGTTCTAACCCTGATACATTACCTGTATTATTCTAGGTTATACATACATCTAAGTTCATCTTCGTACCTGCATGCGTCTCCATACTGATTCCTCTACCTGGATTGTCCTTTAACCTAAATGCTCTTCTCTCTTACCTGCCTGGCAGATAGGTAGGTAGGCCCTTCTCATGTTCAATGCGTAGCACCTGGAAAAATCTCCCTTCGTGTTCCAGACGTTTGTTCCTTTCTCTGCTGGGACTCCAGGCACCTCCAGTCCCCTTCTATAAAAGCACCTAATACTGATAAAATAGGTAGGAGTGCTTTGTTCATAGCTGTGCCTTTCTACACTATACTAAGAATTCCTAAAGGAAAGGTTTGGAGGAGGATATGCTTACTGCCTGGATCATGATGATGACAATGTATGTCCAGCTCACCAAATTATACACATTAATTATGTGCAATTTTTGCACACCAATTACATCTCAAAAAGCTGGAAATGAAAGAAATAACTTGTTTAGAAATGTGCTGGGCGTATAGTAGGTTCTCAAATGTTAAAAATTATTATTCTAGGTCCCAGAATACAGTGCCCAATACATGGTAGCTATTCAGTCAGCATGCACTGAAGGAATGAATGAATCCACCTAAAGACTTGTGCACAAAATGTAGCTCATTTTATACCCTGAATAAGGTTAGCTTTGATAACTGTGGTTTTTTACATTTTTTATTAAATCTTACAATGATCCTATGAGATAGCTTTTGTCTTTATCTTAAGGCAGGTAATTATAAAAAGGTGAACTATTTTTCTAGGACATGAGAACAGGCAAAGTCAGCATTTCAAACCAGATTTGACTTGAACATCACAGTGGGTTCAAAGTCAAAGCCTGAACAGGACAGAAGATACTTGGTGCGCCCTGTTTTGAGTTGGGCCTGTTTAAATCCCTCTTCAAGTCAGGTTGGGTCTTTGATTCTGGGCAGGACTGAACCTACTGATGGGGTCTGAGTCTGAATGACACAGTTTGAACCATAGGAGATTAGGCTAAGATTGCAGCTCTGAAGTCTCAGATTATAGTTGGTTGTGCCATTTATTTTCTAAATTTAGCTCTAGAAAAAAAAAATGTTCTCAAATAGATAATTGTAATTAAAAAAAAAAACCAAAACAACCAAGAAGGGTCATTTTGAGAGTTTTGCTTCTGAAAGTCCTGAACTACAGTTGAGAGGCTAGATGGTTAAGAGTGTGCCTGTCACTGGCTAATGTCTTGGGTGAGGGGCACAAACCCAGCTCTAACCAACTGCCCTCTGGGGACTCAGGATGTGAGTTGTTATCTCAGGTATAAGAGATACACCTAATTTTATCTCAGTGTCTGAGGCTACTCCTAGGAAGGATGTTCTTTGTGTTATACTTGCCAGCAACCTCTAGATATCCCTTCTCCCCCTAAGTCAAGAAGCTACCTCTGCGGTCAGCCTGACTCAGGGCCCACTCAGAGAACCCAGTGTAAGACTCATTCTTGTTCCTGGTCACAAACCTCAGACCAGCCATTCTTGTTCAGCTATAAGGAATGCTCTTTCTAACCTGAACTCTGGACCTAGAGTAATAGCTGTAGTAATTTCTCTTATTGACTGTGTACTACGTGCTAGCTAAGAAGCAGTTAGGAACCAAACATGGGGATTCGTGCAGTTCTCAAACTTGCTGTGCATACAGCTCACCTTGGGACCTTCTGAACATAGATTCAAGCTGAGTAGGTCTGGGATGAAGTCTGAGATTCTATGTTTTTAATAAGCTCTCACATGCAGACCCATGGACACTGGGTTAGTGAAGGCTTTGGTCCTGAATCAGAAACATTTTGACTAGATCTCCAAATGAGTCATGTTGAGAGGTTGTTTTCCTCAAAGCCAATAGGTGGTGTCTTTCCCAAAACTAATTATGCAGTTCTCCAGACACCAGCTGAATGTACATCTCACACGTGACCCCATCTACCTGGAGTGAGAGTCAGATCCCACAAGTTCAAAGGATCTGTCCCACAAGACTGACCCAACTTCAAATTCAAGCTTTAAAGGGGTTATCTAGGCCAACCACATTCCTTCACACCCGACCCAGTTCACTACGAACTTGGGGGTACCCACTACCATCCCTCAGGTTCAGTAACTCATCAGAACAACTCATGAACTCAGGAAAGCACTTTGCTTCTTATGCTCAGTTAATATACAGGATGCAGCTCAGGAAAAGTCAAGTGGAAAAGATGTTTAGAACAAGGTATAAAAGAGAAGGTTCTGAGATTCCATGTCTGTTCCAGGCACAGCACCTTCCCAGCACCTCAGGGTGTTCCCCAACCTGGAAGTTCTCTGAATCTGTTTTTTAGGTGTTTTTATGGAGGTGTCATTCTGTAGGCAGGATTGGTGAAATCATTGTCATTGATAATTGACCTCCATTTCCAGTCACCTCTCTCCTTTCAGGAGGTGAAGATGAGTCAGGACTGAAAGTACCAACTATCTGACTGGACTTGGTCTTTCTAGTGACCATTCCCCATACTGATGATATCTAGGGGCCTCTAGAAAGTCACCTTATTAGCATAAACTCAGGTAGGACCTAAAGGAGATTGTTGATAATGAAAGATACTCCCATCAGTCCTATTACTCGGGAAATGCCCAGCATTTTAGGAGCAAGGACACAGAGATATATATATATATATATATATATATATATATATATATATATATTTATATATATATTTATATATATAATTATGATTGTATATATTTATAATTGTGTGTATTTTTTCCCATTATCCCACATATGTAAAGGTAAATTTAGCAATGTTTTATAGTAATTATGCTTTCTACATGTTCCTTTGCTATTTAGAAAACACTTTCCCATATTATAACTTTTTTTGTTCCTCACCAAACTATTCAATATGTGTAGAGTAGCATTAGCCTTACGGGTGTGACAGTTACATTTGTAGTTCAGATAACTTGCTTGGCTGTCAGAGCTGTGAATATTTAAAAGTGCGCCTTAAACTAGTAAGGTTCATAACACCCCATTCAAGATAAGATGCGGCTTTTCTTTAGAAAGAAAGGAGGGCGGAGACACAGTAATGAAGTGTGAAGTTGACTCAGATTTGCTGAGCCAAATGTTAAAAAGCTGGTGAGTATCCTCCATTTCCCTGGGTTTGGAAGTGGAGGGGTAACTCAAGAGCCAAGTTAACTTTCAGAGTTTAGAGAAGGCATGTCCCAGACTGAGGAGAGAAAACGTGGCAAAGTTTTTTACCAAGGGCTCATCTCAAGTTGCTTATTAATGGTTTGGGTCAAAAGCCAAAAAACATTTTCACCTTTATCTAACAAATTTCAATTTGGGGCATTTATTTAGACTTATATGTTATTTATTGCAGCTTCCTTTTTTAAAGATACAGAATTGGAAACAAATCAAGTGTCATATTACTAGAGGACTGACTAAATTACAGTATTCTGAACTATCCAGCCAGAACAAGAACAAGTGTAGACTCTGTACCAAAACTGAAATAAAAAATTAAAGTATGTATCAACATAGAAAGTATTTATAATTGAGAGTGCAGTGAAACAGATTATAAAAATTTATGCATTCTATTATTGCAATTATGTAAACTGAAGATAGGAATAGCGGTACAGTAAAAGTAAACTGTTTTGATTGAGTGTTGGAATTAGAGATGATTTTTCTCCTTTGAAAGTTTTTAGCACTGTTACTGCTTTTACAATGGAAATGTAAATAGTCTTGCCAATCCCTGTATCTCTACAATTGCTGTGTCCAACAGCTCATGACTAGAGGACAAAAACCATAAACTTCGTTAACCTAATAATGTCTGTTTGAATAAAATAATTTTCTGGATTTTCCTCCTCTAAATATGTCCAGTAAATGACTGAATAAATTATTGTCAAATTCTAAATGATGTCTAGGTGGGTCTGACTTACACAGGCCATGGGGTATTGGTTAGAACAGGTCCTCGTGTCACAGCTTGGAGAATCAGTCACCCACAGTCCAGAGGTACTAAGCAGTGACTTGGCAAGAATCGCTTTGTCAATTATGTATTAATATGCTGTGAATGGAGAAGGTGATGTCAAGCATGAGCCCAAATCAACAAGTTACTTGACAGTTATTTCCAAATGTAGGTTTTAGTTATGATGGGACTTCTTCCTGTCACCCTCCATGGAGAAAACTAATGGCAATTTGAGCGAGTACTTACATATTTAATGAAGGAAAGAGTTGTTCCAGCAACACTAGGATGCTTCCCACTTATCTAATAATTTAAAATATCTTACATGTCAAAAACATTTCTATATCAAAATTCAAAAATGTTTCCATGCTTTTTTTTTTTTAATCCCTGCACACATTTCTTTAATCAATTGAGGCTTTTGGAAGGTGAATCGACTTAGTACTCCTCCAAGTCACCCGTATCACCCGCCTACCCAGCAGTATTAAGTGGCACTTTCACCAACACAGGTATAACAGAGTATGCCAGCTTCCTGGAGCCTCCCATCACCAAAAGGAGCCTGGCCAGTGCCATCACAGTCAAGCAAAGATTCAAGACCTGGATTCTGCCTTCAGGTGTAACTCAATGACTTCCTTCCCAGCAGTGTTCTCCCATTAGTCCAAGCCCACCACATGACTCTATTCCCAGCAGCCTCCTCTTGGATTTTCTCCCTTATGCAGAATCTCTTTATTGTTGCTGATCATGTGTTGAGCAGTTGGCTGGTTCTGTTGGGCCTACAAATTCCTTTCAGAAAATTAGATTATATGGTAAGCCAACAAAGGCATTCATGTTCCTTTCCCTTCTCTCAGAAATAACAATGATTCTAAAAATCTGGAAAATGAATATTTTTAAAATACAGATCTCTGGACATCTATTATTGATGGGAGAAATTCTTTTAAAAGAAGTTCTTCGTGTTTAACTGGAGACATGAACAATACTGAAAAATATAAAGCTTTTCCCTTTCAGTTGCTGTACAACTTAACTGGGATCTTGAAGCTATTTTTAAACAATAACCTCAAAATCAAAATTTAATGCTCGATAAACCTCTAAAGAAACAGATGAGATGACATTACAGCAGTGTGTTTTCCAGTAAAGGATTTGATGACAACTCTGAAGAGTGTATGCGTCATAATTAACGGGAGTAGGGTTCTCCCAGCACCATTTAGAGGCAATGTCCAGTGGATGGGACAATCACTCTTTATGCACACGACCCTCATGCCTGCACTCCTCTCTGTTCCCCTTTGATTAGCTGGCTGACACGACCATGTGATTTGGGACACTTCAATTAGCTCTGGTTAGAGGATGCTTTAGTTCCAAGGTCACACGGCTATGAAATGACTGGATCTGTTCCACCTTACTCCAGAACCCACAACTCTAAGCTCTGTACTTTGCTACCTCCTATTTGTACTGTAATAACTCTCCTGTGGATTTCTATGTAATTCTCATCAGTTTTATTCTCTAGGAAATGGTGACTACATTCCAGGATCCTGTGGGAAGGAGAGAGCGGGGGCCCACTGTCAGTGTAATTAATTTCTCTCTTGCTGAGTCCAAATGAAAATGAAAATAGAAATGAAAACCATGGACACTGTCGCTAACTATGATATTAAAACTAAACTAATGGTTCTGAAACAATTTCTTAGCATTTTCACCTGGAATTCTCCCCGCTGGAAGATAGGGGTGGGGTCTTAATTTGCAATCTCTTGACAGTTCTCTCTGATCTCTTCAGAAAGGCAGACCCCCCACCCCAACAACTCTTTCTGCCCAGACTCCTCCCTGACAGTAGCAGGTCTTTTAGTATCACTTGACAGAGAAACTTTGGGGCAGTACTTAAAACTGACATCTTTACTATTTTCCAGACTTGGCTTTGAATCTCCTCTCCCTGGGCGTGTTACATTGGATGAGTTATGTAAACTCTCTGAAACTCAGCTTCCTCACCTGTGAAGTGAGGACAACACTCTCAGAGAGAATTGGCTTGAACCTAAATGAAATAGTAAACCATAGATACAAAAAAGTTGTGTACTTGACTAACTTGACTTAGTTCTTGAAGCCAGTGATTGGGGGACCCAGGATTTGAACCCACGCTGTCAGACTCGAGAGATCCCCCTATAACCACTTTGCTGTGCAAAGTGATAAGGGCTGCCATGGGTCAATGCATATTTGAGTGCAAGAAAACAGGAAGAACTTCTAACTCAGGACAAGAGTGGAAGGTCAGGGAAATCTTTTTAGGGTGATAACATCCAAGCTGGACGTGGTAGCTCTTAACCAAAAGGAAAAGGCAGGATGTTGGGTGATGAGGATGGGTTGGCAAAGAACGATGTAAAAGGTCAGAAGGCGAGAGAGAACATGATATCTTTGGGTTGCTCATCATAGGTGACTAATCAACATGATGAAAACATGGCTCTGCAAGTGCCTTTCTGTGTCAGAGTAGTTGCATTGAGTAGCTCAGCTGTACGTGGGCGAGTGTGTGTGTGCATAGAGCATCCTGGGCACTATGGCATAAGGCCTGTGTGTTCCTTGTGATTTCAGTGCAATTACAAGTTTCCTAGGGTCAGGACCCAGCTTGTGGACTTAGTTCCTTTTCCAGAAGAGCCCATGGGCAAGATCCGCAGGTACAAATTTATCTGTAAATGACTTAGTAAAGCTACCCTGTTAATAACCAGAAATGTCAACTAGTACCTTCCCTAGGTGGCAAGACTATGGTATGCGGTCAGAATTTGTCTTTATCCATTTGAGTGGACAGTCAGGACTAGCCTGGACTCATGAAGCAGACAACTGACAGGCATTCCCTGGGGTAGGATGATAAACCCCACTTTCCATTGGGTGGGCATTACTATTCTGGGCTCATGTAAATAGTGACTATGCAAATGAAGCTGATTGTTCAGCCCACCAAGGAAAGGTTATGGAACCAGGACCCTCAGTATGACCTGATGTGACCATTTGCCTTTTTATATCTAGAAATATAACAGTTAGCTTTTTGTTTTGTTTTGTTTTTAACAGAAAACATGTGAGTTAATGATTTTTCTACATTCAGTAGGTGTACATTTTCTTATTGCAATTTTTAGGATAATAGAAAAAGGTTTTTTTTAATTAGGAAAAATAATAGCACAATGGGTGAGCGGCAGTGGTCCCATAAGTGGTAGCTCCAGTCCCAAATAAAAGCATTAACACCAAATGGGAGGCCTTCTGAGTTGACCCTGCTCATTCCTTTCATTTATTGAGATTTTGGTTTTGTAGTAAAGAAGCATGAAGGATGTCATCACTTCAAACTCTCTGTGGTTTTGGAGATGTTCTTAAAATACCTTTCTATGCTCTTGAATGGGGAGTGGTTCTGACTTCGCGGTGCTGGCAGTAATCATTTGCATCGATTATTTTTTTACTTGAATTATTTTCAAACTTTGAGAAGTTATAAAAATGGAGCAAAGAGCTCTTACAGCCAGTAATACTCTCAGGTCCATCTGTTGTTGACATTTTACTCTATTTGCTTTCTCTACCTACCTGTATAATTTTTCTGACCACATTGAGAATAAGTTGCATGTCACACTAATTAATCCCTGAATACTTCCCTGTTCATTTCCTAAGAATAAGGACAGTCACCTCTGAGCACAGTGCAGTCATCAATCTCAACAATTTGACACTGACAGATTACTTTTATCCTCACTTTTATGATCTCTAGTTCAATGATAAGTTGACCCCAAAATGCCCCTTAGAGCATTTTCTCCTCTGGTGTTGGCCCATCTAGCTATGCCTGTAGATGTAGATTTTGTGTCTCTAATTATCTTCTTTCAGAAATTTTCTCAGCCTTTCTCTTCAGTGACACTGAGAATATTTTCGGAGAATATAATTCCTTCCCTGTTTAAATTTAAATATTCCTAGTTTGGGGTACATCTAATGTCCCCCCCAGTTAGGTTCACTCATTTCTCTTGGCTATGACATTCACTGCAATTCTGTGGAATATCTAGTAATCTGATGGGTCACTGCCTCCCAAACAGGATCACTTTGTGGACAGTGTGTCACCAGCCTGGGGCACACAGCATGGGCTCATCCCTGCCATTGACCCCCTGGGCTAGTCACCCTCCTGAGCCTCAGTTATCTCATCTATAAAAGGAAGATGCTGAGTTAGAGGACCTGTTTTAATAGTCCTTTGGATTAGGCCATTCATGAATTTTATGAATCCAGAGCAGATTCTTGTGTTCAAAGGCAAGTAATACCCCTATTAAAAGTGAAAACAGTAATGTCAACTTTTAGTTGCCTGCATCTTCGGAGAGCTCTGTCTCAATTTGCAGGCAACACTGAAATTTTAAACTAGAAAAGTCCATTGTATCTTGATAAGTGAGGAAGAAGATTATGTCTTGGCCTGGATACAAAATACAGTTTATGTCATGCAGATAAACTGACACATTAACACTGAGGTTCCAAGATATTCACATATTTCAAAACATATACCTAGGATCTAAAGCCTTCTTTCTGGCTGATAACAAGATTCCTGTAATAACACGCATTTAGCGTATTTTCCAAATACCCAAAGGCATGCATGGCTTTAAAGAACACATATGCATTTCATTGCAGTAACCCACTTTTGTGCTTAATTAAATTCCATTTGGCAGAAGTGGCAATTTGAATTTGATACACTATTATCGCATCCAGTTACCGATATGCCTCTCAGGCTCCTGCCTTGGCCACCCCCGTTATACCCCCGTTATAAAGCACTCTGTAGCAGAAAGGAGTCTGCAAAGCTGCCAAAAACAGGCTGTGCATTCCCCAGGACAGCCCCCTAAGACCTAGAAAGCTCAAGGGGGACGTGGGCTGGCTGCCTTGGAAGGCTCTTCAAGTGCCCCTTGGCCCGACAGGGAACTCTTTGCTCGGTAATAGCAAATGATGAGAGACCTTGTCCAACATTTGCGTTTGTACTTGGTACTCAGTTGGGATCTCAGACATTTGTGTTGGAAGCAGTGTTCATGTAGGAGTATAGAGTTGCAAGATAGTTTACAAAGCATGTGTGCTTATATTTCATGGGAGGCGACTTGGAGGAGGGAAGGCAGCAAAGAGCAACTTAGAGATGTTGAACCCATGTTCGAAATCTGACTTTAGCACTTCCTAATAGTACAGCCTTAGGCAAGTCACTTAGCCCTTTAGAATCTCCTTAGTCTGCAAAAACGGGCCATATAGTGTCTCCTGTTGTGGTGAGGAGTACAGAAGAGTTACCTATATATAAAAGCTGCCTGCCGGGAAGGTACAGAGTTGGCATTCAGCATGTACTTCCTTATCCTTTTCTTCTTTCCTGTGAATATAGGTAGGCAGGATAGCATAGCTAGTTTTCTTTCATGTGGGAGAAAATATAAGGTTATAACATTTTAAAGTCTCTTAACTGGTAGAGTCCCAGAATGGATTTGAACTTGTAATTTTTCACTTAGCCCATTAGATTAGCTCCATTACTGAGCTGTGTCTTGAAACCTGACTTTATCACTGAGCTGGTTTCAAAAAGGATTGTGGGAATAGGCTTTTTAATTAAGAATGTTTAACTAGTTTTAGATTTACAGAGAATTTACAGAAATAGTACAGAGAGTTCCGATATCTTCCTCATCCAGTTTCCCTGATTGTTAACAGCGACATCACTGTGGTCTGCTCATTGCAACTAAGATATCAACATTGGTACATTACTATTAACCATTAATCACTATATGACTATAATACTATCAAGTAAATTCTTTATTTGGATTTCACTAACATGCTCCTAATAGCTTTGTTCTTTTCTAGGAGTTCACCCAGGAGCTCATGTTACATTTAATTGTCCTATTTCTAGCTTCCTCTGCTCTGTGGAAGAGTCTCAGACTTTCATTGTTCTTGATGACCTTGACAGTTTTAAGGAGTACTAGTTAAGTAAAATGCCCCTCATTTGAATTTATCTGATATTTTTCTCATGGTTAGACTAAGGTTAGACTAAGTTTGGGGAAGGAAATACTTTCTCTCCTGTAAACATTTTTATTGTTCGTCTCTAACACCCTCAACTGGGATCAGAATTGAGATTTTTGTCTTACTAAGCACAAAACTCCAATCCAAGGTAAAAACCTTTGGCCCAACCCTGGACTGCTCAGATTTCCCTCATATTCTATGTCATTACATAAAATAGCATGACTTGGCTTACTCATGTATTTAGTCACCAGATTGCTTTGGGTAAAATCTTCTGTGATAGTCACCATATTGGAGTAACAAAATATAACTCGAATAAAATTTCTGAATTATTCACAGGGTTTAAAATTAAGTTCCATTTTCCCATCACATTTAGACAGTCTCTTCTCTTTGCAGACTTCCCTTGTTGTTTCTTTTTTCTTTATACATTTAGACCCTTTAGTACCATCTTTATTATAGGATCTAGAGGATTCATTCCTAGGTTAAAGACTATTTGCATATGATAGCTACTTGGGTAGGTCAACACTGCCCATTAGGCATATTTACTCACCCACATGTGCCATGAAACCATCTCAGTTGTTATGTCAAGTTTTTATTAGTGTACACATAATCTTGCTTCACCTGAGATTATATGCTACTTCAGAAAAGTGAGACAGAGAAAACTCATGTCTCAAAGCATGATTTTGTGTTGGTTGGAACACACATAGTGCTTTGCCTCATGAAAATATGAGAGGACAATCAGAATAGTAACAAGGAGTACTCCAAGAATATATATGTGAAAGATTCAATAGCCATAGATGTAACGTAATTCAAGCCAAGTACCATCCAAGTTTGCCAATAAAATGAATGCACACAAAATGTCTACAAATTAGTATGGGTAATAACTGTCCTGAACCGAGTAAATATTTACTTGATGAGTATTTTTTAGACTTCTCTTTTCCAGACACTGATAATTACTAGGGTAATAAATAATTGTAAGACATAGCCTCTCACTTTGAAGAGTTCATAGTCCAAGTGAGGGGCATGGATAAGGACCCAGATAACTAGGTTTCAATATAGTCGATGTTGTAGTGAAAGAAAGATATGACCAGCTTCACCTGAGTAGAACTCAATGCTTCCCACGTGGTGGGGCCTCTCTAGTGGGTCTTGAAGTATGATTAGGAGATCATGAGGCAGAGAAAAGGCACACAGGTTGATCCTTGCAAGTAACAACCTGATTTGTTGAGAAATTAGTTGTCAAGTATCATTGAAGGAGAGACATTGTAGTGTGAGGTGGAGAACTTCAGGGTGGTAGGTTGGAGCCAGATTTTCCAACATCTGTCTGTTTACCATCTTCCTTTGTTGGTTTTTCATTCTGTAGGTTTTAAAGTAACATTCAAGGATTATGAGATGATATTTTTATTCTAGAAATATCACTCATAGATGATGCTTTGGAGGCTGGAGGCAAGTTGAGAAACTGGTTGGGAGACTCTTGCAACAATCCATCCAAGAGATGATGTGGGTGTGAAATCACCAATGACCAACATCTGTGGCATTTATTTACTGTCTCCTATGTTTGATGAAACACCTATCTCATGTTACGCATCATAAAGACAATAAAATTATACAGTTCTTATGACAAATAATTCCACTTTCTTAGATCAGTCAAAAGCAGATAAGTGTAGGCAACAGGGAAGTATTTACTTAAGATGCAAAGCAAGGGAGTGTCCAGGAAATAAGTTAGTGTGAGATGCCCACCTCAGGTTCAGACTGCAGCCCTCCAGAGCAGAAAGAAGCCCACCAAAGCATAATTTCTTATTCACATTCCCCCCTCTTTGCTTCTTGATCTCCATTCCTCCTGTTGATTCTACCACTTATATTATGCATGGAAGAAAAGAGCTAACACAAGGAGTTTTCTAATCATATAGCCATGTTTTTAGCAATCTACATTAAACTCATTTGACACACTGACAGGGAACAGGGAGAAAGAGAGATCTTTATAAGTTTAAATGTTAAATCCTGTCCTATCATTCAGTTATATGTCATAGAAAGAAAAATAAATTTGGTAAATGAGTCAAGTTAAAACAAGGAGAAGAGCATATTCTGTTCTTTGGTAAATTTTCCTCTGCCAAAGCTAAAAGTTCCACAGTTTCCCAGACCATATACAAGGTGAAAGGTTAAAAAACCTAAGAGCTATGTGCAAGGTCCTAGGAGACAAGGGAGACAAAGGAAATTCATGGAATTGACAAGGGTTAGAAGATGGTGTGGTGGGTGATCATGGAACATAATTTAAAGAATACTTAGAATTAGCTCTCTTTTAGTTTGAACAACTATGTAACTGGTTGTTTCCATTCATTTCTGTAAGTGGCACTGATAGGAAGAGCAAGAGGCATCAAAGCAGAGGAGAGAGATCCTTGAATAAGATGTGAGAGCTGAGTTCAAGTCCAACTTCAACCTCAACACCTGTGAGACCTTGAGAAAGTCACTTCAACATTACCTAAAATAAAATTAATTCATCTACAGAATACATTTTCTCCTTCAGTAAAATGAGAGACTTGGGTTAGATAGATCTCTCAGGTCTCTTTTACTCTGATAAATCATTTACTCGATAATGCATAATCTGTAAAGAACTACTGACAGCCTCTGTGGAGTGGAGGGCCTCAGTGACCCTTCCCTGGTTACCAAGAGTGATCTGACCACCCTCATAAAACTTGAGGGTTACATTTAAAGTGAGATCACGAGTGAAAGTAATTAGCACAGAGCCTAACAGCTAATAGATTCTCAGTAAACCTGTGTCCTTTATCAGGTCTCCCATCTATTAGAAAATATTTATTGAGCACCTTTTATATGCCAGGCAATATTCCGGGAGCAGGGTAGTAGCAGTGAATAAAAGGTATGTTACTGCCTATATGAATACGTACCACCAGCACAGCATCTTCTTCTGATCCTTCCTCCTGGACTCTCTCTTTCCCTCTTCTCTTCAGCTCATTTCTTCTCAGCTCAAGATCTTGTAGACCTTGGTTGGCTGGAATCTAACCCCAGGAATTATATAAATCAGAGACCAGAAGGACTGGTCCATATGACTCTGAATGTATTTACTCGGTGCCCAAGACTTGGGGAAGGCTGTGGACAAGTGAGTACAAACAGTGTCGAGTAGGTGCAGAGTTTAACAGATGAAGTGGATAATGAGGTTGTACATCAGGATTCCCGACATCTAAAGGCGTTGAAACACTAAACTGGTCACTTCCTTCATTGAAATGTCTGCAAAACTATATATACATAGAAGCGTATTTAAAAAATGGAGAAGTGTGCACTCTACCTGCATTTACTCAACACCAACTTGTAGGCTGGGCAAGGTGTTGACTTCCCAGAGGTGAATAATGTTTAATTTTTGCCTTTTAGGAGCACACATTTTCCTGAGGGAGGTGGACATAAATCTCTGTACATTGTGCTGACTGCTTTTATAGATGTATAAATCCAAGAAACTGCGTGATGCAAAGCTGCATAGTTTGACCTCATCATTTTAATATTGCCATTTTATTCTCACTGAGGTAATGTGAAATGTTTTTCTGAAATTAAACAACTCTGAATGTATCAGTCTTATTTTTAAGTAATGAATCATCCCTAAATAATTCAGATAGAGACAGTCAACATACTCATATATTTGAATTTAAATTGACCAAAGTTTAAATTATCTTAATGACATTTTTATCTGCAAAATATATCCAGAATTTAAAAAAAAAGCGTGGTAAAATAACCTACACAACCACAGTAAATCACAATGAGACAGATTTCATTTGTAAAAGTTAATAAAGGAGGGGAAAAATCTGATAAATTTTAAAATGTCCTTATTGTGGTACATGTGGAAAAGTCTCTGTGGGCATAATTTGAGTATAAATATTAAGATAGAGAAATTCATATCATTTCGCTGTGCTAGAAATAGTATTGATCAAGGAATTCAGGTAGTATAGTGTCTGCCTATAAATAATACACTTTGGAAATAATTCATCAGGGTTACAGTCCAGTAGCAGTGAGCTTCAGGGGTTAAAGAGCAGACTGAATAGGTGACTATTAGATCTGGAAGGGTAACTGAAAATCTCCACTTAAGTTGTCTTTATAATAAGTGAATGAAACTTTATGCATGCAGTCAATTCAATTCATTCTAGTGAACCGTGGATCAATGTGTAACATACTGTGGTTACTTGGGAAAAGTTTGTTGAGTGAATGAAAAATGACAAAACTAATGGAAATAAAAAAGGAGCGCATACCCCTGGCTCTCACAGTATCACTAATCTACCATTGAACAAAAATACCTCCTATCATTTTGTAATGTAATAATTTGTTTTTATTGTTCTCATTCCCATAAGAGGGTGATTTTCTAAAGGGCAGGGACTGTGTTTTTTATGCACATTTTTATATCCAGTGCCTGTAACTGAGCAGGCATTCGGAGAATGTTTGCTAAATAAATGAATGACAAAATTTTATGTTAAAGGTCAGGTTCCTTTGTTTATAAAAGTTGAGATGTTTCCCTCTTATTTCATTTTCATTGTAATAGAAGTTCAGATGGGAGCCAGGGGCACATACATGGTTTTGAGGTCTGATTAGAAAATAGACTTTGTAAAGGTAACACCTACATCATTTAGGGGAAAATATGAACTAAGACAATGCTTACCAAGAGTTCTCTAGATCTGGTTTCCACTTCTCTATTTCCCTGGAGACCCCTGGCTCAGTTTGGTCTGTTCTTCTGAGTAAAAAATTTTGGCCCCAGTCTTGACAGCAGCTTGGAGGCAGATAGGAACATTATTTCATGAAGTAATTTAGATATGATTTTTTAAAAATCTCATCTTGGCACCAACTGTGAAGAGCTTGGGTTTAACCTGTTATTACGACATTGCAGAGAATAATAAATAGGCTACAAAGTGGAAAACTGCAGCTTGTGAAGAAGAATGGACTTGAGTTGCTATCTGCATGCAAGCTGCTTACCATTAAATGAAAGGACCCTCAAAGAAGTGAAGTGCTTTAAGTTAGTTAATAGAGAGTCCTCATTTCTCCAGATGATTACAGAAAAAACACTTGAGGGATTCCCTCTTTGCTCTAACTTCCAGAAAGATTAGGTACTTGGAATTTTATAACCAAAGAGTCTATAGCCAAGGATAGTTGGAAATGATTGATATTAGGCCCTGGGTTTTAAGCTCTGGTCATGATTCATTATTACAAATCCTGCTCAGATCGCCTACCTTTAGTATGTCTCAGAGAGCCACTTCATTACTTAGCCCTGGAAGGGTACAGGATGCTGGCTGATCTGATTGCTGGAAAGTCCAGCACTTCAAGAGATGGGAGGTAAAGAATCAGCTTTGTATGAATTTGGGCAAGTTACCCACTTTCTCCAGGCCTTAGTTTCTTTATCTATACAATGTTAATTGAATGAGTAAAAGCATTTAGTACAGAACTTGGCAGACAACAAATGTCCCAGAGTTGTAATAAGAACTAAGGGACAGAGGTGGGAAGTGATTAGCTCCATGTCTCAAGGACACTCATGACCTCCCTCCCTCCCTCCCTTCCTTCCTTCCTTCCTTCCTCCTTCCTTTTTCTCTGTCCCTTTCCTTCTCTGTGTGTGTGTGTGTGTGTGTGTATATATATTGAAGACTTCTTTTATTGAGGTTATTTTGATTTACAAAATATAAATTTAGATGTGCAAGTTCACTATTCATCAAATACATGATAACATACCACACCCACCATCAAATTACCAGTATTCTTCCTCCACTGTCCATTGAACCCACCACCTTTTGCTCCCCGCCTCATCTCTTTCCCCGCTGGTAACTTCAGTTCTATTGTCAGTGTCCAAGAGTTCATTTTTGTTTTGTCTGTTCCTTTACTTTTTTTCCTTATATTCCACACAAGAATGAGATCATTGGGTATTTGTCTTTCTCCTGACTTATTTCACTTAGCATACATCCCTTTAGTTCTATTCAGGTTTTACAAAGGTCAGGATTTAATCTAGTTTCAGAGCTGTGCAGTATTTTATCATGTATATACAGCACATTTTTTTTTTATCCATTCATCTGCTGATGAGCACTTAGGTAGTTTCTAATTACTGGCTTTGTAAATAATGCTGCAATAAACATGGATGTACATACATTTCTGTGAATTAGTGTTTTCTGGGTTTTGGATAAATACCCAAAAGTGTTATGATGGGTTCAAATGGAATTTCCATTCTTAATTTTTTCAGGACTCTTCATTTCTACTTTTTAATTCCACATCCTTTTCAGTTTTGTTTACTCATTTATTTTAAAATACTTTATTGAGATTAAATATGAAAAATATATAATTAGCCACTTTGATTGAATAATACCTAGCATTTATTACATTACAATGTTATACAGCCATCATCTTTATCTAGTTTTAAACTATTCAGTCAATACAAAGTAATGTATCCCCTCAGTTCCCTTTCTCCCCAGCCCCTGGCAACCATCAATTTGTGTTGTCTCTTTGGAGTTACCTTTGGTGGGTATTACATATAAATGGAATCATTCATTATATAAATATTTGTTTCTAGCTCTTTCTCAGCATAATGTTTTGAAGAATTTTTTAAAATATGGCAATCTATTTTTTAATGCTTAAGGTAAAATTTGCATATAATTAAACACACAGATTTCAAATTAGAAAACTTTAAGTTTTTTATAAAGACTTGTACAGTTACCACTAAATCAAAATATAGAGCATTTCCAACTATTCCAGAAAGTTATCTTTTAAAAATGAATTTAATTCTAAGCATTTTATGGTTTTATACTATTATAAGTAGTGTTTTCCTAAAGTTTTATTTTATGATTGCTTATTGTCCTTATAAGACATATCAACATTATATCCTATAGCTCAATAAGTTCACTTCTGAATTCTGATAGCTATTTTTTTGATGGTAGATTCCTTAAAACTTCCTACATAAACAATAATATATTCTGTGAATAAAAAATTTAACTTCTTTTTACAATCGTCAGGACTTTTTCCTGCCTTATTGCTCTGGCTACGACCTTCCGGTCATGAGACTGAGACATGAGCGTCTCCTGCCACAATAAGTCTGGGAATGAATCTTAGTGTGGATCACTCTAGTGGAATAAGAAAGGCAAAAAGGAAGCAGAAAAGGAGATAAGAGATGGAAGGGCTACAGAGCAAATTCTACCACTTACCAATGTGATAAAATAAAATTCACTCAGACAGATAAATTTGAATGAACTGGAGACCACTCAGTTTTTTTCAGTAATACAACTTTAGTTTTCTCAGTCCTTAAGACATTCTCCAAAAGTAGAGAGTTTATCTAGACTTTCCATGTGCATTATTCCTTTCTGTTCCTCATAGAGAATCAAGTAAGCAAATACATGAGTACCTATTTTTTTGAGGTGGGGAAACTGAAGCTCAGAAAGATGAATGACTCTCCCAAAATCACACACAGAACAAATGTCAGATCTGTGACCAGAACCCCGTCTCACACCCTGTAGCCTAGATTCTTTCTTCAGTCTGCTGCTTTCTCACAGAGATAATGCAGAAACCCCAGCCTGCATGCAGCTTCAGGTGACACTTGCAGCTGAGGACAGGACAGATCCCAGACCAAGCGAAGAGCGTGTTTCCCTACTGAAGGACGTGCTGATGCCACACAACGTAAACCATGCTTACTGACTGACTAGTGCCCATTATTAAGACGTGGTCCAGTTTCCATCTCAACAAAGGAGATGCTGGATGGGGTTTATAAATTTTTCTGCCCAGGCTAGTCCCCAACTTTTCTTAGAATAAGAAAGTTAGCATAGCACCAAGCTGAAAGACAGATGAGACTTTAGATAATTGAAGGTATGAAAAGAAAGTGACCCTAAGAAAAGGAATCACCTATTGGGTGAGAGGAGTCTGATTAAATCTTCATGTACTGAATTTCGAAGATATCTTTCTGAAGATGGAAACTATGTGGAATGGTCAGCATAGGAAATCGTGCAATTTTTCGTATGTAGTCTGGTTTTGCAACCTCACAGCTTTTCTTCATGTCTTTCTCTCTTCCTAGGTTTCTCCTTTTCCCTTTGACCAGTGACGACCTTCTACTCATTCATCTAGCCCAGGTAGGCATTGCATGTTCATTGAAGGCCTCAGTGGGCTTTGGGGAGTGTTCTCTTCTCCTTCCTTTGAGTTTTCCTCGTACCTCTTCTCTACATACTTCTAAGAAATGAGATGCAATAATATTACCTAAGTGTATTGAAATAATTTGTGTATGTTTTCCCATTCAGCTCTTGGGTTCTTGTGGCAGGAGTTTGTATCTTATTCATCTCTTCTCCTCAGGACCTCCACAAATGCTGACACAGGGTAGTTTCTCAAAGGCTTTTTTGGTAAACAGTGAAAATACAACACTGGAAAACTCTTCTGTTAAACGTACCTTATGTAACTAGGAAAAACCTCATATATATTTGCATATTGTTTCTAGGTTAGATGCACTACTAAATAGAAATAAATGTGAGTATTTAATGAGACTTCTCTGCTTGTAGTCATGCTGTGGAAAAGAGAACATTGCCACTGCTTGTAGAATTTATTGTCGTAGAAGATTACATGTTGCTTTTGGAATGCATGCCGTGTTACAGAAAAGGAAAGACTAGGAAAATGGGTGAACATGTTGGTAAAAATATATTTAATATCTAAAATTATATTTGAATATGTTCTTTTTCAAATTAAAGAGCATAGGTAACAACTCAGTTGTGCATTCACCTAGATAAGAGTTGAACAGATCTAAATATAAATCTTGCCAGTTATTTCTTTTTGTCTGTTCAGTGGGCATACCTTCCCAAATAATATTTGATTTTGTTGTTTGTCCTTGAACGGACAGTGCTTCAAAAGTATTTTGGCAAATGTAAAACTATCTGTCGTTAAAATTATTTTGATGTAAAGATGCCAATTGCCCCCTAATAAGTCCATAAGGTCAACCCAATCCCAATTCAGAAGTCCACGGAATAATTTGAAATTTTCCGAGATACTTTCAATTTCATCTAGAAAAATATAGGGTAGGGTTAGTCATGAACACTTTAGAAAAGAGGAATTATGACGGCTTCCCTACACCAGGATGTATGAAAGCACATTATAAAATTAGCTTAACTAAAAACGTGTTGATAGAGAGGTAGAGCCAGCCAGCCAGATAGCACCCCAGATTTTAGTAAATAACAAAAATGTGATGCCAAATTAGGAAGGAGCACAGAGGATAGCCAGTGAGTGTGCGGCACAATTGATTAGTAGTTTGGAAAAATTGTAGCTAGTGCTATATGTAGTCATGACTACGTACTTTCTAACCATGTTTTTCATTTTCACAGAAAATCCAGAAGTAGACACTATTATTATCACCATTTTACAGATGAGGAAATTGAGACACAGACAAACTAAGGAATTTATCCAAGTTTATACAACTACTTAGGAATAGAGCTGGAGTTTGAACCGGACAGTCTAGAGCCTATTAACCACGCTGCCATGCTGTCTTCCAGCCGATGCCTTGCAGCAAAGGTGCATTTCATACGGACTAAAGTTTACAAAGTCAACTTAATACCAGAAGAAAATTTAAATAAACCTTTCAATAATTTTGGTATGCATAAGGCATTTTAAAGAGACATTAAAGTCAGAAATTCCAAGAAACAGATAGCTTTGACAATATGAAAATGTAATCATCTTAGCATAGCCAAACCATCAAAAATACAAATATAGAAAATTAAGCAAACCAACCAAACTGCAGTAAAAATACAGATAATTAATGTTGCCAAATGACTAGTTGGAACATAATAAGTAAATACATAGTTAATTATTAGTAGAGGAATGAATAAAAAATATTCAATAGAAGATTGATGAAATATCTCCTTGTGCCTCTATGCACCATGGAAAATCACTGTTTTTAAAACAGTGTAGACTATTATTTATTGGCATAGAAGTATGTCTGTGACACCTGAGTTAACAGAAAATTATGAACTTCCACTGCGACCCTATCTTGCGTGGGTATGGAGGGGGAAGCATGTGGGTGTGTATGCCAGTGGGTGTGTATGCCAGTGGGCGTGTGTGTGTTAGAGTATGTGTATATAGGAACATGCCTGGAATGATAAACTAGAGAAGATATTAGTAGTATGGTGATGGATATTACTTTTTTCCTTTGTATTTTTATCGATACATAAAATATGTATGTGTTTCTTCATTTAGGAGGTGGTCTAAGCCTTGAATAATCTTTTTCCATAAAGTTAGTAGGAGAGGAATAGTCCAGGAACATTATACATTTATTTATTTCTATAGCATAGTAATTCTATGCTTTGGCAGCAAACTTATCATTTGGGGAGAAAGGCTTATAATAAACAACCAATGAGACCATAAAGTTATTAATTTCTACATTTAAATTTCATTATACTCTGAGAACATGACCTATAAAATGCCTACTTTGGGAAATATTTGGCTTTCTTTTTAAAGCCAAATATATGATGTATATTTGTAAAAGTTCCGTAAGATCTTGAAAAGAAAATATATTCTGTTTCTTCCTCTGAACTCACTATGCATATATAAAATTAATTTACATTATTCAAACCATCTCTGTTCTTGGTTGGTTTTCTTCTACTTGAACTGCCAAGGCTGGAGTGGCATTTTAAAATTTTCAGTATAGAATTTTCTGAACATTTTGCTGATTTTTTGAACATCTATATTCTTGAAATCTCTGTGGAACTGTGTTTTGATCAATATACAAATATACTCCCTTTTCCCTTTACTGCTACTTGTTGTGCATTATTTTTTGTTTGAAATTAATATTGTGATGCCCACTTCCTTTTTGTTTGAACTTGCTAAAACAGAAGTGTTTTTATCTATGTCCATGTTTTTAATCTTTTCAAGTTATTTAATACTTTGGTTTTAAAGGTGTATCATATTGGGTTTTGATTTCTGAGCATTTGTGTGTTCACAGTTGGTATGTTTGGACTTATTTCTATGATCTTTCATACTGACTTATTTCATTAGAGCTTTTTTCTCCAAAGCGGAATGCATATAACCTAGCTGCTTTATAAGATCATTTGTTGGAGACACAGATGAAAAATTTTTTTTATTCAAAAATGAAGAAAGATGTGAAGTTTCACTAATACTTCTAGAAATTGATACTGGTACTTTGCTTAGGTCCACGAATAAGACCTACCTGGCCATTTTATTCATTTCAAGGTAGAAAAGAGTGATTTCCAGAAGTCGGGGTGAATGACAGTGACTCTTGTCCATCTTGCTCGCTTTGTTTAATTCACTGGACTGAGAGTGAGGCAGTGTAGTGGACTTAAGAGATATTTCATTTTACTTTTCTTTAATATAATTCAAAAACTTGTCAGGGTTCTTAAAATGATTAAAAAATAATGAGGTTAAAAGAATGTCCCGGTTACAAACTCAAGAGAATAACTTCTTTCACACCCACTGATCCCATCAACAATGGTCTAGCTAGCACTCCTTTGTCTTGTCAGTGGAGATTCACCATCAGTCTCGTCTTGAAGTAATAGTGTTTGCAAAACTGGACTTTTGGAAATGTTTCCATTGCTATATGATACATTGTGGAAAACAGTATAAACATTATACCTATACAATAATCTCTCATATCACCACACTTAAAAAAACTTGAAATAGAAATTCATCCTGTTTAAAACTTGTAGAGCATTTAAAACCCAATCATTGAAGTATGACCTCTAAAAAATACGGATTCCTTTTGAAGATCTCTAAGCGGATATGGAATCTGGAAATTTACTACCAAATGTCAACCATAACAGTTACATAATTGGTAGTGATAACAGAATAAGAGTCATGATTATTAAGTATAGTCAATTTGCCTTAAATTTGTCTGTCTCTGTAAAGGATCTTATTTAGCTATTACAGTCATGAAAAACAATTTTGAAATAGAAATGGACCTAGAATTGCACTTTTAAATTGCTATATTGCAAGGTGTCGAGCCAAGATTTTCAAAAATGTGGAAATCATTTGGTTGCCACTGAAAGATATTATTTTAGAGAATGGAAAAATTGTGCTATTAGGAAATGTAATAACTTAAAAATTATTTTTAATTTTAAGTTTATCTTTTTCTTTCGGTGATTCTGTTACCAGGAATATGAACAGATACATAAAAACATGCATGAATTTATAGCTAAGTTATTAAGAAATCACTACAGTGGAAATACAGTGCTCAAAATCTCACTGATAAAAATAAACATTTTTTATTTGTGCTTTATTTTTCCCTTTATTTGAAAAATCTATTTAATATAATTTCTCTATTGATGTTGAGAATGAAATCATATTTATTTCCATTTTATAAGAAATTTAACCTTTTTATTTATGTGTTTTCTTACATGTCCTCATTTTTATAGATAATAATTTGTGACTTTGACTCACGTTATTTCATCATCTTTTGAGAACTGTTATTAATATCCACATTAAATTTCAAAACCAATTTTTAAAAATAACCATAGTTTTATTTTCGTCTCTGAGGCTCTTCTACCCAAATTTCCACATTCTTGAATGCTTTAATTTTGGTTTATGCCTTGCTTAAATCTTCAAGTCATTTTTATCCTACTGCTTTTTAAAAATTACATGTAGTGATACAATTTCCAAGTCTTACATCCTTCAGTGTAAATTCTTCAGCCTCATGTATATAAAGCAATTTTTTAGTTATAGACTTTTTTGTCACTTTTTCTCCTCAAAATTCCTTAGGTATTATTCCATTGTTTTCTAGAAGTTGGTAATGTAAAGCATCTGTTTTATCTTTATAATATGTCTTCTGTTATATTCCCCTGAGTGTGACAGTTCTGGATTTTCCTGGGTTCACTCCTGTGGCTACAGTCTTCACGCATTCACTTGGGGCTGGAGGAAAAGGGTCTAAGATGCATAACCTGGACCTTGGTGCTGGTCGTTTTAGGGTCTTTCTCCATCTAGTCTCTCTGCTGACCCAGACTCCCTTACATGCCAATGGGTGCTTCAGTGGGTGTGGACAGGAGCTCAAGACCTAGGCTCTAGAATACACACAATGTCACTTCTGCCACAACCAGTGGTCTAAATGGTCGCAAGGCAAGCTAGAGTCTATCCACCCCTAGATGGAGGGTGTGGTATTGTGATTTGTAATGAGAAATAAATATTTGATCTTCATCATATTCCTAGCACAGAGTTTCCAGAAGCTTGGGAATCTCCAGATTATCTTACCTGTCTTTATCCTAATGAGGTGACCTGTGGCTAGAGGCCTCAGGAGGCAGCTGGTTGCCAGGGGAGCCAATCAGGAAATTAGAGGGCTGGAACTCTCTTTCCTACCCCTGGACTTGTGGGCAGGAGGGGTACAGGTGCTGGGGATGGACTTCGTCACCAGTTGCAGTGATTTAATCAACTCTGCCTACATAATGAAGCCTCCATAAAATTCTTAACCAAAGAGGTCTGGATAACTTCCAGGTGTGACGCATGTGGAAGTGCTGAGAGGGTACCTCTTCCCTGAAACCCTGCCCTAAGCATCTCTTCCATCTGGCTCTTCCCGAGTAGCAATTCCTTCATAATAAACTGGTACTTTAATTAGCGCACTGTTTTCCTGAGTTCTGTGAGTCATTCTGACAAATTATAGAAGCCAAGTTAGGGGTTGTGGGAACCCCTCATGTATAGCTGGTCCATGAAAAGCACAAAAGACAGGCTGAACTTTTGACTGGCATCTGAAGTAACTTCTGGAATCTGATGCTGACTCCAGGTAGATAGTATCAGAATTGAATTGAATTTTTTTGGACAGCAAATTTATATTCACAGAGAATTGGAGAAATGCCTGGTGTGTCTGGGGGCAGGGAGCTAATCTGGTGTCAGAAGTGAAGTATTGCTGTGAGTTGAGTATGGAAAAGTTTTCCTTTAATTAGTGTAGAGAGGAAATCACATTTTTCCTTTCAAAAGACATAGTAAAGTCATATTGAAAAGAGATGTGAATTCTGGGAGAGAAGGAATATGCAGCTATAGCAATAGCTACAGCCAACCAAAATGCCAACATTCTACTCAGCAGTAGATGTTCATTTTTCGCCCTCTGCTTGATGACTCAGGGTCCCTTGATTCCTTTTGGCTAAAAGGATCTCTGAGTCCTTTCTCTTTACCTTTCAAAGCAGACAGATGCGGTGGAGAGGGTACTTGGGCTTAAACAGCCTCACCTGGAAGAGATGCTTCCCTTCTGTGCATATTCCTTTGAAAGAACACCTCATATGACTGTACCCCGGGGAGAAGGAAGTGCCGCTCCTGAGTATGAAAATGGAAGGCGTGGGGGAGACAGGACTTCCGGGTGATAATTAGCCGTGTCTACCACATTCAACAACGGTTTTTACTTTCACTGTTGACTTTTACCAGACTTATTCAGAAGCCCTCTGAAATTTTTTGAGACACAAATTAGCATATTTATGATCTTATTTCTTAGAGCAGATTTTAAAAAAATGATTTCTCTTTACAAGGTGATTTCCACATTTGGAGCTGCATCATGTTTTCAGGCTCTCACACTCCCAGGATAGTCCTGTTTGGGTGGCCTCCCACCTGAAGTGGCTTCTCGCCTTCGTTGTGAGTTCTTTCTTCGTAGGATAGTTCCTGGCTCAAGGAGAAAGTCGAGCAGCAGGGCTAGCATTTTGATTGTTGCGTTTTTCTTTCCCAAGTCTTCTTGTTACCCTCACAAGTTAGGTGGTCTTACAGGAACTGCCTGAATCTCTTCCACTTGCTTGCTATTCCTTCTCTGTTTCAAGGACAGTGATGGCGCCTTCGTTCCTGACCATCAGCCTATGTGAAATATACATTTTCTGGCATGTTGCTCAAATGTATGACAGCCTTCCTATTTTCCAGAGCTGATGCTGGTTTTCCCCAGATTTTATATCCTTGGACCATCCCATTCCGTTGCACCAAGGGTGGAGGGCTGAGTATTCACACTTGACGCTGACGTCACCATCAGATGGAGGGGAATGACACAGCTGTACATTGAAGTGCTTGTGGAAATTATACAGCCTATGATATCAGTTTCTTTAAAACACCTTGTAAACTTTCACTTTTGCAGAACTATCATAAATCTGTTTAATTCAACAGTTTGCCCTAAGTCCTCCAGCGTTCCACTGTTTCTGCTTGACTGAAACTTTGCACTGTTGGAAGTTGTTAAGAATACCGTATGTTGCAGCCACATTCTCCATATCTGATCATCGAAAATAGTGATAGCTACAGTCCATGTGTATCCATTTAGTGAATAGTTCTGAAGCCAAGCAGCGGAGCCAGAAGTGGTGGCGAACCCTGGGAAGTGGGGTGCAGATTTGAGCTTTGCCTTCAGGCTGCTCACAGTCTTTGAGGAGAAGACAGTAGTTGAATTCCTGTGATGATGATCTGGAATGTTGTGCTTTCGTTGCGTTGGCTTTCCTCAGTGGCGTTCACACAGACTCTGGGGGAAGCAGGCCTGGAAGAGTCAAAGAGTGAGTTTTCCTTTTTGCTTTTTCAGTCTTCACTCTGGACTTTTGAGACCCAAAAAGAAGACTTGAGAAAAACAAGGTATAAACTTTACACCAGCACAGGAAATTTTGAAAGTATTCTCTGTTCACTTCTGGCTGGGAGGTGGCTTGCAGGGAAGAGGAGATATGACCTGGTCAAGCTGAATGACCTTGGTGAGATGGAGAGTCAGATCTGGGCATCCATGTGAAGAACAGTGGGGTCCATGCCACATAGCAATCCTCTATGACTTACTCAGCCAAAGCCTTGTTTGACTGTAAAAAGTACCATCTGCCTTCTTTTCTGTAACTTGGGACAATTATACACTCTCCTCAAAAAAAAAAAAAAAAAAAGACTGAGTACCTTACATCCTGTAAAGCACCAGATAAGAAAAAGAATCCCTCAGAATTGTCTTTTGGGTAATTGTGGGAAAGGGCAAAACTATCCTCTTTTCACAAATGTAATTGCAACGTGAGATTCTGCAGCAGACTTGCATGAGGCTGACTGCTGAGCAGGGAGGAAATTAATGGTGCTGAGAGGGTTGGACAAGGCGAGCCTTCTCTAACAGCCGTTCTGACATCCTAAACTCATGTCCTTCTGGGTAAGGCCAGCAACAGGGCGTCTGCTAGCACAGGTGGGTTGAAGATGGCTGTGGGATTTTAGTAACAAAGATTTTTTAAAACTGAATGCGAAGATACCATCCAGACCCCCAACTGTATTTATGTGAGAAGCTTTTGGCAGACAGAGGTATTAAATCATGTATGACCATGTGTTCAATAAAAACCACTTTAATTAAAACATGATTACGTTAACATTGGTATCACCCTGAAGAACACAGAATAGGGAAAATATTATGAGCCTTCTGAAAATGAGCATGAAAAATATATGCATATGTAATATAGATACATTTTCATGACTTATGGGATGAGGGGAGGGTTTTTGTTCCTATTTTTCCAGTTTCAAATAGGTAAATATGTATTGTATAATTAGAAAAACTATGATTGTAGTTCTTTTGAAAATAGGAAATTGAGGCTATGTTCTAAGTGATAAAGATTTTTTTTCTATAAATTATCTTGATTGAGCTAACAAAAAAATATAACTAATGTGAAAACTTGAAGTTAAGGTTGTTTTAAAAATTATAAGTATTAAGGGGGGAGATTGTTTTTGTCCAACTCCTTTTGAAGCTATAATGTTACCTTAAAAATTTGGCATTTTCATCATGACATATAACTTCTAAATACTATTGCTTTCAAAGTGGGGGAAGCTGATATCTTATTTTGGAAACAATGACAAAGGATCAGATGGCTCTATTTTCTCAAAGTTACTTCATTTAGCTTAATATGTGTTTTGACATCTTATTTTGACATCATTCCATGTCCTGTTTCAATAAACTGCCTGACATTGATCTCAACATTTCATTAGAAATGCATTTGTGGAAAGATATTACTCTGAACATTTGTACCCTATTCTTAGAGTAAATGAAGTGTCGTTTACATTTCATATCTTTTCCTGCTAACCTGTAACCCCTGGAAGATGCTGGGACAGTTCCATTATGAGTTCAAGATATTTATTATCATTTTCCCTCTTGATCTGTGCTCAGACCTCAGTGACTGAGCCATAATTCTCAGGGTGATTATATAAAATTGTCTAAGTGTTCCACGAACAGAACATTTTTTTAAACTTCTTGATAACACACTAAAAAGAAGTTGGCTTCCCAGCTTTTCCCTTTGTAGGGGACTGTGTTGTTGTAATGGCTCTATGGTAGGTACTGTGGTTTAATCTTCTGGGTGTAAAATAGCACATATTTAGACTCTAGAAATGGTACTTAAAAGACAGACTTGAATTCTCATTCCAGGCTCAGACTTACTTGCTGTGTGTTCTTAGATTGTTTTACTTCTCTGAGCTTACTTTCTCTTTTCAAGTGAGATTTAAAAAAAAAACAAAACACAAAGTAAGTACCTTTCAGAATTATTATGAGGATGAGATATATAATATACTAAGTGCGTGGCAAATGCCCAACGGATGGTTGTAATACCTGGTTCATAGATGGTTGTAATACCTGGTTCATAGCTTTGCTTTCTGCTGGATCAGTTCCTGTATTAGTTTAGCAGCTAACACACACTGAATGATGAATTACCAACTGTGGCTCTGAGTTTTAGGAATTTAGGAGGGCATGTTTTGAGACCCTGGAGCTCTTATCTGTATAGTAGCACTGAAAATTCAAATGCCTTTTCATTGTACAAAGAACCAAGTGCTAAATCACACCTTTGTGACTACTAAGTCAAACAGGCATTTTTAACTGCTTTGAAATACAACCCAAAATCAGAAGGTTGCCTAATCTGGTTAACTAGGAAACTCATTCGTTTTTAAGTCAAATAAGTATTCACTGGACATCTACTAAGCACCTAGATATAGAGTAAAAAGTATAGGACGAGGCCTCTGGTTGCATGAAAATGACTTTTGAGTGGGGGTAGAGCTAAGAAAAAAAGAAATAAGTGAACAAATAAAAGAATTAGAGCTTGTCTGAAACATTGGGGGACTAGGCTGGAGAGTAACAGAGGACTTATTGAGATGGAGTGATCTTACTCCTGGAAGGCCTAGGGGGGGAGCTGACATTTAAGCTTCAATGAGAAGCAGCCGCTTCTACAGAGAGTGGGGACAAGACTAGTTTAGGAAGTCATAAAAGCATATGCAAGGAAGGCCTAAGTCAGAGAATACAGAAGAGAGCACTTGATGAATATCCACGTTGTTGTCAGGGACATGATATCCTTTTCTTTCATCATCCCACTTGTGGAATAAGAACTTACGAAATGCGACTTGTTGCCTTATAGTAAAATATTCAGGAATAAGGTAGTTTAGAAGATTATGCAGAGAGGAAGGTGTAAGTGCTACTAAAATCCATTATGGATCACTAAATAAAAGCTCTCCAGCCTTCTCTGTGTTGTTATAAAGACTAATAAAGGCTACCACTGTGATTGTATCGTGCAGTCATGGTTCACGGAGCGCCAAGGAGCTATTAGAATTCTAAGTGGTTTTGGGACATTGAGTATTTTTTTAGACTCTCATAGACAGTATTGATATTGTCATCATCCAAGTCTACAGAATATCTCAAATTTAAGTGGCTCTGAAGCTTTCATTACAAACTCGACTCCAACATTTTTGCTTAGTCTGGGACCCAGTGACTGGTTACTACTGCTAGGACTTCCCAACATCAGTACCTCCCTACCGGAGGGGGGCTCGCTCCTCTTCCACTTCGAGCTCCTGTTTTCCTGCTAAAAGGCCCTTACTGCTTGCTCCAGTGTTCCAACTTCTCCAGCAAAACTCTCTCAAAACCTCACTTTGGGAGATAAAGAGTCAGGACAGAAAGTTAACTGTGGGCAAGAGATTGACCTTGGCTACCCAGGTTGGGAAAAATGAGACCCTAATACTTGTCTTCAGGAATCACAGACTGTAATAGAGTATGTGTGGTTCTTTAAAATTAGCTTCTATTTTATCAAAGCTATACATATATGTAATTCTATGAATAGAAGCACTTCCCCATCTAGTCCCCTGTTTCTCTTCTTAGAGATAACTATTACAGTACTTCTGATAGAATCTTTTTGTATTTATTTTATATATTTTTCTTTCTTTAATTTTTTAAAGTTTACTGAAGAAACATTGCAATACAACATTTTATCGATTTAAGGTATGAATCATCTTATTTTGCTGTATCTTGATTTGTTAAAAAAAGGTTAACTACTAATATTTGATCTTTTAGTATGGTAAATGAAGATTTACCCCACTACCCCCATTCTCTCAGTGTAATTATATGACCATAAAGATGATTTAGAAATGGGTATGTAGTACTGTATGATTGCTTTTCTTATGCTATGTTCTATTGTTCTTAGAGTTAATACTGTTTTTATCTTTTGTTGAGGGTCTACGTACTCATCTTTAATTCATTCCTAAAGTTACCTCTAATGAGGGGTGCCATATATTAGGTATTCTGTCAAATTCATCTCCTTGAAGAACTTTCTTCTGGACGCTTTTAACCTGCTCCAACCTAGACAGGGCAGTAAACCTGGAGATCTGCTGCCCCAAATATCTTTCATTCCACATACTAGGAGGAGTCAGCAGAAAAGCCTCCAGCTTAGCTCCTCCTCCTTTTCCTAGCTGTAGAGAGCTGACCTAAGAGCACACCCTTCCTAGGTGGCCCATAACCTAAGGGATGACAACCGAGAGGGTATAAAAGTCACGTTAGCACATGGTGGGACAACTCAAATGCTTCAGAGCTCCCTGAGGGATTGCTGAGACTTTACTGCATCTGCATCATAATTCAATTCTCCCTGTTTAGTTTTGCTTCCCTTCGTTCTTCTCCCTTCTTTCCAATCCCTGAGAACTATTCATCCATAATAAATAACCTGCATGCCAAACTCCCTCTCAACATCTACAGGGAGAACCCAGCCTGCAACTAGTTAGTTACTCTCTGGAACTTCTGCAGTTTTCTTGCAGCATTCCTTCACTGCCATCCCACAGGTTCCCTCTGATGCAGTTTTGTTGTATTCTCCATGTCCCCATCTTATGCTGCCTTCTCCCTGGTTTACTCTATTGTTTTAATGGAACACATCCTCTATTAATTTCCTGCTGAAAGTTTTATGGAAGCAAAATTAAAAAAAATCTTTTGTGTCCCAAAACGACTTTATCTCATCATGTTTAATTGATGGCTCATTTGGGTATAGTCATTTAGGTAGGAAATAACTTTCCTTCAAAATTTTGAAGACCTTGCTCAATTTTCTTTTCTTATTTTAAGAGGTGAAGAAAGGGAGAGGAGGAAGAAACATTTTTAAGGAAGGGATTGTTAGATTGTCCTTCCTCCCTCCTCCCCCCTCCTCCAATCCAGATTTTGAACCCAGGTCCTTGGGCTTTACATGGTCTATACTTTAGTGGCTGGTTTAGCACCTGAGCCACCAAGAAGTGCCTCAATTTTCTTTGATACCGATATTTCTGTTTAGAATTACATTACCAACATAATTCTTTAAGTTTTGTATGAAAATGGTATTGATTCTCTGCAAATTCGTAGGGTCTTCTTTGCTCTCATTGTTTTGATGTTATTTCTTCTGTTTTAAATTTATGCTATTATCTATTACTATTCATTGCTTTCTGCCTTCCAAAATTTTGTTGCTCTTAGCTCTGCTCTGTTTGCTTTGCCCTTGTGTATTTACACCTGGAAAAATACAGACAGGCAGATCAATGAAGCACAATAACAAAGCATTGTAGTGTCTAATGACATTAAATTAGAATTTGGGAGGAGGAAGCAAAGGTTAAATATGTGCATTCAATCCGAAATCTTTCAGCAGAGGTAGAATTTGATTTTTAATTTCAAGTAAAAGTTTGTCTGGTGAAGCTGTTGTATCTTCTTTGTTACCCGCCCCCACCCCACCCCCCATTTCCCATAAGCGCTAATTATATAGCTATACTATACTAAAGTCTTTGTTTATGGTGTCTTTCATTCTGTGTATCTGTGGTTAGGGTAAGGATAGCTCTTCTCCCTCCTGCTTCCAATTCTGTGTAGACTATGCTAAGATCCAACAAACTGCTGCTGAGAACAGCAGTTAAATTGGACATTGTGAATTTCCTTAAGACTTGAATCCAAGAATGCTCATCTTTGATAAGTACAGAAAACTGCAGGCCCCTCCAGGAAATAGAAATAAGAAATAGTGAAGCAGAGCCTTCAGGTACACTATTGAAAATTACTACGTTATCACTTTTTTTTCTCCCTTTTTTGGTGGAAGTCATTGACATGGAGAACAGACCCACTTCAGTGGAAGCTCTTGAAAAATTAATTAGCCCCACCCTAGACAAGTGCTGGAAAATGGGTCCTATGCATCAGCTGCCTAATTCTTTATAACCTATGGAATTAAATCTTATCTATATATGAAATAAAACTATGTAACATGTGTTTAATGATTTCATAAAGTGTAATTCTTACGGGCCTTTTTTACTTGGGAAGTCCGAATTCAAACTGAAAGCCATTGGCTTCTTGTGGTGTGTGTTGTGGTAACCAGAACTTTAGCAGAAGAATAGAAATCCTGGGTTTTGGTTTTGGTTTTTTTCAGCCTTATGACTTTAGGTTAAGCTACTTTATCGCTCAAAGATTTTTTCTTTATTTGTAATTTAGAAAAAATATTAATTTCTTCATGGAGTTGTTAATATATGTAAAATGTATGTGAAGTTATGAGCACACACAATGTCCATATGTGGTAACTGCTCAATAAATAACATTTTCTTCCCTTATGTCATCTACATTTGACCAAGAACATGTAATTTTTTGTGCAATAAAGTGCGGGGCCACACTATTGGAACTCACTTTAGATAACATAAGATAAGGTGATTTCATCTGTATTAGTAGAATTGTGAATTCAGATGGGTCTTCATTCCTTTCATATACAATCCTTAAAATTGGCCAGTCAGTTCAAGGTAGCTTGAGACCTCAGAATTAGGTAAGATTTCATAACTAGAGTTAACAGCAATAAAGAAAATTTGGGTCTGAAAACAGGAACTGACAGTTAAAGCAAAGATTAATCTTAATGACATGCAGTAACGATATGCGATTTAAGATTGGCAATGGAGCGTTATCCCTGAGAATACTGCCTGGCATTAGGCAGCATTGATCCTGATACGGGAATTCACATGAGTAAACACACTCACTCAGTACACCTTTTCCATCACAAATATCCACAAGATCACGGAAAGTGGCTTATTTATTCAAATCAGATCATCATATGTACAGTTTCTGTTAATATAATTGTCATTTGGCAATAAAGACTCATTTGGTATAACTGAGAAGTGACAAGGAAATTGGATGGAGCTTCACATGACTGACTCTAGAAAAACAGAGAAGCGGTGACTAGAAATCACAAACCCTGATGTCTACAAAGGCTCCGAGGCTTTGTGTCCACATGAAAGGTAATGGCAGAGAGGAACACACTTTGGTTATTGGGGATTTTCAGCAGATGTGTTTCATAGGATCCTCGTCTTGGTGCTAAGATGTTTGGACTGAAGCATGATGATACCACTATGATCATTACCTCCTCTTCATGATCATGGGTGTGAAGGGCCAAAGGGCAGAGGAAGTAGTTGGTGCCTGGATGTTGCCGGCTTCCAAGGTGTCTACACTAACGTTGACTCTGGGCTGCACAAGAAGAGCATAATATTTGTGTGTTCTTTTGAGTAGAACCAATTACAACTATATTTGTCCTTACTATTAAAAGTGTTAGAAGAATTAGTAGAGGTTACCTGAAGGTCTTAGAAAAGGGAATGTAACAAGGATTATAGTTTTTACATTTTTGAAGGATACATTTAAGTTAGAATCTAGTAAGAAAGCTTATTAGCAATTCTTTATTAATAGCTAAAAGATAATTATCTTTTCCAAGTTTGTGAAAACACATTTCATGAAGAGTACTTTTTTATTCTTCTTTTAAATAAGTAGTAGATTTTCATTGTATTGAAAATTTTATTTTCTAATACTGCATTCCTTATATTGGCATGTCTCTAGAAGATACAAATATGTGATCAGTGGTTATTAAATAATCAGGTATTCGTCTGATGGGCATAATACTGAGAATCATGGGTGAAAGGGGATTATCATTAGTAGATGGGAGGAAAGGTTTGACTGCAGAGTTATGACAAGATTTGAGAACTCACACATGTCCCAAGGTCTGTCTGTCAATTGAACTAACATTGCACTTTGCTTATATATGGGCTATTAGCTTAGTACATGAAAATTTCTTTCATTTAAAAATATTATCCTTGTATCTGAGAAGTTTTTATAGTCACTTTTCTGTTCTAAATTTTCAAACATGTTCTTTTTGCTACATCACGTGATGCGGGATGTCGTAGATGGGAAAGAGGTACTCAGGTATGTACATGGAAAGTCCCCATGACCAGATGATGATATTAAGCTCAGAGAGTCTCTATAATGTGGCAAGGCCTTGCAGCTAGTGCAGGAGTCAGATTTGGAACTTAAAAATGGTCTGATTTCAAAGCTCTGCTCTGTAGACTCTACCATGTTACCTTCTAACTGAGCCAATTTGCTTTTTTATATGATTTTTGAAAGTTTCGTTTCCCAAGAAGAATCAGCAAGCATGTGTATACAAGGATGTGGGACTGTTTATATGTGTTACTTTGAGCCTCAGTAATCAGCTATTAAATACTCTAAAGGAGAGAGAGGGTTATGAGAGGCCCAGAATGCAGTAGGAAAAGGAAAACGACACTCAGCCAATACAAAGCTCCTGGAGGAGTAGGAAGAGCTCTGCCTGGGGAGTCAAGGGGCCATGCCTCTCTCTCTCGCCCAGTCATCAACCTTCAGTGTGACCTGAGGGAAGTCCCTACTGTACTCAGACTTCTGTTTTCCCATTTGTAAAATGAAAAGAAACCAAGTCCAGGAAAAAAACAGGATACCTACTCTGGCTTCCTAGTTCAGCTGTGCAAAATAGCTGGGTGATTAAATATATTAGACATGATTCAAGTCTTCAGTATCACTGGCTATATTTATTGAGCAAATTATTTAATGTATTTTAAGCCAATCCATTCTCTTCCAAAATGATATTCATGAAAAAGTCACATAAAACATCATTTTTTTCATTTACTTTGCCCAAAGGCAATTCATACTATAATAAACTGTTGCTGACACCTTAACATCATATTGATTTCATTGTCAAGAAAAAAAACCCAACCCACCCACAAAAATGAAAACAAAAACAAAAACAGTGGGATGCTATACACAGAAAAATCAGGGAAACTTTTTTTACAAACTAAAAGTATTATGAAACATACATAAGATAAACTGTTATATTGAATGGGTCCTGAGGACAGACCATAAGTTTTTAAACATCATTCATCATAGAAACATTCTCAGTGACACTTTTCGAGAAGGTTTATTGTCAAATGAATAAACTATGTCTTACAATTAGACCACTTCAGAAGCCTAAGATTAGGCTAATTAAGATTGAATCAAAGCACTAGAATCATTAGAATTCATCAGTATCTGAGAGCAGTGCTGGAGAGGTACCCTTAGGTTTCTGGCCTGTTGGGAATAGATAGAGATAGAGAGCTCGTTTTAGGGAAACTCTTGTCTCCCCAGGTCATTGTGGTGAAGGAGCAGAAGGGCTTGTTCAGAGCCCGTTATCTGTGGCCCCTCAAATAGCCAGGACTCCTGGTACCCAACACAGCTGTGTTCATGTAGTATAATTCCATTTCGGATCTCATCATGCTTATTCTCACTTGTGTGAAGAAGTTTCATTTATGACTCGAGCCAGTCACATATAATTATAATATGATTTATTGGAGGAAATCCACATCATAATATCTTAAGCATATAACTCAATTGGCAGTAAAAGGGAAAGGAGTTACATACCATCGAGGAAAGGTTGGGGTAACCAGCTTTTGAGTAGAGAACTTCTCTGGCAGTGTCAGCCCATTACGGAGGGGAGTGCTGCTTCTCTTGGCAAAACCTCCACCAGCAAACGCCAAAATCTGGAGAAGCCTTCAGACACCTCACAGACAGGCAGTCCATAGTATTCAGTTTGGTGTAATTCAGCTCTTATATTTATACTGCCTCAGAAAGTATTGTTAGAGCCAACTGTTAAGTTTTTGCCTACAATCTCTTGGCATAGAGAGGCTTTTATCAAGTCACCCACTGGTTTTCAGGTGTGAGTCTCTTGGCACAAAGCGGTTATTATCAGGGCTTACCAGTTGTCCCACTATACTTTTGTCTACCCTTGCTTAATATATTTATCAATGTCCTTGTAAACAAATGCTTGCTTTGATTTTAAATTGTCAGCATAAGTTTCTTGTATTTTTTAAGTGTGATATTTTATCTTCAGTTTTTCATTATTATTGAAGGGATATTACATTTTGACATTAACATGTTTTGAGGTATATATAATAGTATTTTTACATTTACGTATAGCACAGTAAGTTTACCAATATATCATCCCTCCCTTTTTTTCTCCTTCATTTACGTTAATTCCCTTCATCCCATTTCCTCCACCCCTCTTCCATCACTTCGGTATGCCATGATTTGCCTTTTTGTCTCCCACCACTAATAGTTCCTAGTTTTTGGAGTAGTGCTCTCTCTGTCTCTGTCTCTGTCTGTCTGTCTGTCTGTCTGTCTGTCTGTCTCTCTCTCTCTCTCTCTGTGTTTAGTGTTGTTTAATTTATGATGTTCATTTCTTTTCTATCTCTTTATATATCATATGAGTGCTTTCATATGGTGTCTGTTCTTCTGGCTTATCTCGCTAAGCATAATTCTCTCCAAGTCCATTCATGTTGCAAATGGCAGTATCTCTCCCTTTTGATGACGGCATAATATATCATTGTATATATGTACCACATCTTCTTTGTCCATTCATCTGTTGATGGGCATTAGGGTAGTTTCCAACTCTTAGCTATTGTGAATAGTGCTGCACTGAACATGGGGTGCATATATCTCTCCGATAAGTGTTTTTAGGGTAAACGCCCAGTAGGGGAATAACTGGATCATATGAAATTTCCATTCTCAATTTTTGAGGACTCTCCATATTACTTTCCAGACAGGTTGCACCTTTTCACACTCCCATCAACAGTCAATTAAAGTTCCTTTTTCTCCATGTTCTTTCTAGCACTTATTGTTACCTTTCCTTTGCATGATAACTATTCTCACAGGTGTGAGATGAGATCTCATTGTGGTTTTGATTTGCATTTTTCTGATGAGAGAAGAAGTAGAGCATCTCCATGAACCTGTTGTCCATTTGTATGTCTTCCTTGGAGAGGTGTCTGTTAAGATCATCAACCCATTTTTTGACTGAGTTGCTTATATTGTTCAATTTTATGAGTTCTTCGTATATTTTGGATATTAACCCCTTATCCAAAGCATGAGAGGCAAATATCCTTTCCCATTTAGTTGGATGCCTTTTTGTTTTTATGCAAGTTTCTTTTGCTGAGTAGAAACTTTTTAGTTTTATGTAATCCCATTTATTTATTTTGGATTTTATTTGACTTGCGATGGGAGTTGAGTTTCTAAAGATATCTCTTAAATCTGTGTCTAATAATGTTTTGCCTATTTTCTTCTATGTATTTGATGGTTCTGGTCTTATGTCTAGGTCTTTAATCCATTTTTAGTTAAATTTTGTGTATGGTGTTAGATAGTAGTCTAGTTTCAACCTTTTGCATGTGACTTCCAGTTCTCCCAGCACCATTTATTGCACCATTTATTAAAGAGGTTGTCCTTGCCCCATTGTAAGTTTTTGACTCCTATGCCAAAAATTAGGTGTTTATATATATGAGGGTTTATTCATATGTTTTCAATTCTGTTCCATTGATCTGTCTTTCTAGTTTTATACTAGTGCCATGCTGTTTTAATTATTATTGCTTTGCAGTAGAGTTTGAAGTCAGGGAGCATGACTCCAACTTTTCTTTATTTTAATTGTGCTCATTTCTTAATCAGCCAAGATTATTACAATATTAACTCAGAACTGTTCATTTTGAATTATAGTGAAAAAGGGAGTTGTGGACTTTTTTTTCTGAATTATCTGAGAGTAAAAAGGTTGCTCATCACTGACAAGGAATCACAAAATTTAAAATCAGCATTTTATGCCTCGGAAAAAATTCTGAATTTATGAAGTTTTTTTGCTCATAGAAAATGGATAAAGGCTGCCAGCATGTGACTTTCTGACTTACATAGCGAAGAAAAATCACAGGCAGATGAAGGTGGAACAGGGTCTGCAAGATGCTAAATTTCATGTCATTATAAGGTCATGGTGAAGAAGCCAGAACAACTGAAGTTTCACTTTAGAATTGAGAGATTGAGAGTGAGCCAGAGATGATGGTGACCCCCCTCCCTACCTGTGACTCAATATAGAAAAATAACAATAATAGCAATGAGTCTTTCACACTTTTTAGTCACCTGGCATTGCCTTGAGATGGACCAAAATATAGTCAGGAAAGGTGAGCTTGACTTGGATCTTATTTCTATTATGATGACATAAAAAGGGGAGCTTTCATCCTATAAGTAAAATCCTCATTTGATGGAGTTCTGTGTTATGAAACCACCACCCTACAGCACTTTGAAAAGCAGAGTGCTTTTGCTTAAAACTGCAGCATGTGAATGGGTGGCAGGGTCAACCTGTGCTATTCAATCCCACAGGATATTCAAGGAGAAAATTGTTTGGATTTATTTGTCAGGCAGTTTGCTGCCTAGTTCTGGAAAGGTTTCCCTCTATTAGTCTTCATTTGTTGTATGAGAGGTCATTGGCTATTATCTGCCTTTTCCATTGTAGAAGGTTGCTAGGGGGATAAAGAAACTGGAGATTCTAGGCAACCCCAGGAACTCCTGCATTTCTACACTTGAGCCAAAGAATCAGTTCGATCCAAAGAGTGGAGACAAGAATTGTTAAACATGTACAGTGCTTCCAAGGAAACAGAAAAAGAAGTAGAATCACATACAATCTGATAAAATTGCCTGATTGAGGCTGAACTGTCAAGAGGAACAGCACTCTACTGCTATGATCCTTCACACCTTTCCTTGAGCCACTTCTGTGCTCCTAATAAATCGAATAAGTGATTCTTCGTCTGTACACCTGAGTTTCTTCATGTGTACAGCCTGGCAGCTCCTTATCCCACCTGTAATCTGGGGTGATGGCTTAAAATAGATCCCAGAGGACCAGGCTCGTTTTAAAAATTTTATTGAGGAAACTTTGCCTTATAATATATGTCAGTATTCCATGCCCACCACCAAATTGCTAAGAGATCTTTTCCTTTGGACTTTTCCACCACCTGTCCCCAACCCTGCCCCATTCCCTACCGATAACCTCATTCTATTGTTCCTGTTCAAGGGTTGGTTTTGTTTAGTCTGTCCCTTTACTTTGTCTCTTCATGTTCTACCTATGAGTGAGGTCATCTGGTATTCATCTTTCTTCTTTTGACTTATTTCACTTAGCATCATCCCTTCTAGAGCCATATATATTGATTCAAATGACTGACAGGGTTTCATCTTGTCTCAGGGCTGTGTACTGTTCCTTTGTATATATAAACTACATGGAGAACCAGGTTCTTGCTTAAGGGGAGCTGGTCCTGCCCATCACCTATGTTGTTTCTAGCTTTTATTGACCATTCTCACCTAGTTATAGGTCTTAGTGAATCTGAAAACCACTAAACCACTAAAAAATAAAACTCACCACCCTTTTTAAGAAAGTAGATCTGAAACAAAGACCAAGTTCATTGTTAATTTCCTCCTGATTGACCCCAGAGAAACAAAAATGGAGGGGATCTTTCTTCCCAGGCAGTCTACCCCCAGAGAAGAAGCCTGCTGAAGAAATTGCTGGTGGGAGTTATTTGAAGCCCCCAGCTCCAACTTACTGAGTAGTCATCTCTTTTCCAGCTAGTTCATCTAAGCTAACATCTGGCTTCTGTCAGGCTTAATAAACTGTCATGATAAAAGCCACCATCTGTCTGCACTGTCGGAGGGAGATGTGGGAAACACTGTTGGGTATGTTAGTGACTTTTTGATGGTTTGTCCTGGTCCCACCATGAAGTGCTTCTCTATGTCCCAAAGCAAAACTTTATGAAGGTCACCTAACTTTATGCAAACACTGTGTATCTAATCATGATACTCTGAAGTCTAAGCTCCTTTTAAACATCAGTGGTGACATTCCAAACAACTGGAGATAACAGGTATTTTCAGAGCTTTGAGATCTTTATCTGAGGACCTGCAATCTTTGGTAATTTCACAACTTACTGGTCATTCATCTTTCCTCCAATTACCAATAGTTCATCTAGCCTAACATTTCAGGTTCAATAAACCATAATCATAAAAGCCACTGGAGTGGATATATTGTTGGAAGGACATATTTTGATTTTTCACCCATCCCTTGGAAGAGCTGGTCATGATTCTCAGTCCATCAGGAAGGTACAGCGCACCTGGGTTTGGCCCACTGCACGTGACCACATCTCAGACTCAGATGATGCACAGCATGGTCCCCAGTGGTCAGCCCGGTGGGAAACAGAACAGTGATATCTGACATCTCTTCCCTATCTGTTGTTTTGAACCTCACATATATAAAATGGATGCAATAATAAGAGTCTGTGATGAAGCAGGCACTTGCTGGAGCGCTGTGAGACTCAACAGAGAAATGTCTAATTTCCCAGCACATTGTTTAATTAATTCCATTCTTTTGCTTCTTCTTTCACCTTTCCGTTTCTAAATTAGCACCAATCTAGATCTACTATGGAATCAAACTTCACATCACAATCTCGTAATCCTCCCCTCTCTAGGGAAAATAAGAAAAGTCCATTGAAGCTTTTTTCTCCCATGAAACTGGAGCTTGTAATGACCTGACCTGGCTGATCTCTGCAGCCTTATCCCTCGTCTCATTGTCCCTGCAAGCCTTCCTCTCATGCCCCAAGCACAAGTCTTTTAATGCCACTTTCCCCTGGACGGCCTCTGATGTTACACACTCATTCCGCGTGAACCACACTAGTAGTGCATGTCGTATGTCATGTCTAATTCGTCTTCTAAGCAGCGAACTCCTTGCAGGAGGGATGATGTGTTTTGTATCTAGTGCCTAGTAGGCAACCAATACACGCTTGGCGAATCAAGCATTAAACCAGACTCCAGGGGGTTTTGAAGTTGAATATTTTACAGGGATCCTTTGGCTTCTTTGAAGATTTCCCACCAAATAAATACATATGATTTCATTTTAGAAGAGAGGATAATTGATTTTTCCTCTGTGAACAAGGAAGACACTTCCTTTTTTTTTCTTACTGATGCGTGGGGAGGGACAGAAATTACACAGGAAACAGGAGGCAAAGACATAAACCTGCTTAATCCAATTAAATGTTTCAGTTAACAGACAGTGTCCCAGGAGAGGGGAGGATGACACAGAGAAGGGAGACCACGGCAGGGGAGCCGGGAAGCGCTGTCCTCTGCTTTTCTGTGCAAAGTAAGAGACACCGGGGTGAGGAGGAGGAACAGCAGCTGCCATGGACAGGGAGGATCAATGCTGTTATAAAATATAAAATAGATTTTGAAGAGGGTAATCATTTTTTTGGAATGTTAACGAGTGGACAGATAGATCATTTTTCTGAAGACAAGTGAAAAAAAGTAAGAAAAGCATGCAAAACAGTGAAAACAAATCAAAGAAGTCGAAGCGAGGAAAACAAGAACCAGGCTTTTAAAAGGAGAGGTGATCTAATTATAGCCGCCAGGCTGAGGAAGAGTCATACTTGCAGCCTGATGTAGACAACACGCGACTTCTGTTCCAAGTAGAGGCCAGTGAAGAAGAGCGTGAGGGTGAGGGCTCAGAGGAACTGGAGGCCGGACCCAAGACTTTACTTCACGTGCTCTGTCGTGGCCTTAACACAACCACTCTATAAAGCAAGTTTATTAATTGCATTTTTTAAATAAGCTGAGGTTCAGATCTTAATATTTCAAGGTTAAGATGTTCAATTAACTGGTTAACGGTGCAGCTGAGATTGGAACCTGTATCTACTTAGCTCTGTTTCCATATCTCCTCCGTGAACCATGCTCCTTCCAGTAATGGGATGAGACTCACAGCCCCTTTTTCCTTGACTCCAGGCACCATTTGTACTGTTGGTTTTGCTCTCCAGGGCAGGGCCTCGCTTGTCTGCTCATTTCTTTGCTTTTAATGAGATGTTCATTACTTAGGCCTGTACGGCCTGAACTTCTCTGTCATGTGTTAGCCGACCCCGTCTTTCCGCGGTGACGATCTGTGGCTCTTACCTGGCAGCCAGGCTGGGAGGTCTTGAGTTACTGCCTGGAACCTTATGCATCTTCATGGCAGTGTCTTGGAGAGTTTCCAACTAGCAATCACACTGTGACACTGTTGAGCATTCTTGCTGGAGCCAGACGTGGAAGTCAAGCCGAAGAGGTATATGAATAGGGTCAATGGCCGCTGCAACTCTGTTGTCATTAACACAGGCTTTTTTTTTTTTTAATACTTATGTTTATTATCTACTTACAACATCTCTTCCAAAGGACAGGCAGGGGTCTTTGTTTTGTTCACAGATACATCATCACTGCTCAGAATAGTGGCTGAATGAGTAAACAAATGAGTAAACAAATGAGTTCTACCTCCCTTGCTGAGTGGCCATGGGCAAATTGTTTAGATTCTCTGAGCTTCCAAGTTTCCTTTTAGAAAATATTCCTGCAATAAAATCGATTTAAAAACAAACAGACAAAGTCTCTTGGTTGGCCCTGGTGGAGCAGCAGTTAAGTCAGTCGCCTCCAGAGAGCAGGCCACATACCCCTGGGTCCAGGGAAGAGACAACCAGTTCGAACAATGAAATAATCAAATAAAAACAGCGGCAGCGACAACAACTAACAAAGACCCAGCCCATGAAAAGCTCTGGATAAATATCATTTTCTTTTTACCTCCAGAATCCAAAGAAGCCTTCTGACTTTTAATCCAATTCTCAAGCAATTTTATGTGGAAAAAAAAAAAAAAAGCAGCTGTGTAAAGTTTGAATACATTCTGTAACTGTGCCGTCTTGCTCAGCACACAGAGCAGTACTGCTGTTCCTCCCAGAATCTTTTTCTGGAAAATTGCTGGAAAACGCTGTAAGTGGAGCGAGCTTTAAACCTCGGGGTGGGAGTGAGTCTGGGCACAGCCACAGGCCAAGCCTCGCAGGTAGTGCAACAAATGACGTGTGGGCACAACTGGGAAACACACGTTCTTCTTGGGTCTGGCAGAATCATGCTTGGCCCCCAGGTGCACTTGACCTGTTAACAACATTTAGACAGATTTATCAGCTGTAAAAGCAGTAAACTTTGCACTAAGCAAAAACGAAAAAGAACAAAAAAACAATCTTTTTTTTTTTATCTTCTAAACTTAGAGCAGAAAGATTTGTCAGCAGCAGGGGAAATTCAAACAAATGAAGTAGAGGACTTGATTCTTTGCCCCTTGGTGACCTGGTTGTGGCACATGGCATCGAGGTGTCAAATTCACAGAAACCTGAAGAATTTGGAGGGACCAGTGTGGATAGAGGGGTGAGTACTTCAGCGGCTGCTGCTGAGCTCCTGTTACAAGAGCCAGGAGGGAGTTAATAAAAAGGGGGGGCAGGGGACTGCAAGTCCTTAATTAACACCATAACAAAGAAGGAGAAAAGAAAGCACATACCAAAAAAAAAAGAAAAGAAAAGAAAAGACATTCACACAAAACTTTCCAGAACTTTTTGTGGTTCTCATCTCCATGTATTTTTATGAGATCATCTGCTTCGAAATGTATTTTGTGAAAATCTAGATGGATTTAGTTTTAAAACACCCAGAGAGAGCTGGGTGCAGCAAGTCAGAATACCAAAAGCCTTCTGTTTATGCAATGTCTTTCATGATGCAGGGGAAAGAGAACGGGCTGTGGATTCTAGAAAGAGTCCACACGCCCTAGGTTACTGGTGTGTGAATGTGCGACCCACTCACTGTCCATCTGTTTCCTCATCTGTGCTGGGCCACGGGGACTGTGAAGTCCAGTGAAGGGGGCTGTGGTCATAATTTCATGAGCTCATGTTTGTCCACTTCGCATATCAATTTTTAAGTGTAATGGTGGCATTTATTATTTTCTGGAGAATTAGAAACATGTCAAAAAAGTTTTCCTATTGGAGATGCGGTAACAACTCATTACACCTTTCTTTCTCAGCCACCCCCTCATTCTCTTGTAGGGACAATTATTGTGTTATATTATGTAATACATATACATAAAATATATATGAAAATACGCATATATGGCGCTAAATATACTGACATTATTATATATAATACTGATTATACATTTATATTAATGTATCAATAAATATAACAAATTACCAATTAGTATATATTCATGCAATGTATGTCTGTACGTGTATTATGTACAGACACACATGCATATATGTACATATGTCTCTATAAAGAGACCATCCTTCTTTAGTATTTCTGTCTCACTTATCTTTCTCCTAGACAGCTGCTTACCCACTGAACCAGACTGACTGCCTTTATGCTCTTTCTAGTCCAAAACAATCTAAACTAAATACACATCTGACCATGTCAGCTCACCGTAGAAGCTTCTAATCCTGCATAAAGTTCAAGTTTTTTCCAGTGATTCTCAGCAGGAGATTCTGGCCATGAGTGAACATCTGACAATGTCTGGAGACATTTTTGTTTGCTGCAGTAGGGGGTGGTGCTGCTGGCATCTAGGGTACAGAGGTGAGAGACACTATTAAACACCCTACAATGCACAGGACAAACCCCCCATAAAAAATGTCAGTAGTGCCAAGGTTGAGAAACCCATGTTAGTTCCAGTGATCTCCCTGATCAAATACTTAATCAAGTAATCAAGTTCCAGCTTCATCATTGCCCTTACAAGCCGACCTCTAGTGGAGATGGATTACCCTCTTGTCTCCAGGTCATTCCAACAGCTCCCAAACTCCATGCATCTGTGGGCCTTTGTTCTGGCTGGACAAAGTTGTTCCGACTTTGAACTTGCTTCCCTTGCCTTCCGCAACCAGTGGACTCCACCTTCTCTGTCCATCACCTTGCTCCCCATTTCCTTCAGGAAGCCTTCCACACACCCAAGGCCCCATCTCTGGGGGTCTATAGCCACCTCTCACTTGACTGACAACACTGTAATGAGATGGATCTTATTCTGCCATGACGTAATTTTGGATCTGACTCTCGCAGTCATCAGTGGAGCCAGGGACCTTTCCTCCTTTCTCTATTGTAGCCTAGGAGCCTAGTGCTGGCTGGGCACAGCATTCCAGTAAGTATGTGTTGACTGAAACAGAACAAACCCTAATCAGTAACCATTTTATAGTCAAAGCTCAAGGTTCTTTCACACAATTGTGAGTTCAACCCTCAACGATGGAACAGAGATTCTGTCCTGCTCAGTCTTGTGGCTACTGTGTACCCCAGATGGTTACCCGATTTCAGGTGAAAGCACATTCTGCTGTGCGCCAGCGTCTCACAAGGCTTTTATATTGATTCTTACTTTAGTGAATCTTTTCTCCTACACATCCTCTCATTATTTCCATTTTACAGATGTGGAAGGGCACGCCTCTGTGACCCAGGCAGCTAAGGTGCAGGCCATGTAAGCTTCCAGGACCTGGGTTCAAGACCCGGGCTTGGGGGAAGGAAACGAAAAGGTATATGCACTCTATGTTAAGATGTTGAAAGTAAGAGCCCGAGGTTAGAAAAGCAGGTCACACAGCAAGTGGTGGAGTCAGGGCTTCATCCGGGCATTCAGGCGCCAGGGATCACCACCTCAGTGGCTGTGCTCTGTCAGTCTCCTGTCAGACGCACCCTCCTGATCTGTGGTCCCCTGGGAACACCGTGTCTGCATTTTAGAGAAGAAGAAAAAGAATTAGTAGGAGATAGTCATCAGTGACACGTCCATTTCACAGTCAGGTCAGAAGTTAGTTTGAAGTCTTTCTGGGTAATCAGAATTCAGGAATCTGGTGGTATCACTCATGTAAATCTGTATTTGCCAAAATGTACCCATCTGCTGTGACAAAGAAGCCTGCCAACCCTTGGAGTCTTAGTGTCCACCTCGGGGACCTGCTGCAAATAGATCTTTGGTAATTCCTTAAGCCACTGGAAATCTTTACCAGATCTGGGACAGCTTTGATTCCTGTCTGGGACAAGTTCTACGTCCTGGGAGGTCTTTGCACTGAATCCCATTTGCTACACATCTCTAAAAGTTTCCAGGCTGCTTAACTCTTCCCAAACTTTTTGGTTTAAAAATACATTCCTAATCAGTGGGCCTGGGTGCATTCTTTGTGCCTAGAGAATGCTGTTCCCTTTGGAGCAGGCCAGTACATAGCACAGACCAAAAAAATGTGACACTCCATTTCCAGACTGAGTGGGCTGGGAACACAGTGTAGGTGGAGGGGGTTCCCACGCAATTTTGAAAAAGCTCTGCTTTTCCAGGGTGGTCCAGTGGTCTTGGATTGCATTTGGCTCCATTTGCTGAGATCCTTGGGGAAATCTCACAGAAAGTTATTACAAAATTTTCACTTTTGCTTTGTTTTCTCTAGGGGATGACTTTTCCATGGCCCATCACCTACTTTAAAGGTATAGAGTTGTTCTCGTATCGGCTTGTGCATTTCGTGACTTGTGCTGGTTTTTTTTGTGTGTTTTATTCAACAAGCACTCACTGAGTGCCCCAGATGCCAGTCAGCCTGGGGATTCAAGAATGCAAATGCAGGCTCACTCTTAAAGCACTCACGGTCTAGAGGGAAAGACAAAGTTCTGTTATGTGGTGCCCAATCCTATAATGGGAGCTCAGAGACATGGCAGTGCCCACAGATGGACTTGCAAGTAACCTTGGGAACCAGACGATGATGGCTAAGCTGATTCATGAAGACTAGTTGTACACCAGGAAGAGGGTATTGAAGGAGAGGGGAGATAGGGATTTCAAGAAACAGAAATTGCTTATTTCAAGTTCCTGGCAGGAAAGAGCAAAGCACATTTGGGAAATGCTGTGAATTCAGTATGGCTGGTAGAGTACACTCGTGGGGCTGGTAGTGGCAGGGGAGGTGAAGATTGGTGACAGAGGACATTAGAGGGGTATTCATAAACCATGTCTGAGGGGACTTTACAGGGGGACTCTAAGGAATTTGGGTTTTATCTTGAGGTTAAGTGAAGCAGATTTTAATCGGGAACATAACATAGTCAGGTTTGCCTTTTTTCAAGTCTGGTTACAAGGGGATTCTGTAGAAAGACTTGCAGTCTTTGTCACTGAGTTTTTATTAGAACAGAAACATTCTTACTTTCCTCATCAGAGATAGCCATAGGGGATGAAAGAGAGTCCTTCTGGCAGGTTGATAACAGAGAGTTGTGGGGAAAGCCTGGGCAGACCCAGGAGAGCTGGAAGAGAAGTGTGGACAGTATTAAGCCTGGGCTGCAGGAGGACGGCAAGAACCAGGAAGAGAGAAAGAGAGGGAAGGAACGGACAAAGACACTGGCTTCTGGAGACTCCATTCCCTGGAGGTGGTAGGTGGCTTGCAGGCAAGTTAGTGCTAATGTTAGGGCTTCAAGACAAAGTCGAAGCCCAAGGTTCCAGCTGTATTGTCCAATGAAAGAGGAGAGAATCAAATATTTACCTATGCCAGGTATGACATAGGTGGTAAACATCTGTCTTGCCATCATTTCTAAGAAGTAGACGCAAGTATCCACATTTGCCAGCTGCAAGAGAAAGGCTCAGAGAGTTGAAGTAACTTTCCCAAAGTTGAGTACTCATTGAGTACAGAATCAGGTTCAAATTTATTTTCACCAAATGTTACAGATAGCACTGAACCAAAGCACATCCATTGTGCCTTGATATCTCTTTAATCTTCTTTAAAAGAAAAGTAGGTCTGCATTAGCTTTTTTCTCAGTATGAAATCACTCTCCCTAATACTTTGCATCAAGATTCTGTGACTCTAGGTCTTCTACCAGAAACATAATCTTACATCAGAGTGTACTGTCTTCATGGCTGTGCTCAAGCCTTCCCCACTTTTTCACATCAGCATTCAGCTGCTCAGATGTATAGCTTCTTTGTTCCCTCAAGGAGTAAGATCCCTCTTTCCAGTGGGGCTCAATGTCTACCCGTGTCAATGTTTTCTTAGATCCTTGCAGAAAACATCATCTCAGTCCTAAAGTTCTATTTGATACCACCTTAATCTTCCTGAAGAACTACTCCCAGTTGCCAGGAAAAAAACAACTCCAGTCATCTCATGTATGGAGCCATTATGACACTGTATGAGAAAGAGCTTCAACTTTGAGTCTGTCAGACCTGGGTCCCCAGCTCTGCCACTTAATAACTATGTGAGCTTGGGTAAGTCTCTTAACTTCACTGAGGCTGATTTCCTCAACTGTGTTTGGAGACCATAAATTCCCACCTCCCAGGGTTGTTTTGAGAACAACTTGAATAGAGCTTGCCACATGTCTGATATATTGCAGAGTATTATAAATAAATAATAGTCAGTATGACCATTGTTATTTGAGCATCATTCTCCCTGAAAATCTAGGTGATATGCCATCCTAAGCAGCTTTTATAATTTGATTGCTGAGTCCTGGTCTTATTGCACCAGGATCTGTTGGGATAACTCTTAGGTCCAAGTGAGACACTATAGCTCATGAACATACTGCATAATTTTGTAACTTTTTTGTAAGAAGAGCTTATACTCATGCTTACATCACAAGGTGGTGGTGAGGAATGACATAGCTTAGTAAACTGTAAAGTAGTATGCATGTTTCTGTTTATGATTTGATTTTTAAATCAAATTTTTCCAGTATAATTGATATATAATACAGTGCTTACATTTTAAGTGTATACTTTGATTAGTTTTGACAAATGTATACACAAGGGTAACCATCACTTCAGTATGATACAGAACATTTCCATCACTCTAGAAATGCCTCTCATGACTCTTTGCAGTTGATTCTACCCATAAGTTGCCTCAGGCAAACACTTATCTGATTTCTGTCACTAAAAATTAGTTTTACATAATCAAGGACTTGAAATAAATGAACTCATATTAGATACACCCATGTCTGGCTTCTTTAAGTCAGCATCCTGTCTGAGATCTGATCCATCCATGTTGTTGCTTCCATTAGTAGTTTGTTTCTTTTTATTAATGAATGATAATATACAGTTTGCATGAACACAGTTTGGTTAACTACTACCAGGTGATAAATATTTGGGTTATTTCTAGTTTAGGGACTATTATGAATAAAGCTACCTAAAATAGTCACATAAATTCTTTTTGTGTGAGTATGTTTTCATTTCTCTTAGAGTAATACCTGTCGTTGAAATTGTATGTTGGTGTATAATTAAGAAACACTAAGTGGTTTCCAGTGTGGGTCTATCATCTCACCATTTGAGTAGCAATGTGTGCTTTGCCCCTATCCTTGTCAACACTTAGTGTTATCTGTCTTTTAATTGCAGCCGTTATGTAGGCAGAATGGGATCTAATTGCAGTTTTAATGTGTATTTCCCTGTTGGACAATACCTTTTTTTTTACTCTCTTATGATTGTTTGAATGTCTTTTAACAAATATCTGTTCAAATATTTGGCATACTTTTTCATTTTTACTTTCTTATCAAGTTAGAAGAGTTTTCTTTTTAAAACTATATTCTAGCCATTCACCATATATGACCTTAGAATTTATTAAATAGTGAAGGACATTTAAATTTTCATGAACATATAATTATCATTTTTATGGCTTCTGTTTCTTATTAGAGATTTTTTTTTTACCTATTCAAAGGTTATAAGATGTTTTCTCCTATGTTTTCTTCTAGAATTTGAAGATTTCATGTTTGATCTTTATATCTGTAATACATTTTTGATTACATTGCATATGGAATGAAGCAGGAATGGAAATTCTGTCTTTTTAAAGTTTTCATTTTCTTTTTTGTTCATGGTTGCCCAGCTGTTTCAGAAACCTACTTTGAAAAGACTCCTCTCCAGCTGAACTGTGTTGATACATTTGTCAAAACTCACTTGGACGTAGATGTGTCTGCTTATACTTGGACTCTCCAGTCCTTCTGTTAGATCGATATCTAAATTCTTAGTTAACAGGATGGTGTCTTGCTTAAGAAGTTTTTTAGTAAACCTTTGCCTTAGTAGTGTAACTCACCAATATTTGTTCTTTTTTATGTTTACTTTGCAATTCTTGTCTTTTTGCACTTCTACAAAATAAATGTTGGGATCACCTCATCTGCTAGAATTTTGGTTGGGGTTGTATTAGGTCCATGCATCCACTTGTGGAGAATGGAAATGTTAAGTAACAATATTGAGTTTTCTGATCCAGAACCATACCAATACATTAAAAAATGCTCTCAGAAAATTTCGTCATTTTTAATGTGGTGGTCTTATACATCTTCCAGTACTTTGTTTCTAAGAGTGTCATCATTTTGATGTCATTGCACACAATATTTTTATTTTAATTATATAATTATTTGGTGTTAATTTTAAGATCTACAATTGGAAAACTTGTCAGGTATTAAGTATTCTGTCATAGCAGAAGCAAACTTCTATTCTGAATAATAATTCTGGGGAAGTTAAAGTATTTCCTCATGAACTGATATTTTCTTCTTTTTAAAATGGCTCCAGGACTCATTGCAAAACACTTTGGGGGGCGGGTCGGGTCTCCGTTAGATTCCGAAGCATTAAATGGGCATAGTGTGTGTGTGTGCGCACACGTGCATGTGTGTATGTATGTGTATTTGCTGTTGCTACTGGATTTCAGAAATTCTCTGCTGACAAATTTACTGTCATTTTTCATCAGTAAGCCAAGACTAATGTGGGAGCAAAGGGGGTAATGCATTGTTAATATTTGCTTTCACTCACCAGCCTGGGAAGCATCTCAAGCTTCCCTATTATCACTTTAGAGGCAGTGCTGAAATATTAGCTGAATAACTAAACCTAAACCTAAATTAGAAAACACATAAAGGATAAAGATTGACATGTTCAAAGAATTGTAGTTGTACTCAAGGCACTTTTTTTTTTGTAACGGGAAGGTGCAGATGGCAGTGAAGGAAAGTAGGCGGGTAGAAAGGAAGAAAGAGGAGAAAGAAGCACTTAATTTTTTTAGTAAGTTATTCACACTGGTCATTTTCCCTCGAACTCAGCAGTATGTGGCCTTACGCTCCTTTGGAGGCAATTGACCAACCTGCCACTCTTCCAGGGCACATTACTTTCAGAGCACTCTTGAAGGCTCAAAGAAACCAGTTGACAAGCAAAGGGAACCAAGTAAGTTCTCAGAAAGGAGGGTTATTAGTTCTTAAAAATGGCACAATTTGTATCATACTTTATACTTTTTAAAGCCTTTTCAGAATCTATAGTGAGCATAGGTTAATAGGCATGTGTTTATTCTGCTCCCTCTGCCTAGAGCACCACTCCCTGCTTTCACTGCCTAGAACATTGTTTAGTAATGATCAGTGTGTTCCCAACCTCCCCACCTCCACAACTTTAGTCCCAGTCCTGTCACAGACCCCTCCCACTGACTTAGTCCACCCCTTCTTGATGCTCCATCACGATGCACTTGACATTCAGTTCCATTTAGAGTGCTCTTTGTGCCTGGTTTTGCTCAAAAGAGAGTGTCAGCGAAACCTCTTAGGCATTCTCAAACACCCTAAGTAGTATTTGTAGATTTTTAATCTTCATTGTCGGCATTTAGAGTTTTTTTTAGGAAACTTCTTTTACCACATATAAGGAAGAAGAATCAACCCTAAATCCACATAGAGGTAGTGATTATTTGCCTGGGATCACATGGTGATTCTGAAACAAAGCTAATTCCGGAGCAGCACTCAGGGTCAGAGGTCCTGCGTCCTGGCCTTGACTTTGTCAATAACCAACTCTGTGACTAGTCCAACTCTTGCCACACACAAAGTATCTATTGATAAGTGAAATAATTTGAAGAAGCCAATTAATTAGCCTCTGTTGGCGGCAGTTTCTACTTTTTAGAAAAGGGAGTTGAAGCTGATGATCTCCAATCCCATTTTACCTTTATAAGTCATCAACTTTGTGACCCTTCAACCCCTAAATCAACTGCTGTGGGGATACTTTATTGCTTAGGCTAATTGGAAAAGGAAAATGAAAATAAAACAAGAAAAAAAAAAAGAAAAAAGGGGAAGGAAAATGACATGTGTGGAGTATCTACTACATGTTATGTGTTTTTGACATATTGCGAGATGTTGAAGCATTAATAATTCTTACTGCCCCTATCATCTCATTCCTATGGGTTCCATTAGATTTTCAGGCCTCCTGATAATTTCTCTAAATCAGTTTCAAAGCGAGCTAGGTTTGAGACTCACTCACCTAGGATGAGAGAAGACGGGAGGGCACTGCTCGATGAAAAAGGTGAGTGCTTCAAGCTTCGGTGTACTCATTATTTACACACAAATGTACATTTATAGTGCACAGGAATCTGATATAAGTGAATTTTCTATTTCCTTGAAGTGGATCGATTCATTTTCTTCATTACTTCATTTGTACTTTGTATAAAGATAGACGTTAGTATACCTCCTACCACAGAATCTAAATAAATGGAAGCTTAAATTGATGAGCTCTTACTACCTATTTCAGAACTGAAGTTATAGATTAAGGATATTTGATAGGACAGATAGTTTCTTGAGTAATGACTCTCTGGATATTGGTAGTTCCATGAAATATATGATCTGTTCTATGACTGCCCCAATCAAGTCCACCTTGCTTGCTTCTTGCCTTCCATTGATTGAGCCGTTGATTATCTTGCCTTGTGCTGCTTTCACAGGGAAATGATCAAACTTGATCATGCCGGTGACATAAAGTCCAAAGTTTCTGACACCCTTTGGGTGCTCGTATTTAGAATCAAGGTTTAAATCCATGTGACTTTCTGGATTGTCCCGTGTATTAGTCTGTCAGGGCTGCCATAAAATTACTGCCGACTGGGTGACTAACAAACATAATGTTCTCACAGTTCTGAAGGCTAGAAGTACAATATTCGAGCACAGCAGGCTTAATTTCTCCTGAGGCCTTTATGCTTGATTGGCAGATGACTGAGCTCTTACTGGATCTTCACGTGTCTTTCTTCTGGGTGTGCATATCCCTAGTGTCTCTGACTCTTCTTTGAAGGACACCAGTCATATTCGATTAAGGTCCCACCCTTCTGACCTCATTTAAGTTGAGTTCCCTCTTTAAAGACCCTATCTCTAAATACAGTCACATTCCAAGATAATGGGAGGTTAGGTTTCGACATATGAATTGTGGGGGTAGGAAGAATTGTGTCCCCACAGTTCTGTCCCTAACACCCTATGGCCCTGTTCCTGCTGAGTTGATTCAGCAGCACATCTATGCCCTCCTGTCTCCCTCAGCAGAGGGGAGGGTCAGGCAGATTATATGTGGCTTATGTCAGAATCAGACCTTTCTGAATCACTGAGAGGAGGAAAGATTTCCTCCCATGAGAGGAAACACAGGGAATTAGAACCATTCACCTCTCTTTAGATCTTAACATGCCAGAGAGGCAAAATAAAGAGACCCTCCTGAAAGAGTTGTTTGGGAAAATGAAACAAGAATCCAGTCTGGTTTCTGTATTTAACAAGAATTCTAGAATTTTAGGGGATTTACAACCCACAAGAAGGAATGTCTATGAAGGCAGGCAGACAGTCCTGGGTCTATATATAGGGAGAGATGCTATTCTTAATTCACAGCCACATTGCACTGTTTACCACCAGCATGTGCTTCACTTTGTCTCAAGCGAGAATCTTCCTTCATTGTTGGCTATATTGTTGAATCTCCCTCCCTTGTGTGTTTAGACAGGAAACCCCTATGCGGGTACCAGAGTGGGTCAGAGTCACTCAGGTCTGCCACTGTTAGACATGATCAGCAGGAGACTCACAGGAGCCTGATGGACTGGAGGTTGCAGTTGTACAATCAGAGGAATAGTTTGTGATAAAGTGATAAAACCCTGTCTTTCCCAAGATGCTTAAGTGACTTTGCTCTGCGCTGAGGCCCACCCATCATCCCAGGCAAGAAATCGCATGGGTCTGAGAGGCTCCCAGCTCTGGCTCCGCCAGCAAGTATTGGTTCCATGCAGGCTGGTGCTAATGGCTGTCTCATTGCTGGCACCCAGAGGCCTAAGTGATGGTAATGGCAGGATTGCTGCAGAGGGAATCAGGCTGGGTTCTTCAGGCAGTGTATTCCCTGCAAGTCACAGTTTATTCCTCCATAAAATGGAATACAAGCTCCCAATGGTATCTTTCCGCTCCAGTGTGCACATTGCTCAGGCAGGAATTCTCATAAAGTACCTTTGAACTCTGGAACAAATGGATACACCCAGGAATTATTCAGGGCCTCCAAATCACATAAGCAAAACTCTAAAGTTTGTTTTGAAAGCACATTGATTTTGATAAATCACTTTCAACCCCCCCACCGCCCAGAACAGTGCATGCATTCTTTATGTCTTTCTTGTGTTCAAGTGGCATGGGAGGTAAATCGTTCCTTTTTGAAAATGTTAATTTAATAGGGTAAATCATTTGTAGGGTAAATCATTTACACTTAATTTCTAGTTAGAGTACTTACTCATAATAACACTTGGGACTTGTTTATGGAGCAGACATTTTCAGAGTCTAGAAAGATGAAATCAGAAAAGTCTAAACATATACATGTATGTTAATTATTTCTATACGTTTAGTGCTGCTCTATAATATACAAGAAGATCAAAAACCTGTAACCTGGAGGGAAAGATCACACTCAGCTTCCTTTTCTTTACCATGATGGAGAGCAAGTGATTTCATTCCAGTATTTAAAATTAGGCCATGAAGGTATTTTTTACTTTACCTGTAATACTAATAAAAAACAAGTTAATAATAGTTTTTCTGTCACAAAAGTGCCATATTCTTATTAATGTGTCATTAAAATAATGGCAGTATTAAAACGTATTATGTATAATTTAATTAAGGTGATTGTTTCTTATCAGTGAAAATGTTTACTTTTTTACCTTGAGTCCAGCTAACCCATTTGTCAAAGGGGTCAGAATGCCTTTGAAAATAATTTCCCTGCGGTAGCTCCGCCCGGAGCTTCACACTCACTCCAGATACGTGCATTTTCGGTCATCTCAGCCCAGATCACAGTCACCTCCGTTTCTGCCTGTTGCTGGGATAGCCTCTGCCTTAGTCACACAGGCTCATCCATCACCTCCCAGACACCAGTAGCATGTCTCCTCCCTCTTGTGAGGTCAGACGAGCTCTGCGCCGCCGTCCACCCAGGCCTTGCTGTTTGCACCGCTCTCACTCTGCAGGAGGCCCTCCTAGCTTTGCTTGGTTGAATGCCCCGTGGGTTAAACTCACGCAGAACACGTCTGTGCATCTCACTATGTTCAAAACCTTCAGTGACTCACCAGGCATGTGGAGTAGAGCCCATGCTTCTCAGCTGATCAGCTCCGGGACCTCTATGATCTGATTTTCCTAGATTGCCAGTCGCATTCTTCAGCAGAGTCCCGTTGACTCCCAACACGTAGTGCCATTGTCCTTGTCACTTTTCTCTGCTCAGGACTGTGCTCATGCTGTCGTCTCTACCTAGAACGTTTGTCTTTCTTTACTTCAGCTGTTGAGACTCTTCTAATTCTTAATCCTCCTTCCCGGTGTCCATTCTGAAAGAGAGAACCAATCTAGTAGTTATAAGGTATTTAGTCTGGGGAACTAGTCAAAAAGCTGTTGGAAAAGCCGAAAGGCCCAACTGGGAGATTAGTATCGATGCTATTGTGCTGTTATGGCTATGGCTAAGGGAACAATAGAGAGGTGGCGGCTCCAGAGACAGGAGCAGGGCCATTTAATGAGTCATGGTAAAGATTCAGTCACAGCCAGAGATATGAGAGAAAAAGAGAGACAGAGAAGGGGGGAGAGGAGAGGGAGGGGAGGGGAGAGGAGGGGAGGGGAGGGAGACGAATCTTCCTTTAAACTCCTTCCCAGGCCTCTCATTGGCAGAACCTAGCCTAAAATCAGTTGGCAAAGGAACCAGGACTATGCAGTTTGGGGGCATCAGCCCTCAAGTGCAGAACAGGGGGAAGGGGAAGGAATGAATCCCAGCAAAGAGGTAAATAATCAGCATGTACCTGCTTTCTGAAATCATTCTTTGTCTACTGGACTTTCATGCAGTCTAATCTCTCCTTTCTGCTGATTGAACCTCTGTGACAGTTTCTAAAAAACTTTACCTACATAAAATTGGTAAGTGGCCATAGTTGGCAAGTGTATATCAGCACTAGCAGATTTCAAATTAATCGAAAGCAGAGAAGATTTTATTAATCTTTGTAACCCCACAACTCAGTACAGTATTTGGAATTTTGTAGCAACCCAGGAATATTCTGAATTGAATTAGAAAGGAAACAGTATTAACAAGAGAGATCAGGGAATGACTGATTGAGGAATAGCCCACGTTCTCAGGAGACAGAGATATGAAGAAACAAAAGGAATCTAAGACCCCATAAAAGCACAGCAGAAACTCATGGTAAAGAAGGACTGAACACCTAAATCTCACAGCTTTGTAAGTTGTCTGTGATATCAGAGTCTCAGCAATTAAATTTTTCTCATGGTGGAATCCTTCAGTACGGTATTTCCATTGAGAGATTCCATGCCAGTCTGCAAAATGCTGCATGCGATTATGCTTTTCTCCAGTGCTTCTCAAGACACATCTAAGGGAGAAAGCACTTATTATTAGGTCATCTCAGTTACTCAAGGGCAGGCCATTGGCAGGGAATTGGAAGCGGAGAGAGAAATATGTGTCATCTGTGGACTTTCATGAGGATGAGTCAATGGTCAGCTTCTTAGATGTTTGTAAGTTTAGAATAAGCTTCCAAATACTGAACTGAGGATGACTTTGGTCTAGCTGTCTTTTCCCTGAGCCGACTCCTCCTCCTCGGCCTTACATATATGTTTCCTCCTTTATAACATGAAAGGATCAGGAAAAAACTTATTTGTGTTTATAAAAAAGGACATCTTTTTCTAATTATAAAATCAACACATTTACTGCATCACATTTGATGAATCTAGAAAAGTATGTCAAAAACCAGAAAATTCCCACCATCAATGATAATTATGGTAAATATTTGAAATATGAACTCCTGGTCTTATTTTCTTTCTTCTCTTAAAATGGAATTACATTTTATAGATGGCCTTAAAAATAGTTTTGCTTTTTTATTTTTACATAAAATTACAGCATATATGTTTTCCTACTTCAGTAAATATGACTAAGCTTTTTAAAGGCAGCCTTGTATTCCACCATAATTTAATTAATCCTTAGCTGTTGAATATTCTGGTTATATGAATGTTTTGGGTATAATACATGGCAATGTCATGTTGCTTTTTGTTGCTGCTATAACAAGTCATCACTAGTTTAGTGATTTACAGCATAATTTTATTCTTGTACCATCATGGTGATCAGAAGTACAAGGTCAAGTTAACTGGGCTAAAGTCAAGGGGTTGGTGGGTGGTTCCTTCTGGAGGCTCTCGAGGAGACTGTTTCCTACCTTTTCCAGTTTCTAGAGATCACTGCTTACACTGTCACAGGGCTCTCTCACCCGGACTCCCCCCGCATCCCTATTATAAAGACTCACATGGTTCTATCAGACCCCCCTGGATAATCCAGAATAATCTTCCCATCTCATGATCCTTATCTTAATCACATGTGCATAGTCCCTCTTTCGTATCTGGTGACATGCACCCACCCCAGGGATTTGGCATCTTTGGGGGGCATCATTCAGCCCACCTCCCTGCTCTAAACACACCTAGAGGAATCTTTTCAGACCAATCCCAGTTCTGTAATTATCTAGAGAAGTTCCCAGAAGGATGACTGAGATCATAGTAGCTTCAGAAATGTTTGTGAGACAAAAGGAAGAGTAGACAGAATTGCAGCGCTGTGAGTGTATAACAGAAACAATAAAGGTGCGTGCAAAAGATTGGCGAGAGTGTCCCATGCATCTTTTAATAACAATGTCCTAGAGGGAAGCATCACTCCAACCTTTGACTCGTTAGCCTTTTATTAAGTAGCCTCTGTGTACAGGATATTTAATGTACCTCAGCAGTACGAACCTCATAAATTAGAGTTAGTCTGTATACTTTTCTAGTACTTTCAGTCATTGGTCAAGGGCTCACAGTTAGTACGTAACAGAATTGTCACAGCTACTTGGATCCAAGTTTAATTTCTTCCCCTTCGATCCTGCGGCCTCTGAGCACACTGTATGGAGGTCATGACAGAAGTGGCATTAGAACATTTACCTGACATTTCTAGACTAATCGATAATGCCATCATCGTGGGGGCTTGGGCATTTTTTAGGAAGTTAAATAGGGCATTCTTTGTGAATGTGCCCAGTGGGGTTAAAGAGCACTCCATTTCTCAGGAAAGCAACTTTTCCTGCCCTAGACTTTGCAGAGGGACGGAGCAGGGATGGGGGGAGAGAATTTCTTCATCCTCTTTGGCTCCTTTTACTGGTGCTCGTGGTCAGGATGTGCACGTGCTGCGTTACGTGGCTAGCTATTCGCCAAGTTCCCTTGCCTTATGGAAACCAGATGGGGCTGAAGTCGAAATTGCAGCCACAGAAGTGAAGCTGAACTGCTCTCTGGATGGAATCTCAGATTTTAGGAGGCCTACTCCTCTTCCCTCCCCCTCCCCCACTCCACTTCTTCCAAAAACCAAGAGTCAATTTCATATAATCTCTCTGTGTGTTGCCCAGATACATTTTTTTTTTTTAATTTGTAATTGCAACTTTGTTTGGAGCAAAAGCTCTGTTTGGTTGTTATAAATTGTAACCAAGAGGAATAATATCCACAAATCAGTGCTAGCATATGCTTTGAATAGCCTCGATTGATAATATGAGGTCTTATGCAACTGTTACTAACCTCTACTAGAAGTTTGGGAGAATTAAGCTAAATGCACAGTAAAACAAACAAACAAACCAAAACAAAACACAAACAAAAATTGCTGGGAGAGTAGGGAGGGGAAATTGCAAATGTGTGGGTAACCAGTGAAACGCAACAAGACTGATTCTGAGTCCCTTTTTTTCAGGTGTTTTAAAGGAATCAGCACATCAAGAGTCAGCGTTAGCTTAGACGTACACCCAGTAATTAATTTCATCTAGCTGTTCCCTCCTGGAATAGCCTAGAAGAAATCCAGGAGTAGTTCTATTGTGAAATATTATTATTATAAAAAATTCCACTTACTAGTTAACTTTTATAGTAGTAAGAGGAGTGATGATAATTACACAAGCAGAACAATTGGGAGAATATAAAATATGAAGGATTAAGAATTTCATAGCTTAATAGTCACGTCCTAATTACATGCTCTGGGAAAAGTCCAGTACTATGGAAAGAATATCGAATATGAGTCAGAAAGTCATTGGAACCTTATTGATGGCGTGGCCTTGGGTACTTACCCTCTTCTGAGTTTCCGTTTTGGCATCAGAAGCAAAATTAGAAGGGGCTTCAATGTGATGGAGCCCAGTGCTGGGGATGTGCTATCTACTTAAGGAGTGTTAGTTTCTATGTTTTCTGTGCCTGTTCCAGAAATTCTCCACCTGTATATCTACATGTACCCTTGAGGTAAGCTTGCAGCGGAGGCTGATCATGAAATTTATATCTGGACCAAAGCCCTATCCTCCACCTAGAGCCCAGAAGGTCTCATCCTGACGGTTGTGGTCTTTTCTGAAAAAGTCCCAGAGTATTGGAGGTCGGAACAAGGTTGCCTTCAATCCACTCTCTGAGCTGTGCATTGTGAGACAAGTCGCTTAAAGGAGGGTCAGGCACATGTGATGCAAAATAGATGTTGATGAATAAAAGAATGAATTGTGCTTTCCTACTGTTAACCTATGGCATTTTTAAAACTCTTTCTTCAAGACTCCCATTTGCATTACTTTTGCTGGAGACGACCCCCCAAACATTGGCAGACCTGTACTATAGCACCGGTCTCTGCGTGTGTGTACCTCACTGATGAGCTTATCAATGGCGGGACTGACTTTGCATTCCCTGAATGTAGCATAAGTTTCTGGAAATGGAATGTCAAAGAAAATTAGTTAATGGGTGAATTTAAAAAAAATCCTACTGTAGTATCCCAGCTTGCTTTTGTGGTCACCATGCTCAGATCCTGTGCAGAGAACTGGCTACCGACGGCTAACACTTCCTGCCATCTGTGCAGACACAGTAATTTACTGCCAGTTCTTAGGCTTCTCTTCTCAGGAAGATGACCCAGAATATTTCCTGAGTAGAAGCAGAAAGTCATTGCCAAGGTGTGTCTCATTGCTGTGCAGCACCTAAGACAGATTGAATGATTAGGCAAGCGGGATTTTATTTTGGCTGAGGACTTTCAAGATGTTGGCCCACAGAAGAATTTGGTATCACTCAGCAGACTCAGAGCATGATATGCTCAATCCCCAAAATTCTTTCCACTGAATTTCCCTGTTTCTGTTCAAGCAGTGTTCTATTCTCAGTCAGCTCACAAGCCTGTTCCTTCTCTTCCTCAGGACATTTAATCAGTTTTCAGACCCCATTATTTCTATTTTGTTAAACGAAAATGAATTTGCAGTCTTGCCCCAGTACTTACTCATAATTTGATTTGGGGTAAGTCCTTTGTATTCTCTGGCCCCCCCCGTTTCTTCAGCAGTAAAATGCCACATTGACCTGCTGGGCCTCCCTCACATGGTGTTGCCTAAGTGAGGTCTGGTCATGGAGAGAAAGAGCGTTGGCATCTGTGAAACCCTGGCAAGTGGTCACTACATTTATGGTTTAGCCCTCTGTGTGGCCAACCATCCTGCTTTATCCTGGACCATCCCAGCTCGAACCTGGAAGTTTCCCCATCCTGGCAAACCCTTCGGCTCTGTGAAAACCAGGACAGTGGATTATCTTCTCACTGATCTCTCTTCCCTTTGCTCTTCTTCATTTCACTTCCTTTCTACTGAACATTAAGTCTTTCCAAGGTGTCTCAGGTGTGTCTCCACCCACCCCCACCCCACATTGGCACCACAATGTAGAAGGTAAAACAGAAAGACTGCCCTGTGGGGAGAGGGAAGGCAGGACAGGCACGATCAGAGTGGCCACGGGGGCAGGCAGAAAGGTGACTGCTCCTGGGCAGCTGGTGCAGAGTCCCAGAGGTGTCGCAGCTGGACTCCTGCCTGCACTCGCGGTCTGAGGCTGCCGGATGCTGTCTGACCTCAGACTCACGCTGTGCTGCACGTGATTCCCAGCGTCTTGAGAGTCACAAGAAACTTCGAGGTCTCCCTGGTCTGGATGCTGGGCAGGGTAGAGCCTTTGGAAAGTGAAAATGGGAGGCAGCCTCAGCTGAAAGCCAATCTTTTCTTGCTTCAGCATCAGCCGCTAAAAGATGACAGCCTCTGTGCAGGTTCACTCCCACGGCTGGTCCCTGCCAAGTTCCCTGCCTGAGGTGCTGTGTGCTGCTGCTGGCCCAGCCCCACGGCCGTGCCTTCCCATCCAGAGGTGCTGTAGGGATGGAGGGGTCAGGCCAGGCGGTGGGCTCCAGAGTCCCGTGCAAGAGGCCCGGAAGCTATCGTGGCAGGTGGGCCAGTGGGTGTCGAGAGCACACGAGAGTGGGGGCCCCAAGCTCCCAGAATGTGGACATGGTCCCATCAGCTTTCATTTCTAAAACCAAATTCAAAAAAAATTATTACCATCTCAGCATGGTAACATTCAGGCCTCTCTAAGCCCTAGGCTCCGGGTGACTCAGCTGATCGCACCCTTCTGGTTCCAGATAGAGATCACTGAGCTGGGACAGATGACTTCTCTCGTCTGCTGTCAGTCTCCTCACACGAAATGTCCATCCTTCCTCTCAGGACCGCCGTAGGAGCTGGTAAGAGGTGCCTGGTATTTCACTGTATCGCACAGAGTAAAAGCTTTCCTTCCTTTTCCCACCTGCCTGTAGTTGAATAAGAATGTCAAGCTCCTTTGGTCAGATTATTTCATTGAAAGGGCATTTCTCCTTAGGGCAGAACAAAGTCTAATTCAGCTTTATCATCCCCAGAACCCAACAGAATAATGCCTAGTGAGTGTGCAAGGCCGAGTTAATGAACAAGGAACTTCGGTGCATGCTTTTTAATATAGACCTTTCTTTTTCTGATTTTGCATGTTTTCCCCTTTTTAACTTATTTATTGTGTAATTTATTATTTCCCCGTGTCTTGTTACACTTCGAGTTATGAAAGGGAGTTTAGGGAACCCGAGATGGTGATGTTGTGATATAATCTATATTAAAATGAAGAACATGTCTGGGGTAGGTGAGGCCTTCTATGGGGTAGGTGAGGCCTTCTATGGGGTAGGTGAGGCCTTCTATGGGGTAGGTGAGGCCTTCTATGGGGTAGGTGAGGCCTTCTAAAATAAAAAGCAACAGAACATTATGAATGAAATAACTAGTTAATTTGACTCTAAACTATAGGAAATTTAGCTGTGTATTCCATTTGTTACATGTCATAGTATAGAAGAAAGAAGGTCAGACAGAAGTTTATCGACATTTCAATGATGTTTGTTTCTAAATGAACCATAATGAGCCATAAACAGAAGTTTGGGTTTGTTTTTCTTCTTTAAAAGTTATGTTATACATTTTGTATAGTAGTATATACTACCTCAATATAGTATATTATATTGTTTTTCAAATACAGACATCATCTCTGAAGACCTCAGCTAACTGCCATCTTTTCTATACAACAAAAACAAGTTATTTTCCAATCTTTGATAACTTGATATACACCACAGCCTTGTGAGGTGAGGATTTTTATCCTCATCTTCCAGATGAAAATAGTCATTTAACATGAGAGTAAAAACTTGACTAGGATCTCATAGCAAGTCTGGTGTTTGAACCTCAGCTTTTTGATTTTACAGAGTCAGGGCCCTTACCTACCACTTCCTCATCCAAACTCCTTTAACACTTTGTGCTTTGCTTGTATACTTGGCTTCCCGGTTTAGCTGTCGGGATTCTTGTCTCTCCCACCCTGGAGGCTGGAGACAATGTGTGTTTCATGGCTGTGGTTTGTCCACCCTTGGGGCTGCCTTTTGCCCACCCTTGGGGCTGACGTTTGCCCATCCTTGGATTCTGCACAGAACCTCACAGGTGGGAAGGGCTCTGTAGGAACCGCCTGCTGGTTGAATGCGTGCTTGATAATGAGTGAAGGTGACTCCCACCTAACAAGATGAAGTTTATAGCCAATACATCTACTTTCTATTGTCATCCCTTCTTGGGAAGACTTGAATTTTCTGTCAGCAGTTCTGGTTGTGGGTATAAGCTTCTCAAGCCAAAAGCAATTTTACATGTTAAAGTGGTTTTTTTTTGTTTTTGTTTTTGTTTTTTAAATGTCAAGACCACAGTCAATAAACCAGAGAACACCTGCCCAAAAGTCAAGGTTTTTCTCTTGTTTTGACCCAAATATACTGGTGACATATCAAAATAATTGGTGTTGTTGGACCAGGATGGGAGAGATTTTTTAAAAAATCACATTTGTGTGTTCAGGTTGATGGTCTGACCAGTAAGTATTCGTTGAAAAATCCTGATATCTTTCAGAGAGTGTTTGTAGCGGCAGAACAAGGACTTGTTTGAAACTAGAGATTATTAGATCGAATTCTAGTACATTCTAATCATACCATTCTTTTTATAGACTTCTGCCAAGTAAAGCTGAGCTGTCCCTACCTGATGAGTCACAGTCCTGTCATTTTTGGCCTAAAAACTGGACAAACTGCAAAAGAACTGTTTGCTCACATGTTTATTAGACATTGTAGTGAATTTTCATCTTTGTGATCTAAGGACTTCTCCCTCCCACCTTTTTCTCTTCGCAAATTTCTCTTTAAAAAATTTAAAACTGACTCCCACTGATTCTTTGTGCGCCACAAAGAAATGAATCTAAACCAACCAATCACATTAAAGGTACTGACTTTAATTTAGTCTGTTGGAGAGAAAAATAACATGTAATAGGAAAATAGTCTTTGTTCATCTTTAAAGCAAATTAGAGATTGCATTTGTCATAGTTCAGAATTCCGAGCTACATTTGCGTGGAATAACTGCTACTTGTCTGTTGCGGCAGACGGTTCACCTGGTGGGATCAGGGATGGATGCCTAATTTAATCAGATTCTCTGCCCTGAAATGCGTGAATGGTTACGAGGAGATTAAAATTTCAGTCTGGGATATTTGTTTGAATTTAGACAATGAAATGCTAGGGGTTTGGGAGAGAAAGAGAGTTAATCTAGCAGGAGAAGAAGAAAGCAGAATAAAAAGTGAGAGCATGAGAAAGACAGAGAATATGTGTCTGAGGTCTTTCAGTCCATCCCAGAAGGTCTGGTTGGTCCTAAAATGTGATGTTGAATTTACTGCAATATTTTTCTCCTTCCAACAAATTCTCAATCTTCATTAAGTTGCTTCAGGTTGGTATCTCTCACTTGTAAATAAAAAAAACCTTCTATCTGTGTCTATCACCACCCCTGCCATTTTGTTTTAAACTGGTCAAGGGGCCACTATCTTGCATTAAGTTGAGAGTTTTTGAAAGTCCAAGACCTGTTTCTTCCCAGTCTCTGCACTTAGCATAGGTCTGGCACAGAAAGGTTCAGTGACTGTTAAGTGTGTAGATAAGGGAATAGAGGTAATACCCTGTCAGCTCAATTGATTCATTGAGGAGAACTTTCTAGTAGAACAGTGTATACAGTTGTCAATCATTTTTAGATTGTATGAATATATTCTCATTCATCTCAAGTATATCACAAGCCAATCTTTGTCTGTTTCTGTTTCCCTCATATGTGCACACACACACACACACACACGTCTCCATGGTTCCGACAAACCATTATGACAATAAAAGCGGGAGTACCATTTTGCAAATGCAGAGTGGTTGTTAGAGAGATAAGCTTAGTGAACTGCGATGCATATCTAGAAAGGCTGATTCTCGGAAGGGAGTGAGAACTGAGAAACTGGACTGGGAAGAAATCAAAGAGGAATGAATTTCAGCCTCCCTTGAGAAAGCTTTATTTCCCAGAATTGGCTTCATGAGGATGCCTGAATCCCCCACATTTGGTGCGTGATATTGCTAAGTTCTCCACCATCCAAGGATGGGCTTCTACACACAAGGGTGAACTCCTTATGTTTACCTGGTTCCCTTGGGAGAGATGGAGGGCAGTCAAGAGCAGACTACCATGCCCAGGCACACAAGTGTGCATCTGCCAAACTCAATAGCTAAAGAGGCCTTGACATGTTTCCATTTCTGATTCTGCCCTTATAAAATATGTTACTAATTAGAATAACTGCCAGCTCAGACTCCTGCAAGGAAACTCATCCATGTGCTCAGAGGCTGTTGTTTTTCATGTTTCTAGTGCTAGTTAAATAAATAAAAACTATAAAACCAGCAGCAGAACCCAACTATCTGGGACAGCTTGAGGGGGTCCCTGCCCCATGTGTAAGTAATCAGGCAGTGCATTAACTCAGTGATCCCTGCACTGGAGAAGGAAAGGGTTAAGGAGCAGATCATGCTTCTCCTGCACAGCGCTATGGGCATGTTTGATTTGGCAAGTGGAAAAGATACACAAAAACACATGTCCTGACAAAGTTAAGAATTATCAAATTGAATTCAATACACTTACCAAATTGAATTTGGAGTGTGTGTCTTTCTTCTTCATTTGAGCCATAGTTTGTGCCATTGTTTAAAAATTCATATCTGGTCATGTCACTCCGAGATGCAGACATCCTAGATCTCCTTCCTTGCTTTCCCATTGTACAATACATGAAATTTATTAAGCTCTTTTACTTGGCCAGAAGACCTTTTGTGATCCAGATTGCTTTACCTTGCTAGTTTTTGGTTTCATTTCTCATTGTTTAGCTAACAAAAAAATACTTGCAATGCCCTGAAAGTGCCATATTCTCTCTTCCTTCTATGCCTTTGAATGTGTTTTTCCTTCTGCTTGAACTCCTTATTTCCCTGGTCAACTCAAAAACAATTCTACCACTCAGGTTGTGAGTCTGCTCATTTAGGAATATCTCTGATATTCCTGATATCTCAGCTTCCCTTTCACAGAATCTGGATAGGTACCCACTTTGAGCTTTCTTGCTTCCTACTCTGTCCTAGCACACCTACCACATTTCCATGGACGTGAATGAAGGAATGAACATCTCCATAGCTGTGGTCAGGGCCCAAATCCCATAGCATCCCAAACCTGAATATTGCAGGCATCCTGACTGACAAAAGAGGACTTGCAAAGCTGCAACTGTCTGGAGGATCGAGGACTGAATGTACTAACTAGCATTAGAAATGAGAGGTGATTTGAAATGTGAAGAGATAAATTCAGTCATTTATTCATAAATTCATCTATTTATTCAGACTTTCAATATTTTTTTACGCTGCATTTACTTTGTGCTAGACCTGTGTGGAATGCTAGGGATTACAAATGTGACTGACCTAGGTGGTTCCCTATAGCTTGAAACTTAATAGCTTAGTTAGAAAGGTATACATACATACAAGAAATGATTTCATCACAAACGTAGGCCTACAAAGTCTAACCAAGGCATTAAATTAGGAGCTATGTTAGGGATATTGAAACTAATTCTAGAGTATAGGAAAGCACTCTGGAAAAATTGTTATTCAAGGTGAAATAGTATCTATACTATGAGGCCGAGTGGGAGGAAAAGGAGGTAAGACAAAAGGAACAGCATAGCAGAGGCTCAGAAGCAGGAAAGAGACCTATGTGTTCAAGGAACAAAAGGAGACCAGTGGGGTTAGAGTAATATAACAAAATGACAGAGGAAAAATGATACTCTGGAGAGTACATGGGCTGTAGATCATGCTGAGCCTTGTAAGACAAGGTTTGCCTCTTGAATTTTATCCTAGGTGCAACTGGAAATCACTGAAACGATTTGAGCCTAATTTTAGATTCAATTGACAGCGTTAAAATTTAGTCTGAAGCATTGTGAAGAATGTCATGTAAAGGGGCAAGAGTAGGAGAAAACATCGATTGGGAGGTCATTGCAGTATTTTGGGGAAAGAGGTTGGCAATAAGGTAACTAAAGCAGTTGAGAGAAATGAACCAGAGATACCAAGAGTATTGAGGAAAAAGAATCAATGGTCTTTGGGATTGACAGTTGGCTCTGAAGGTGGATGAGGTACCGACAATCAACATAAATAGGTTTATTCATTCAACAAGTAGCTATTAGCTGTTAGCCAGATGAACTCTTTAAGGGTGATGCTTTATACAAGCCTCTGACCTTCTTTCAAACATTTGTAAGACAAATTTGTTATAAGAGATCATTAAAGTTTATTTTATTTTTGATACCTAATTGACTTTTAAAAAGGACATTCTGCGTAATAACTGGCTTGACCTCTTCACTGAGTCCAGGAGGTGGACTGTTCAAGACTGAAAGAGATTTAGGAGATGAGACACAATAACGAAATGTAATAGATGGTCCTTAATTGGTACAAGCTTGAAAGTACAGCTGGGAAAATTTGGAATGCAGCTAGGAAAATACAAATATGGAAATTGTAGTAGATGTTGTTAGGGAATTATGTTTGATTTGTTAGTTCTTAATTTTACTAGCTATTACCTGAAGGAAACTGTTCATATCATTTTGAAAAGCATAGCAAGGTATGTGAGGGAGAAATGCCATGATATCTGTGTTTTCCTTTGGAAATTATAATTTTATCCTGAGTGTCATTAGAAATCACTGGGAGGGTTTGTGCCCATGAATGTGTCATGTGCATATACATCTGAACTAGAATGTAGTGAAATATTATTATTATTTAAATCCAGGTGGTATATACACGGGTGTTTATTACACTATTCGCCCTACTTTTCTGACAGGTAAAACCAGATCTACATATAAAATTGTGAGGATGAAAGGTAATGTATCCAAAAATATGTAATTTGTATTAAAATCATGAAGTAAATGAGTATTCTTTCATAACAATTTTCTTTCACTCTGTGACATCATACCTCATTCAACTTCAGAATCTTACTGCATTCAGCTGCAAAACTTGGTCAGCAATCTTGGAATTCCTTGGAGGATAATACGGATGTGAACTAGCAGCCTGGCATCATGCTTGGTGGAGTCAGTCTAAAATTTCTGTCCCATTCACTGCCATGAACAGAAATACTACAGTCCTTTCCTACTTCAAAATTAAAACACAAATGACATGTTTAAGTTCAGAAATGTAGAACTGTTCAAAAGTGGAAAGATCTTTGCTGAGCTGTACATGGTCCTTACATACAGGTGTTCTACGATCTAAACAAAGTTCTCAGTCTCACATGCATAAAGGAAATTTCCTAGATTTCTAATCGCAAGGCACTTCCTGGTAATTTCCTCCAACTCTGCTCCAGGTGCAACAGAGGAGTTGAGAACCTGTGTTGCCTGGGCCTGGGAAGAGCATTACCCTAGGATGGAGCCCGGAGACACTGGCTTGCTGTGTAAGGCAGATATGTTACGTACATAAACATTCCAGTTTGATCTCGATGCCCTAATGATGATAGATGGCATTCCCTTCCACCCTCAGAAGTGTCTCTTCTCAGTGGTATACACTTTGGTCTTCTAAATATAAAGCATGCTTCTCCCTGGAATTCCGGGAACCAGCCCTTGTCTCATCCTTAGTCCCTGTACGGCGACCACTCTCACCTTGCTACCTGCATCTTGCAGTAAGCCAGCTGAATCAGTCTTCTTGTGATTTCTACCTTCACTTCTCTGTTTGTGCATTTGTTGACCCGTCTACCAAGGATGCTCTCCCACTCTTCCCCTGCGTTTCTCCTCTCAGCTAGCTTCTGCCCTTCCTCAAAGACTTGAGTTCAAAGTCATCTGCTCTGAGAAACTTTTCTGAATTCCACAAAGAAGAGTTGGGTCTTTCAGTGTGTTTCTCTGTGGGGGCTAGAACAAAGGTGAGACAAGTGGGTACCTTGGCCACGAAGTTTCAGGAGGCCATCATTCTCAGGGTGGGACAGCTGCCAGTGCTGCAAGACCCATGACCCTGAGAGTGAGGGCCTTCTTATCATGTGCCACATTTGCCTCATCCTATCCTGGCCTTCGTTTCAACATCTCCTATACCCCCGTCATTATTGTACTGTCTTTTTTATGTGTTAGTCTGTCTTCTTGGTTGGAATGTAAACTCTTTTAGCTGAGGGACCGTTCTCATTCATTACTACAACTTCAGTCTCTAGCACTGTGCCGACACATAGGAAGTGTTTATAAATGATGGTCGAGAGCTCATGAATGATGATTGAAGTAAGAGAAAGGTGGGATATGTCAAATAGTGTTGGAAACACACATGGTAGTAGAGACTTATTAAACTATCAGGAACCAAACAGTATCTTCTGGAGAGTTAGGAGTGATTCAGAGATGGAAAAATTGGCTAAAATTTGTCATCTGAAATATATGTGTACAGTAACTAGATATTGGCGAACTGCTTAACAAATACTGCCTGCTCTCTAGGGAAGCCTGAAAAATTTGCTTTGAGTAGGGTGCAGTCAGATTGTCTGCTAAATCCATGTTTCCCTCAAATACGGATGCTCCATTAATCTTCATGTTCTTTGCGTGATGGGTTCACGTTATGAGTTCAGAAGGAACAGCAAGGACTGGAACATTAGGAAGCCTCTTGCATGTGCCCATCATGGTGCTAGACTGCTCACAAAGATCGCATTTGAACCTCAAACAGCTCAGTGACATACACATTCGTGTTCCTGGTTGAAGTGGGGGAAACACTAGCAGGATTGTGCATCTTGCCTGGGGCCGCATAATGAGGAGATGGATGCAAAGGGCATTTCCACAGTTCAGGGCTTGTTGTATACTTCTTATAGCCCTGCACCCCACCCCGCAGAAAATGTTGTCACAGACTTGACTGGATCCATGAAGTGTTGGCTTATATTAGCTCTTGTAAAAAAAAAAAAGTGAGCACCTACAGTGTGCTCTACTATGGGTGTAAAGTCCTAGAAGGTTGTGCAGGGAAACTTTACTGGCCTGGGGTGGAGAGAGAGGGAAGATGGAGACTGAATGTTTCATTGGTGGCTTTGGAAGGCAAACGTAGTCTCTTATAAAATGTTTTTCCAGGGAGAGTTCATAAAAATTGAAATTACTGTGTTATCAATAATGCCAGAAGCTTCAGCAACCTGATGACGACAACCCTGTCTCATTAAACAGACAAACAGCGCCTGTGTGCCATGCCTGGAACCACCCGTTGTGTAGGGCTCTAAATGTTGGTTAAGGAAGAGAATGAGATTACTGTGCACAAAATTTTCAGGAGAAGTAGCTGGCAAGTGTTTTTATTTGTTGTTGGTACAGTTCCGTTTTAGGATAAGGAGCTAAAGTCTCCACTTTGTTTTTTAAGCATACACAGAGCCGCAGCCTTCACCTAGCAGACACACTGAGGTGGGGCCTCAAGCACCGCATTTGGTGCATTTCATTTATATGTTTCCTGGACAAACTCCTATTGTGGAGGAGCCCCATGGAAACTTCAAAAGGTCATTAAGGCTGAAATGTTTCTCAGTTCATTTTCAAATTACTCACTCATCATTTCCCAAAGCCAGTGACAGAAGAGCTCAACTGATTGCAGTCAAGTTTTCCCAACTGAAGCCCCACTTTCTATGACAGGGTTATAAATGCTTTTAGTTCCATTTTTCATACATTTTAGAGAACTTCTTGGCAGAGTCTGTAAAGTGTGTTTTCATATTCTTTGAATTTCATCTTTGTAGCACGGCCTCATGGAAAAACATCACATTCCAAGTGCGACTGGGAAGTTTCATTCACTAGAGTGGTTGCCAGTAACGTGGGGAGTTTATTGTCCTTCCAGCGAGCTCATCAAATCCAAACAGAATGTGTACACAGCAATTTCAGCTGGTTCCCTTCCATAAGATGCAAGCTGATGCTATTTACTAGATACCCAAAGACCGATTTAAGAGACTTAACTATGGTGGAATTTAATATAAAATAATTTTGAACTCAATATATCATTAGAGTTTAACTAGGAAACAATGGCACACTCAGTGGGGTTACTGAATGTAAATTTAGGAAGAGAGTATAGGAGAGACGTGGGCACAGTTAAGGGAATCAACAAGGACTGGAGAGGCCCCCAGGAATTACCTTGTAGGGAAGCTCTTAGTGCCACAGGCAGAGGGGCGAGGGGTCGGTCTTGGAGGCTGGAATCCTGGAAGATGGGTATCCTCACAGCATCTGTAGCTTTAGGAATACAGTATGGCATTGAGGGAACTAAAACAGAACACCCAGGTCTCTCAGAACTGGGCTTCTGTACATGCCCCCTCTGACATGAAGAGCCAAGGACAGTGTCGGCAGCCACAGAGGCAAAGGAGGCACTCCTGTCCTTTTAAACCTTTCCCCTTCCCTTCATCAATGAAGCCATCTGACTCCATGACTCCTTTCTCCTGATCAAGAAATTGTCTCTTGTCCTTAGTTTCTAGAATAATGTAGAAAGAGAAGTTCTTTAAGAGTAAGGATGGGTCATTCCTCTTTGCCATGTGGTGGCCTCCCGCCTCTTCTCCAAGGTCTCAGGTGCCCGTACCATGCCTCAGTGTCAGGACATTAATGAAGGTTTGCCCCAGCTACTTCAGAGCTTACTACCATGTACATTTTCCATAAGTATGTTATTAAAGCTGGACTGCTGTCTTACTAATCAAGCAGCAAGAAGAGGGTAAAGGAGACTGGGAACACTCCCAGTCAGCCTCCTGGGGTGCCCAGCAGTCAGCAAAGGACAGGTACTTGTGTTGGGGTAAATGACACCAACTGTTTTTCAGATTTTACTCTGAGAGGCAGCATTGTGTCGCAGAACAAACATAAATTTAGATGTCAGGAAGATCTGGATTGAAATTCCACCTACTCCTGATCAGATCTTGTGGTCTTTTTTGGAGAAAAGCTACTGATTGGCTTCAGTATCGTTGCGGCTTATCCCCCCGAGTTTCAGTTTCCTCATCCAGTAGCATGGCAATAATAATAAATACCTCCCTAATTTAGTTGTTGTCATTAGACAGATTTCCCAAGAAAAGGCGCCTGACACAATGTTTGACACATAGGATAGATTTAGTATTTGTTGATTTCCTCCAGTTAGCCCACCATCAGTTACCCTTTATATGGCGAGATGCCGGCCACGTAAAAACGGGGTGAACCGTTTTTCTCTTACTTGGTTCCTGCTGGGAATCCCCAGTTGAATCATAGCTGGAGTGATGGGTGAGCTGTGTTGTTCCTGCAAACTTATTTATCGGGGTCCCTTTGTCAGGAGAAAACTAACCTATTTGTCAGTGTCACTTCTCTGAAAAAGAAACCTGTTGGGACATCTTCAGGAGAACTCAAATTTTATCTCTCACAGGCACATGGATTCTTAGGGAGCTCTTCCTTGAGTGCTGTATCAGTCTTTACCAATTCTTTAGTGAGTTTTATTCCCCATTCATAGGCTGTTGCTCTGCCTGCTAGTGCGTGGTTAACTGTTAGAGGTATCAGCTGCTTGTGCAAGAACTTGACCATTTCAGTTCCTGAGAGTTAGGGCCATGTCCCTCCTACATGAAGCCACAAGAAAGCTTTCTGCTAGTTGTTATTGTTTGTTAGGTTTGGCACGTGAGAATGTTTGGTTACCTGTGGATTTTGACTGGACTGTTGGAAACGATGCTGTAACGGAAAAATCAAAAGTCCTCTTGTCATTCATTGGTTCACATTAGTGTTTAGGTGCTGGACATAATCCTTAATTTTCACAACCATCCTGTAAATTAGTCTCTTATTTCTAGTTGGAGAAATGGAGACTCAGGTAGATGGCCTGACATGTCTAACTTATAAGATGTAGAGCTGGGCTAGAGACCATAATGCTCTCTGAATCAAAGCACAGAGCTCTGTTGATCTGTAAGATGGGTATAGTCAACTGTCATAGCTTCTTCCAACCACCATCATTTAAAAATCAAAATTGCATCACTCCAAGTTTCCTCATCGCTCTCTTCCTACTTCTGACCACTGCCCCTTCCATAAAACAGGTGTTTGATTAATGTCTATTGAATGAAAAAAAATGATTGAACAAATTACTAAGACAAAGATATTTTTGTCTCCATGTAGCATTTTTCTAATGCATATTTATATTTCATTTGACAGTGTTTGCAAATTGCATAATATTCCCCTTCAGCATAACTTGCAGTGTGGAAATGCTTCCATATGCTAGATGTTTCCCCTCATTTAACTGAGGGAGAAAAAAAGAGGAAGAAAAACATTGCCTGGTGGCTAAGCATCCATATAAACAGAAGTTATAGTCTATATTGTTCATGAGTGGTATACTTTGGAAGCGTGATATTGAAAAAATATTGAAGTAGACATTCAATTTGGATGGAGATGGGTTTGGAAAATGTCCTTGTGCAGCTAACTATGGGTTTATGCTAATTCACTATGTTGTAGGGTGTGCAGAGAGGGAGAACATGGGTCCTGGAGCAGCTGCTTGCCTTCCAGTCAAGGCTCTGTTGCTGCATAACAGCGACCTGACTTGGGCTATCTCTCTTTTTAGTTTAATTCTTTTGTAAAATGGGCCTGAGAATACTATCTCCTTCATGAAAGACTTGGGAAAAGTAAATGAATTCCTACAGGAAGAGTTCTTGCCTGATAAATAGCAAGGCTCAATAAACATCATTATTCCCTAGCCTTATGGAACCTAGTTCACAAAAGTTCTTTCTCTTTCACTCACTTCTTCCCCATCACTCTGCCATATTCCCAGAGCTCATCATAGTTTTTCCCAACATACTTTATCCTCCAGGTCACCCTTTACGTGGTCACGGAATGAATCTTCAAAGACTCATTAAATCAGGCCCTTCACATTGAAACTCTGCCATTTTTCTCTATCAGTGTTGGGACTAAGTACAATCCCTTTACCATGACAAGTTAGGTCCTTCACAAACACATGCCTGCTTCTTCCTCTGGCCTTGTCTATTGTCACTTCCACACACGAGCTATACTGCAAGTACCGACAAAGGCCCAAAATAGAAGAAGTTATATTGGTCTGGTCAATAAGTGATACTTGCGTATAAGGAGTGAGCAGCTTGTTTTGCTGATGGACTCATGGAAGACTTCAAAGGAGAGATAGGATATTTCAGTTGTATCTTAAAGACTAAATTGACATCAGTTAAGTAAGCTAGAGAGGAACATGATTGAGTGGGTCACCTAGATTGAGGGAAGGGCTTATGCAAAGAAACAGAAAAACAAGGTATTTTTATGGAATGAGAACTTGTCTTATGCTGACAAAACTCGAGGATGCTTAGATGTGAGAGTGAGTGAGAGAGGGGCATCCCCTGACTCTGGTATGAATGCCTGGATGGGAGAGTGGTTGTCAATGGAGAGGAAGAATATACAGGCAAAGGAGCATGTGTGTGTACGTGTCTATGTTTTGAATGGGAAATAATAGGTGTCTGTTTTGCCGCCTGGGAAGATCCAGTACTAAGCTCCTGATCTGGTCCCCTAATCCTACCCCCCAGATCTATTTCCTGACAAATTTCCCCATTTTAGCAAATGGCAACTCTATTCTTTAGAATCCTCTATGACTTACTTCTCTTCAGTCCCATTTCTGATCCTTCAGCAAAATCTGTTGGCTGTTTCTTCAAAACACATCTGGCATCTCACCATCTTCATGGCTATCACTCTTACTAAAGTCAGCATCGTCTTTTAGGAATTCTTGAACTAGACTTCTAAAATGCCTCTCTACTTTCCACCTTTCCTTCTTTCAGCTTATTCTCAACAAAGCAGCCAGAGTGGTCCTCTTAAAAAGAACTCAGGACATGGCTCCTCTGCCCAAAGCTTCACAAGGGCGTTCCATTTAGTTTAGAAAAAAATTACAAAGTATTTACATTGGTGGTCTGTATGACCCACCCCTTCCATCCTTGCAGATTGAACCCAAATCAAGGAAAAGATACTTCATGAAAAAATTTTAAAAGACCAATAAAAACCTTGAGAAAAAATTAATACTGTACAGAGGAAGTGACAGTGTTGAAAGCAATGACTTTGGAGTTACTGATATGTGTTAAATATTTTCTCCACCATTTTGCTAGCTTGGAAATCCTAGAAAAGTAACCGGATCATTCTTGATTCCCATATTCTCAAGGGTAATTGGAAAGAAAGATCATTCTTCTGAGGGCTATTAAGAGTATTAACCAATAAAATGCATATAAACCAGTTAGCAGAAGATAATAAATAAAATAGGTGGTGATTATTATTGATACTAATACCTTTATTATCAAATTCCTGAAAAGAACTCTGAGAAATAAAGATTAAGGGGGGAGTATAAGGGAAGATAAGGGGAGTATAAGTGAGAAGGCTTCAGAAGAAAGAGGGGAAGTAAACTCTGAGGTCAAGGCAAAATATGCTTAGGAAGTATATAAGGCTCCAGTGTAGAACTATTTGAGAAAACAGTTTTACTTGAATCAAAAAATTTAAAGCCCATATTTAAAAATGAGCTAATATTTTGTGGAAAACAGCAATAATTGTCCTAGAAAAAAATCAAATAAAAACAAAACAAAACAATGCAGCACTGGGTTCTCAATTGTGTCCAGCTGACAAATGCAGGAACATGATGACCCAAAAATTGGCTTCTCGCTGGTCTTTAGGAGATTTACTTACTCACTAGTCAGAACTAGTTTGCTAGTTTTTATGAGGTTCAACTATTGTGCAGTGCTATTCAGCTGGTCTGTGGGTGTTTATTTACAGATGGGTGCCATTTTGATTTATTGTCTGTCAAATTATAATTATTAAGGATGGAGTTAATTGTCATTTCAACCACCTGGTAATTATCCACTGTGCTTTTATCTGGTGACAAATCTGCTCTTTAGATCAAAAATGGAAGTTTCAGAAGATCTTTCACTTCCTTGTTTATTTCCATTTATGTCTTGTTCAAAATAATTAATAGAAATTATCAATACTTTTTAATAGAACTTGTGGGCTTTCAAGAATTGTTGATTGTTAGAAATGTTTTTGAGTGAGAGGCTGGTATAACAAGAATCCCGTGGTATATGAGTTATAATAATTAAAATGACAAGGCATGCTCTTTCAGAAATTGGTCTAATAAAAAAATTTAACAATGACTCCAGTATATTCATGATACATCATCTAGAATGAGGCTTTGTAAGCCTCAGTGCTTGTTTGCCCCATTGTTTACCAAACTACTTTATCCTTATGCCCTTTTGAACTTTTAGGATAAAATTCAACAGTCAGTGAGGTAACTCTAGTCTTATAAAGGCCTCAATTATTTTGATTCGGAGCTATGAATGGGATGTCCTGCTTGCCCCTCTTTAGGAAGGCACCCGATAAAACCAAAGAACAGGAGAGGAAGTATTTTCGCCACAGTAGCTGCATCCCGCCTTCATTTTTGGTGTCTGAGTCTTTGTGTGCTTTCCCTTTTCGGTTTGTCCAGAGCACTCATAACTCCCCACCAGTTGACAGAGGTGCAGGGGGCCTCCTCACCAGAGCACAGCTTGACAACGCCACTGTGGCCTCACCATCTTTTACCTCTCAGGAAACCAATCAAGAGAGAAAATGTTGTGTCCGACTTCCTTTAGCTTTTAAACTAGGAGCGTTGAGCAAAGAGGCTCATGTCCCTGGCCCTCAGTGTTTCCACGCAAAGTCTCCTGATTGATGGTAGCCATAATAGAGTGGTGGCCATGACATTTCAACCTGGTCCTTGCTCTGTAGTCAGACTCTGGACTGATTTCTGTTAACAACCCTTTCTTGCCAGGAACCATCCATCTCTTCAACCCAGAAAACACCTGTTAGCAAAAAAACCTGTGACCAACTTCTCCTTTCCTTTCCCTCGTATGCGTGTGAACTGGTTAGCAAAAGGAAGGAAAGCTCTTGGCTAGAGAGGAGTGTCGAGGACCATTCTGCAATCTATAACCAGGCTTAAGTGTCTCCCAATCCCTCTTAAGAGACATCGACCTCCTGTGTCAGATTTTGGCTTCTTGGGCAATTCTGTGGAGTCAAGTGCCTAGACATGGCTTCCCCCATTCTCCCTTCCTCACTTCTACTCCACAAGGCCATGGCAAAGACCTCGTCTAACCTGTTAAGATCTCATTATTTCTAATGCCTGCCTCCTTCAGTCTACATGCCATATTGCTGCTGCAGAATCCTTTTGCTACTACTTCTTGGAGTCTGATGTGCTCAGCAAGACATTCACTGGCCTTTAGCACCTGACTTCTACCCGCACTTCCAGTCTGATGTTCCTGTATTCTTCCATGAATGACATTTCAAGGTCTTTACATGGAAGTTTCCAACTGTCTGCTGTATCCTTTACCTCTCCATGTCACTCATCTAGAGTAGTCCTAATTACTCTTTAAAACCTACCAGTCAGCATTCCCCTTCCCAGTGGAGTCTTCCATGCCAACTCCTACTTCCTGGCAATTATTTCCCTCTTTACGTTATTTCTGAATCTTTTTTTCTGCTATTGCTCTATTATATCATGTTAAAAAAAAAACTTGTTCTTTTTTTTTTTAATTTGTTTGCCCATCTCCCTTCTGGGCTCCTCAAGAACTGGATCTAAGATATAAATACTCTGTCATCGTTGAGCACGAACTAAATAATAGTTGAATAAGTTTTCATTCAATTTTTTGTACATCTCCCATTCCCTAGCATGGTGCTAAATATGCAGTGGATACTAGATACATAGTTGCTGATGGATCCCTATTAAACATAGTTACAATCTTGGCTAATATTTTTGGTCCCATTGTTAGAATAGATAAGTGTCTTTATGGAAAAATAAGAACTGGCTTTATGGAATAGAAGTCGGCCCTTTATCCAAGACATCATCTATGACAGCTGCTGATTAGAATAAAAGGCAGTTAATCATATCCAAATGGAAAGAAAAGAAGGTTTTGGTTTTGGTTAAGGGAAAGCATTTTTTATTAAATATTAAGGAAATGGGATATGCATTCCATTTTTAGGTCAATGCATGTTTTTCTTTAATATGTGAGATTCCCATGGAACTGAAAGGGTGTATTTTTGTTTCTTCCCTCATTCTTTCCCTCCTCCCTCTTTCTTTCCTTTTTCCTATAAATATAGAGTAAACACAGAGGGTAACTGACTTTGATGGAGAAAAAGTAGAAAGTCTGTTCTCATCAATACAATCCTTCTAATGGCAGATTAGCGCCCCTCATCCTCACCCCAAGATTGTAACTAAAGTGCACAACTCTGAGAAGCTCTACTCTTATCCATGTCTACCTGGGGATCATTGGATTTATTGGTCCAGCAAGGGGATTGGTTCCATAAATGTCTAGGGAATTTTTTTCTTGGTTGGAATTGAATAAGAACTGTGGTTTCTGAAATCAGAAAAGCTCTGTTTGAAATTTAGACTATTTCTACTTTGTTCTATTCTGCTGTCATTAGCAACTTTGTAAGGCAGTTGACAGCTAGGTCCTAGAGTGGTTTGAAGATTGTACCAGTAGAGTGGCAACTCCCCAAGGCGCCGCCATTCCCTAGAAATAATTAATTACTGACATGATGGTTGTATGCATATGTTTATTATCTTCTCATTAGAAAAATCCAGCTCAGCATTTGCTTCACAGTCTCATGAGAGACGTTTTGGTCTTTGTGCCTCCACAGGAAACAGCTGGGTGAGAAGAGTTTAAATGCCAGGTGAAAGGACAAAGCTGTGCTGTTTGGATTTAAGTCTCCTGTGGAGAACGTTGAACTTTGTCTGGAGCATAGGACTTTTTCATTATCCTGCTTGTCACGGTGTCAGCACAAAAGTTAAACAGGGAAGGAGTGAATATAATAGCATGTTTAAAGTTTTCAGTAGAAAATATACTGTATCTCTCACATTTCCTTTCCTCAAAACAATGGGTCCTGAAGTTTGAGAAGCAGCATTACTACACCTGGCAGGAACACTTTCATTTCATCTGACCAAGGGGTGGAGGGATGAGCACTCCCGAGAATGCGGGGCTGGGTCATTGGCACTGACTAGCTCTATGACTTTGGATAACTCACTTGTTTTCTCTAGCCTCAATTTCCCTCCCTGATGTGATGAGGTGGTTGTTAAGGGCTTTCCCAGAACTGAATTCTCTGAGAAATTGAAATTTTCAGGAGAGCGGGTGACTTGGTGTACTTCTAAGCCCTGTGCACCCATATCCAGCTGAGTGTAAGCCAAGAAGTTTTCTAATCACCTCTCAGGGCTGTGCAATTGTTTGTACCCACTGAATTAATAATTCTACTTCTATTTATACATAAATACATTCTTAGGAAGGAGGAAAATTGCATTAAATAGAAAATAACTCATTGTTTAATTCAAAATTTGATATAAGCTCAACATCCAATAATAGACATGAAGAATGAATCAGAACAACTCATAAGTCACTTCAAAGTCCTGAGAACTACATGGAGATGTGGTTTTGATAGCACAAGAAAGCAAATTATATTTGCCCTGTGGATTACAAATACGAATATGATCAAGAAAAAGGCAAGAGGAGTCAATGCCTATGATCTACCCTCTATGGGTCAAGCACTATACTAGGCATTTGCTTACATGAATCATTTCATATATTCTTTTGGACGGCTGTGAGCATCTGCACTGTCACAGCCAACTAAGAGATTAGGGACCTAAGGCTCAGGGATTTACAATCACCTATCAGATCATCATTGCTATGAATAGGTTAGCACTCAAGATTCAAACCCAGGTACATGACAGTCTTCTTGTATTTAAAAACTCGACACAGTGCTTCAGCACTATGCTCAGGGACCATTTTAAACAGCAGAATCACCAACAAAAAGCACAAAAATGTGAAAACCATGGTACGAAATGAACTTGCGGAAGGACGGTCGTTTACAGTATTAGCCATGAACAAGAAACCAGAGTGCTGCCTTGCTCAGTCTCAGCTAAACACAAGTGCGTCTGCAGATTCGAGTTTTCCCTTCTTTGGGGATGCTAATGAATGACCATGAAATGACCAAGAACTGATTTTAGCGTTACCATGAATTGTAGGGAGTTAGACAAATTCACAGACATGGGCCCCACAAAAAATGAGGACTGACTGTACGTTTATTCATTAGGCAGCAAGTCATAGTGTATGTCTCAGACACTGTTCCAGGCACTTGGGATTTAGAAATGAACACAGCAAAGGCCCTGTGCATTAGATACAATTCTGGGGAAGGGTTAAATATAGGTAAATACAGTGTAGTCAGATGGTGACAATCTATTAAATTATTAAAAAATTAAATTGAGGAGAGAGGAGAGAGAGATTTGCTATCACACAGAGTGAAGTACTCAGAGTGAAGCCTGGGAGGTAACATCTGCTCAAACGCTCAATGGAATCCAGTCATAGCGATATGCATAGGTCTAGGGATAGACATATAAGGGGCAGAGCAGGAGGCCAGTATGGCAGGAGCCACGCTGGGAGAAAAGATCCCAGTCGGCTGGCAAAATGATGATCTCTCTTACTTCAAAACCTGGACTCTTGAAAGCAACGTGGTGTGAAATTATGGATCTTACCTATAAGGTGTCATCATTTCTAAGCATTGGGGCGCTTCCTAAATTGCCATAATGTTGTATCAAAACATTGTGTCAAAGCGCACCGTTACGCTTTTTCTCTTGAGAAAGACTCAGGAAAAATCCAAAGAGAGGATCTTTGCCAAGGGATGGAAGCTTTGCCGGGCTCTCCTGGATCTCTGCTTCATTGGAGGCTTGGTTGCTTGGCTTAGGGAAGTAACAAAATTAGCCTGCACCTAGGTAAGATTCTTTGGGAGATAACATGGCCCAGGGCTGTAATATGGAGGACAATGTCATCAGCATTTGTAGTGCATCTGAGGAGAGTCACAACAAACAAACCATCCCCAGGACAACAGAAGCAGTGGAGACGGGAAGCAAGTGAGAATTAGCTTGTGGAAAAAACGCTGTTCACCCAAAGCTTAGTTCTGCTCGCAGTGCTCACAAGAATATCAATGCCACAGCCCTGCAGCGCCAGCTGCAGAAGTCATCTAATGCTCAGTCCTCACTGCTAACAGATAAGGGAAACTGAGGCCCAGAGAGAGATGGGTTTCCAACCAAACACCAGGGAGTGGCTGAGGCAGGGTTGGAATTGAGCGGTCACCAAACTGTCATTCTAAACAGTTATCACTAGGATTTAGGAGAAGAAATATGACAGAATTCCCAAGTTTACAGAGAACCATGGGTGGGACCAGCTGCCATGTTGTGCCCAAGCAAGCAGCAGCCTGTCTAATCTGTTCACCGAACACTTTTTCCCCCCTCAACCTGATCGCTCAGCAGCCAGCTCTGGGAGTGCCCCATAGATAAGTAGGTGACCATAATGTAAATCAGCCCCAAGAGAAATGTGCCCAGTCAGAAAAGGTGGGCACTAGAGGCGTGAGAGAGTCAAGGGGAATGAAAATCAATCATGTTCCATGCTTTTTTGATCTAACTGGGGCAGCTCTTTCTTTTGCAGCGTTTGTATGGAGGTCGTGGTGCAGACCTGTAACCTCTGGCTCAGGTTTCTGTGGCTCCTCTGAATCATCGACTCCCTGAGAGGCGGAATGTGATGGGTCAGCGCAGAGGTGTGCGTGTTCTGGAGGACGGGCTGAGGACAGGAAGCCCTGGACTGTTGTGCTTGCCCATATCTGTGGTGTGAATACTGCCACCATGGTGGGTTTTAAGCTATTAATAGTTGAAAACCCAGCTCTCCAAATTTCTGAAAATGTACCAGTCTGCTCGCAGGAGCCTTGTCCAGTGGCCTTCAGATACCTCCACAGCTCTCTGAGGTGCCAGATCTTTCCTGAGAGGGTGTGTGTCTCAGTTACGCCAGTGGCATGAGACACGTGACCAAGGGTGCCTCTGCCAATCCTATCGGACTGGACTTATACGTACGACCCAAGGTACTTAGTATCTACTTCGGCCGAGCATGAATTACACAGGAGACAGAACATAGAATGCACGAATCTCACGCGGTTTATTACCAGACTCCTGGTGGTTTCCAGGCTTCAGCAGGCCGCCCGGGGATCCGCGCTGACAGACACACACACTGGAACGAAGGACGTGCAGCTGCGTCTCGGCTTCTCATTCAGGGCCCGATTCTGCAGCTCACGGTCTGGACTCGCGGTCCAAGGCAGAGCTTCAGGCAGGTGTGATAAGGGGAGTGGAGAGCGAACGTCTGTGGAGGAGCAGAACAAACGGCTCTAACAGCTCTCTCTCAGCCCTCTCATACTCTTAGATGGGTGTCTTCAGTGTGTCTTATCAGCGGGCTCCGTGGGCTGCTATGTCTAAGGGTGCAGATGCACACGGGGTAACACCTACTGGTGTGTTTATCTAGTTTACAAGTTATGTCAGTTTCATATAACATGTCAGGGTAAAAGCAGAAGTCAAACATAAGTCACTCCATTTTGTATTTCTATTCTAATACATTCTATATGTTGTCTATCTTATTACTATAACAGTGTGTCTAGTTTCCAATACTAGATTATAGGAGGGTCATTGACAAATTGAAATTGTTCAGGGGCTTCAGAAAGAAAGAGTTTCATCTAGGGAGATGTATCGCTGGGATGTGAATCCAGGGAAAGAAAGTGTCCTGATGACTGTTTCCAAATCTCAGTCAAGCCATGGGCTACTTGTCCTGTGCAGCAGAATCTGAAAGGTGGAATTGGAGTGAGGGGAAGTGTTTAGAACAGGGACGCTAATTTCAGCACACTATCAGAACTTTTTGATAAAGTTGCCCAAAGAAAGGCAGGGCTGCGCTCTGGGAGCCAGATCACCCAGGGTGTGAACAGTGTGGGGTAACCATCAGGTGGGGCTGTGGCAGTGAGACCCCAGGGCCCCTTCCATCTCTGGGGGCTTGTCTCACGATGGAGTCTCCTTTAACCACTTTCATCTCATTTTTTGGCCCTTTCCCCTCTTTTGCTTCTCTCTCCTCTGGCTGACTTCATTAATGGCCCTAGTTATGTACCTAGTGCAGTTAACTTCCTTGCACAAGGACCTCTACATCTTTCTGAAGAGAGAAAACCAAGCCCTCTCTCCTCCTCCTGATCCTGCATCCCAGAAGAAAGCACCAGCCCTCCTTTTCCAATTTGCTTTCTCTTCTTTATTCCCACATTCTCAGCTCCACATTTGTGACTCAAGAAAGGCAAATAAACAAATTGAAACTGAAACTGAGTGTTGGCCATAAAGTGAGGACATCTGGGAGGCTTGCAAGGAAATTTACATGCTAGTTGGGTTTCAGGTTACATATTTTGTGTTGCCTGGTAACGGCCCTACAGTTTCCTTTCAAGCTTTTTTTCTCCCCCATCCCTTGTTTACAGTGTAATTACCACTGTGACATCATAATCCCTCAGTGAACAGCTGTCAGGGGGGCCCAACTGCTGAGTAAACAGGGCTTTACAATCTCTCCTTCCACAGCCTAGTTTACTAAATAGATCAATATTTGGTTTGTAGGCACAGGGATTAGGAGTGGAAGTGTCTTTTGAAAAAGCCCCTCTCCCTTCCCAGGGCCTCCAGTGCACCTGAGAATGCTGGAAAGAAAAGCCACGTTCACAGACAAAAAAACATTACCCAGTTGCTCTCACCTGCGGGAGATTTTCCCAAGAGCAGCTTCTCTTTAAGAAGTGAGACCTACTTGAGAATTAAGACTGTCTTAGGTTCTTTATTCCAATCCTTAGCCAATTCTACTTTCTTCTTTCTCTGCCTCCCCCTTATCTCCGCTTTCTGTCCCCTTCTCATTTGGTTTAATCTTTCTAAATGGATATTATAGCCTTGGGGAATACAAGAGTGACACGTGGGTAAATAGGAACTAAGCTCCTGAAGATCCGCTGTCCACCCCCCATCCTCCCCACCCCACTTTGGGATTAGAAGCTCCACAAAGAAGCACTCTTGAGTTTTCTTTGTCAAACTACAGATTTCTGGTGGATAACTTGGGAAAGGATGATTTAGAATGTGCGTCTCCTGGGTCTGGAAGGTCTGACTCAAGCACAGCAGCAGAGACCTTGGAGCACTGGCTTAAGCCTCAGCAGCTGTGAGTTCTAACCCTGCTGCTCCCTGTCACCTGCTTTGTGGCCTTGGACAAGTTGCCTGTGGAAACAACATTGGAATTGGGCTGCAACTTTAATAAGACCTCTCCGGAGGTGGGGAGGTGGAGTGCTGCTCTGAGCCCAGCTCCAAAGCTGATGCGGGAAGTAGAACTTGCTTAATTTGAAAAAGAAACAAAAAAGGTGGGGTGAGTTAACTTATGGATCTGAGGACTACCTGAGCTAATGTATGTGACATACCTTGGGGGGGGGGGGTATATTTTTAAAGCTCATATGTTTTTCCCGTAAAAAATGAAATTATGGTGAAGAGGTCTTGGAAGTAAAACTCAGAAGGAATGGAAGAAAATGAATATTGAGATCCAATACTTGTATCACTCATTCACAGCTTATAAAACCCCTTTCACACATGACTTCAAGTAAGCACTGCAATCTGATAAAAGGGAAATGTTCTACATTGTTGATCTTTGAGTAGGTCAGTCACAGTCCTTATTTTTCATAAACAACCGCTCTCTTGAGCCTCATAAAATAGGAGGCTCCATTTTTTTCCCACTATTTTACAGATAATTGAGAATTAAAGAAATGAAATGGTCTGTCCAAATTCACCCTTTGAAGTATTAGACCCACTCAAGTGGTTCTAAAGTTCTTGTGTTTCCCCTCCTGTACCACAGAAGTGGGCAGATCAGTGTGGAAAGCGAGGCGGAAAAATGAGGTGCTTGAAGGAAAAGAATGACAATGGTCAAAGCTTCCTTCACAGTTGTCTTGCATCACCATTGTGCCGATGATTAAGTTATTGTGGATAATTACAGTGAACTTCTAAAATATAGAACACAGTGACTGTTCTGTCCCTTGGACACCGTGTGACTTCTCTAAGGTGATTGTATAAGGAATCAGAGATGCAGACACGTTGATGTCTGCTGTCTGAAGTCTGCACGCACTCTCAATGCAGTGGAAAGTCAGCTATGATGACGGTAAGGAAGAGGTTCAACATCAGACAGTCTGCGGAATCCTCGGTCCCGATTTTCCTCTGCACCAACTAGCTCAGGCATCCTTAATGTCATCTAGTCTCTTGGTGGCTTTCGCCTTGAAAGATTGTATGGTTTCAGTTCAGTCTCATCTAGATCTATGTGTAGATCTGCACATTGATGACATTCCTCTGTGCGAAGTCTGTCCAAGATAACTAACCTGTTTCCAAGATCTAATTTTGTACGTGGGAATCTTGCCTTGGCCTGCTTTCCAGACCCATAGGCAGGCTTGGCAGGCTTGACAGTCTGTGCTGGGGCAGGAAGGCAGGTGCTGGCCCCAGTGCTCTGCACAGAGCCTCGTCTTCACTGAGCCAGAAGCGCCTGCCCTGCGGCCGGAGGCGCTCTTACTGCTGGAAGAGATGAGGCTCCGGCAAGGGGAAACGTTCAGATTTAAGGCCCTTTGAACATATTTTTAAAAAAACATATTTATTTGCCAGTAGATCATATGTACTTTCCAGGAGCCTCTTCCTATATCAACCTCTGAATCATAACCTGAAAGAAACAAAAAGCTACAGCTGTCTTGGGACTTCTCATAAATAAGTGGTTCCCCAACTGCAGCAGGCATCAGAATCACCTGTGAAAACAGAGATGATGGGGCTGCACCCCCAGAGTTTCTGATTTTAGCAGTTCTAGAACAGGACCTGAGGATTCGCATTTCTAACCAGTTTCCTGGTGACGCTGTGGCTGCTGTTTGAGGACCAGCCTTGGAGAACGTTTAATCTCAACCACTCACTCAGCTGCTTGAGTGCAGGGGACCGCTGGTGGCTGGTCTTGTTTAAGTCTTCCACATGATTTCTTCTGGCAGGTCAGTGTTCTGACCCTTTCTTTCGTCGGTTGGGGGTGGTGCCTTCCTCCTCTTAGGCAAGAAAGCAAGTCCCGTGCCTTCGCTGACATTTTCCATATCCTCTTGCAGTCACTGTCACTTTCACTGTCGGATGTGGAAAAATCCCTGATCTGTTTGCCCTCTCACAGGGCTGCACCTTTGACTTGCTGTCCGCTCCCTGGGCATGAAGGCCTTCCTGACTGCATGGGAGGCCTGTGAACTCTGACTTGTATATCAAAGTGGGGCTCGTGTGAGCCTGTCTCTGAACAACCTGCCCCAGCAGAGAAAGTTCTCCTTGTGCGTCCAAGAGCTGCTTGAGCAGCTCATACCCGGGCCCTGGGCACAGTCTAATGTGAGATCTATTTGCAGGCCACCCCTGTCCACTGGAAAAGGAGATACTGGAGACAGAGAGATCAGGCATGACTCCACTCGAGGCTCCTTCGTGCTCCAGGCACAGCCGGTCTCAACCCTGATGGCATCTTAGATTCACCTGAGGAACTTGCAGCAAAGTCCAATGCTCAGGTCTTTCTCCAGCAATTCAGTCAGGCCCTCCAGGGAGCAGCAATGTGATAGCAGCCCCCAGTCTCCAGATAACCTAAGGAGAATTTTTGTAAGCCACTGTAGTTCCATTCTGGTGGTGTGTTTTGTAATCTACTATGTCATCTGTGAGATCTATGGAAAGACTTTATGGTTCTCATTTGTAACTGAGGAAAATGCTCTAAGAGAAGACCACTGATTAATTCATCCAGTAAGTCATTCATTGGTTCATTCATTCCCCATTCATTCAAGTATTTTTGTTGGATCTATCTCAGGGAGCTTTCAGTCTAGTGAGACAAATTTTGTTCAATCCTCCACATCAATGTAAAATTACTCTCCCGATTTGTGTCATGAAGGAGGGTTTTTTGCTCAGGGGAGAGCGACACAACTGATTCTGGAGTTTGTAATATAGAAGACTTGTCCAAAGAGGAAGAGGCCGCTGTCTCAGGGAGAGGAAGCTTTGGGCAGCAGCCCAAAGCTGCTTCCAGTACTCAAGTCCACCCCATGGCTCCATCTCCTGTCCTCACCTCTGTCTTTCTCTTCGCCTTTCGTGTGTGTGTGTGCGCGTGTGTGTTTGCAGCACCTGTGCATACATGTAGACACAAGCACATGCTTGCATTAACATATTAACATATATGCACACACGCACACATATCCATAGACTGTTCTTGTCCCCAGATCAGAGCAGAGTTCCTGCCTTGGGCTGGGCCTGCATGTCGACACCGGGCACTGTCCGACCTCGCCGCGGCAGCATAGTGGGGCTGTGGGGAAGCCCGCCAGCCTGCAGATGGGAGCTGAGTGTCATGGTGCCCAGAACCTGGGCACACTTGCCCTCACCTGCCCTCAGCTAAGCTCTTCCTTTTGTTGTTTTGGAAAGACCAAAGGAAATTTGGACTTCTGTCACTCTGTTCCAACCTTTGAGTTTGCCGCTGCCACTGTTCATGTCACATCGGTCTTTCCTTTTAAAAAGACTTATTTTTAAATGGTGGGGAAACCCCTTTGTCTTGCATAACATGTAGTCAATATCAGTTAACCTGGCCTTTAAACATTGCTACCAATAGGAGCCCGTGACTATCACAAGGGCTAATCCTTCAAAGTGTCAAACTGAAAATCTACTAAACGTTCCAATTTATTTATTTTTTTGGTAGTATATTGCATGAAAAAAATTACTCAATAAATAGAAGTAGTTAAGGGCAGTACATGTCAGGGTCTTTCAGAAATAACAGAAAAATAAATTAAATGCAGTATACTAAAAATTTCAATAAAATCAGCATGTGTAAAACAACCCTTCTTTGTAGAGCAGGCCCAATTAAATAATTATAATAGCTATCTTTTCTTGAACATTTGTCAGGCTTTGGTGTAGCAGGTGTTTTACTTGTGTTATCTCAGGCAATTCCCACTCAAAAAAAAAACTGCTTCATAGAACAAAGCTGAAGTTTGAAGAAGTAACTACGCCCATCGCATGGCTAATAATGGGATTCAAGTTCATCTGATTGTGAAGTTAGTGATACTTTTCAACATTATAATCTCATGGGCTTCTCTGTGCCTTGGTTTTCTTATCTGTAAGGCAGGTAAAGTCATACTTGTTCCTTTATGAGCCTTTCAGGGATGACGGAATGTAACTGTTGTTAGCAATAGTAATATTTTCAGTTTATTGTAGCACTTGTTTCCAAAGTTTTTTGTTTGGCTAGCTATTTGAGCAACTCAACATCCTTGTGACATGAGTATTATCATACCCATTTTCCAGGTGAGGAAACTGAGGCTCAGAGAGGTAAGGTCATTTGCCCAAGGTCATAACCCTAAAGAATCAGAACATTGATACCAAAGTGATTGCTTGGTTTTCCTAACATCAGGTACCTCTTTAATTACCAAGACAACTGCAGTAGTCTCCAAGTTCCCCATGAAGAGGAAGGACTCATGGTGTACAATTATGTAGGGTATTATTGTTTTTTCCATGCTTTTTACTAGTTGCCAAAGGACAATTATAAAGTATTTGGTTTTTATTGCCATTGGCAGGTCATCGTCTCTCTCCTGCTAGTCAAACCTTCTTCGTCTTCATCACTTGGCCTTTGAGCCCACAGTGCTCATTTCAGGAGCTGCTCATGTGTTCACATGGTCCTCAGGAACAGAGTTTCTGCTTTGTCTTATGCTTGGTGGTGATTCAGGAACTCTTCCCTGAGTGAATGGGAGGAAACTTTGGTATTTTGCAATTTAATTAACATCTTAGATCCATGAATAACAGCTATGCTAATTAGCTTGTCCCGAGGTAAATTGGTATAAGAGCAAACCCTTGGGACAGCTGGATCACAAGTAGGAATGGTCTTGACTCTTGGGGTTGTCTGTGTGCATACGTGAAGCTCTTTGGGGAAATTGTTCCTTAGGAGAGAGGATTACGCTAAATCAGAAGGAATATCGCAGAGTCACAGTGACTCACACGTTATGCATTGGACACTGATGAAGGTTTTTCCATTACTGGGAAATCTTTCTAAGTTTCATAGAGTTGATCTTAACCATAGGAGTTATTTTGGGGGGTGCTTTGACTTAGAAAATGTACAATTTAGACAGGATCTAGGTAGGGATGAGCTGACAACAATTAATAATGGTTCTAAAAGAATAATGCAGCATGCCCTGTATCCCATAGGTCCACCATCTCCTATAGAGTGGGTTCATATAAACCCCAACGACCTGGGTTCGCACCCCAGGGTTGGGGGGATGGGATGGTGGGAGCAACCAGGAAGTGTAACTAAATGCAATAAAGTGATTCTTCTTCCTCTGTCTTCCTGCCTGCCTACTTATTGTTATCTGTAACTTTCCTTTAAAGTAATAATATGAGAAAAAAACAGAAGGAACTAGTATAGTTTAAACGAGGATTGGCATAGAAGGAGGCCATACTCTTGGTTATTTTCTGATAGAATAATGCATGAAAGGTCAGGATCTTCGAGGACATTATGAAGTCAGAAGAACAACCAGAGAAGTATATTTTACCACCTATGTTCCGTAACATAGGAACTACTTCTCACTTCAAAGTATTACTCTTCTTTCTGACTCTTATCTCTGATTGGTAAGATGGTAAAAGTCTATTTTGGTGGATATGTCTCTTTCCTCTGGGATAAATAAAGACTCTCAGGAGTGGTCTTTCTTAACCATCTCAAGTGTGGCTCAGAGACAATTATGATTTATTTTTAGCCATATGTCTTTGACTTTATCGTTCATTCAATATACAAAACAGTCTTGGCATCTAGGGAAAAGGAGAAGTTCCCATAGGATTCTTATCTCACAATTCCCATAACCACTTCCATCAATAATACTGGTACATAAACTCCTGTTTGACTCTTGTTTCTTTCTTAATTGATTCAGAACTCATCAGGGAGAGGGACGATTCACTGTTCTCTGAACAGCCCCAACAAAATTCCAGGCAGAATTATAGTTTAGTTATGAAGAAATCCTTGCTATCATAATTGTGAGATACAAGTAGACATGATCATGTAGGAGAAGAAGACTTTTTTGAGACGAAAAATAAAAAAGGCAAACATATATGACTGCTAAAAATATTTTAATGTGGGACTAAATATCGACTTTTCCAAGGCTTCTTAAGATTCTGTTATTCTACAGATAATTAGACTCAAATGTAAGTCCAGTGGAGAAATGTGTATGTGTCTTGCTTCCATGAAGACTGTGAGGAGTGGCCTTTCCTCATGTGATCACTGAAATGTCTTGGATGGAGAGGCAGTTCTATGTGGAAGTGCTGAGGCATATGGCGGAACTGTCACTAGCCTGGGAACTGCACGCATTGCCACCAATGTGACAGTGAAAAAGATCACTTAAAGAGAAAGCTGTCATAGAGACAGTTGGGTAATAGCTTCTCTTTCCCCATTCTCTCAACTAGCTCCACAGTCCCAGTCAGATTGGTTATCGTGCCCTGAGCATGTGGATTCATTATGCATCATACAAAAGAAAAGGAGCTAGCTTGTTAGACACTTACATATATTGTATTGCTTGATCCTATGAGCATGTGGTTCTGTTCTTTGCTTACAGAAGGGAAAATTAAAGCTTAGAATATGTAAATTGCTTAAGACTAAGGAATTTGTGAGTGGTACAAACTGGTTGAAATCTAGAGAGACCCGATTCCAAATTTCATTCTCAAATATTCTGCTTCCAAAAGCCTAAAGAATCAGATAACTGACTTATTTCTGCCTGTGCTTATTATTTTCTCTTTGCCAGGTATGCCATTTGTTCATTCATTCATTCAATAAATATTTATAGAGCACTTACTGTGTCCCCGGGAATTGGTTTAGTTCTGGAAAATTACATGAACAAGAACACAGTACTGCCCTCCAGAAGCAAAAAAATTAAGAGAGACAGATATGAACAGGAAGAAATAAATATAACAAGTCCTGTGAGTGAAAACCAGACAACATTCCTTGAGATTTCTAGCAGATGGGAACATGGTGGAAGGTTATAGTGGGTTATGATGAAGAGAAGATACTTGGGAGAACATGTCTGAGATAATATACATATAAATGTTTACCTGATATCTGAAAAATAGCAAACATTAGAAAACATCTGTTGCTTGTTTTTGAAAATTAATTCACCAGGTATTTGTGGAGAGTCCTCTGTATGTCAGGTACCATTTAAAAGCATTGAGGATCCAGCAACTACAAAGTGGTTGGCCTCATAAAACTTAAATTTTAGTGCAAGAGTCAGTGCAAAAGAATGAAAAGCTCAGTCACATAATGCCAGGTAGTGATTAATGTGATGATGAAAAATGCAGCCAGGTAGGCATCTGGAGGGAGAACTGCTGCTATTTCAGGTAGTCTGACTGAGTGGTCTGCCTTGCCGAGCCCTTGGGAGGAGGACAATGGAACCATGTGGATTTATGGGAGGAGAGAGACACAGGCTGGAGAAAGAGCATGTATCTGAGGTCAAGTCATGCTGCCTGATGTTTTAGAATTAACAAAAATGCCAGTGTAGTTGGACAGAGTTAGAGAAGGGAAGATTGATCACAGATGGCAGAGAGGGCAACCAGGGACCAAATCAAGTGGCTCTGGAGGCCATTAGAAGACTTTGGGAAGTAACTACTCAATTCATTTAATTACATTTTATATAAACCTGTTACTAGAAATCTTATTCAGAATAACAGAATACTATAGACAGCATAGGTGGGTTTATAGACAGCAGAAATGTATTTCTCACAGTTCTGGAAGATGGAAGGCTGAGATCAGGGTGCCAGCCTGGTGCAGGGTCAGTGGGAGCTGCCTTTGGGTTGCAGAGGGCGGTTTTCTTGCTGCACCCTCAGGTGCGGAAAGAGTCAGAGAACTCTGAGGTCTTTATAATATGGGCACCGATCCTATTGCTGTCCTAATAATTTCTGTAACGCTGTCATATTAGGGATTAGGATTTCAACTTGGAATTTTGAGGGGACATTAACATGCAGCCCATAACACTGGTTACAAGGTTGTTCAACAGACATGTAAAGTACAATCGGTTTGACAAATTGAGTGTAAAATACCTTTTAAGCATCTACTTTATTGGATTGACTTGCCTCGTTCTCAATTTAATCTACACTGATATTCCTCATCTCTGGCTGATACAGGCTTTCGAGCCATGGGGCGGATGTTTACATCTGAAGGACAGGAAAATTACTTTTCAAAGCAAAAGTTGAAGTTGGGAAATATGGAACCAAAAAACTCAGATGAATCAGTTGGTAACCAACCATGTGGATCAAAACAAGAAGCTATCCTCACCTGGTCTCTATTTAGTTAGGTTCCTTTTCCAAGTCCATTCAAAAAAATAATGGCATTTTCACAGTGATTCTGGCCTCAAGGTTGTATGCAGCATACCAGACCTGACAAAAAAGGCCAGAATCAAAGGCATTTGAGTTGCTAAAGTACTCAAAGGCCTCAGTTCTAGATGATCTGCTCTCTCTTGCTCTGGGGCATTTATAGCTGGATTTTCCCAGTGTCAACACAGCCCATGGAGGTGACTGGGGCCACTTGCAGATCTGGAGAGGGCCGATTTACAGCTCCCACAAAGAGAGTGGGGGTAGGCATCTAAGCCTATCACCAACCAAGAGAGCTATGCATCTCTCCCTGAACTTGGCTCTTATTCCTGGTGACCCAGGAGCCCTGGACACCAAGAAGATCCTCAACTTCCTGCTGTTAATGAGAAGATTGAGCCAAGAGGGAAGAGTGGGAGAGGCTGAGTCAGTCCTTTGAGAGCTAGTAAAGCTAACCCTTAGCAAAATAGGAGTCAGGAGGAGGGGTGGAAGGGAAATCTCTATTGTCTTCCCACTGAACTTCCTTGAAAGAACTCCTATGAAACACATTTTTCCCACTATTGGGGCATAGTAACTACCAAACTCCCTCCTCAGTTCGCCTGAATGTTTCTCTCTGACTTTGGAAGGTGGTAAGTTGGGGGTCTAGATGGTTTCTCCTAGAAACTCAGGCTCTTCTCCTGTTGCTATTACTAGGGCTCTGGAAGCAGGAAAAGGGAGCTCAGCAAATGACAGTAAGTAGGTTGCTTAGGTCAAAGAGTGAGTTCCCCACAGTGGCAACTCCTCTCCAGTTCACCATGACCCCACCCAGTTTCCTGATGAGACTTATGTGTGTTAATTCTTTTCTCCTGCTGGTAATACTTCTTTATCTAGAACGTGAACCCTGCTGACTTCAGAACATCTCCTTTCACCTCTGTAGTCTTTTCAGCTTCTTCAGTATGGGGAGTTGGTCCCATATCTGATTAATCCTCAGAAGAAGCCCTACCATGTCCCTCACAACATGCCCTGTACCCCACCACCACAAGTGAGGAAACTGAGGCCAGAGACAACAAATGGTTGTGTGAAGTCCTGGACTTTCTCCCCCTCCCCACCTCTGAGTTGAAGGGGCTTTTGTATAGTGAGAGGTTACAAACCCAAATCATCCATAGTCATTTTTCCATGAACGCTTAGAAACGTGTGATGTGTCTCTTCCTCTAATATACTCGTGAGTCAAAGACCCAAACCATATGACTTCTCTTAGCCCATAGTTACCTTCCTCCAGGTGGACCTATCCCAACTCCCTCACACCCGACACCCTTTCCCAGGGGAAGAATCACTTGAGCAGCCACTGTGGGGATGAGCATTTGGAGGCCTCAAAACAGGTTTGGAAGAGTTCTAACTATAAGACAGCCTTCAGAAATTCACCTTGCTAAGTTATCTTAACTCAGTTGTCATTAAAACTTTTAGTATAATATAGTCATGTAATCTTGGTAAGAATTTCAAATGACTTCTGACTCATTTCCTTAAAATTAGACATACACTTGACATACACACACGTACATACGCTTCAGGAATATCTCTTACTCACTCTATATTCACCTTCATTTTTCAGTGCATGACCTTGTAATTAAGAAGTAAATCTTCTTTGAAGAGACAATTAAAGTTACAGATGGCAGAGAGCAGAAAGCTCAAAGAATGTTCCTCAGTATTAATCAGAAGTCATTTGCATTACCACTTAGAAATCATGCTGAAGTTTCAGAATAATAAAGTGAAAATGCCCATAAAAGCGCTAGGAACACTTCTCTGCTTGAAGCTGTAATTATTCAAAGATCTAGTATGTCACTACAAGGTTTCAGGATAAATCCCCTCTCCACTGACTCTACCACTATGGTGTTTGAACTACAATTCAGAAAATATAAATATGCCTTTTCACTCCCTTACTCTACAAATAGAGCTGTCAAGCACTCTAGGAAAGTGACCGGACCAAGGTTGCGTAGGGACCTGGTACAGAGTTGGACCAGGACCCTGTGGACTCCGAATCTCAGTCCACGTGCCATTACCCAGACTGCTCCTATACGACCTGAGATTAGAGGTGGCTTTTCATAAAGATGCTTCCAAAACTCAGTCATTTCAGCTTCTTCGACAAGGGAAGGCCAAAGAATGGAGCAAGTTGGCAGAGACAAAGCTGGAGGAAGAGCACGTCAGCCTGTTATATAGACACAGTGGCCGAAGGAATAGGTAGGTGCTTTTCAGAAGACTAGGTCTGCTCTTTGAAGGAAAACCCATGCTTTATTTGTTTTGGTAAATATGGTATTCAGATTAGTGCTTATATAAGAACTTATATAAGAACTTAGTGCTTATATAAGTGACTCTGTCGGCATCACAGTGATCCCAGAAGATAGGCTATCATATCCCCTCTTATAAACGAGTAAACTAACGCTCAGGAAACATTCTGCTTTGCAGAGAGTCACTAATTTAGCTGGGAAATGGTAGAGCTAAAACTCAAATCCAGGATTTGACTGCTCCAATATGTATTCCTTCCATCTTACTCCAGCGTTTTTGTTCAACTAAGACTAAGGGTGGAAATGATGGAGGCAGGCTTCAATTAGATTAACTAAATAAATAAAGAACCATCCCAGATACCAAAAAATCAAGTGTACTGCATTGGATAGGGACAAGCATCCCACTCCTGTAATGTATGAGAGGAGGCTGGTTACATTGATGAGTTGATGCTATCATGGACCTCATTGCTGGAGGAGACCTACCACCAGTTGGTTTAGGAGTAGATATTGTCACTACAACTCACAGGACTTCTTCCTTTTGCACTTGACATAAGTCAGCTTCCTGTACGGATAAGTTACTTGTTAATATGTGTGAGACGTGTTTCTGTGTGTGTATGTGTGGTGTGTGCCTGTGTGGTATGTGCAGTGAGACTTTCTCTGGTTTTCCTACAGATCTCCATGCCTGTGCCTTCATCTCACTCCAAGTCACTCTTAATATAGTGAACAGAGTAGAATGGGACTTTCCATCTTCTCAATCTTATTTTCATTGCTCCATTATTTTCCACAACATTTATCACTGTCTACTCAAACCATCAAGTTCACTCACAATTATTTTTTGTCTCTCTCCGTTGACTCCCTCTCCTAATAGAATTTAAGCTCCACTAAGAAAGATTTTGTTTTGTTTTGTTTTCTTTACTGAAGTAACCAATTATTTAGAAGTATGGCTTGGAACATAATAGGAATTCACTAAGTTTTGGATAAATTAATGTTTGAGACAATTTGATCATGTTGAAGTAAGTTTTATGATATCTATATAGATCAAATATTTCTAAAAAGATTTAGAAACTGTACCAAGATGTGCTTTAAGTATAAAATGCACACCAGATTTGGAAGATTAGCTAAAAAAAGAATGTGAAATATTTCATTAAGATTTTTTATATTGGTTACATGCTGAAATGATAATATTTGGGGTATATCGGGTGAAATAAAATATATTATTGAAATTTTTGAAAACACCCGTGCCTCAGGCATTATTGTAAGAGGTGGGAACACAGTAATGAGCATGATAGCAAAGGCTGAGTCTTTCTGGAATTTATATTCTAACATCTGAAATAGAAAATGAGCCTGAAAACATTAAGTGATGCAACTTGAATTTGTGATAAGTGCTCTGAAGAAAATAAATTAGGGAAAGGAAATGGATACTGTTGAATTGCATAATTTCCAAGTCCCTTACTCACTCTGATATTTGTAGATTCCGTGAAGTTAATTTCCCACTTAGAGAAACACCCCACAATCAAGTTGCCCAAATCCCACAAATAAAATTCAGGAAATAACTCAAAAGCCTCCAAAGTATATTTAGGAAAGCACTGTCTCTTAACCAGAATTTGATTATTATGTTTTGACATTTTTTAAATCTTAGTTTCACTTAATTTAATTTTTTGTAATTGTAGACATGTGATAGAACTTAAAAGCTTCCTGACTGTTTTGTTTTGTTTTGGCTCAATAAACTCTTAGTGAACACCTACTATGTAGTAAGAACTGTGCTAGTTACTGGAGTTTCACTGCCCTTCCTCTTAAGAGAAAGCTTCTGGGCATGTAGATACATAGTGACAGGGCGTCAAACCAAGAGGTGAGATCTTGGTAATGGTCACATGAAATACCGAGGGAGCAGAGAAGAGAGAGTGACAAACTGGCTGGGGGTGGTCAGGAAAGTTGTAAAGAAGAGATGACTTTCAAGCTGTTGTAGGGAATGAGCACCCTTGCATGTACTTACCATGCATCTCCATTTGAACTAAGTCAAGATGATGCAATGTGACCATTAATCACTCCACGACGGCTCTTGATATGGGAATAGGTTGGCCTGGTTTGAAAAGAACACCATGGTCATTTCGGTACAACAAGCCACAACATGAGAGTGAAACTTCAGCAGTTCTGAAAACATAACAAGGAATCTGTGCAACACATAGAAAAAAAAAAGAATTAAACCCAAAGAAAATAAAATAGAATCTCCTAATAACTTTTAGGAAAAACTTGCCAGATACATAAACATTCAACAATTATCCTGTGATACCTTCCTTTATTTCACCTTTGGGAAAATTAAGAGACTCTCTGCCAGCAGTGGCCTGTGGCTTCATCTTTTCTGGTAATGCCTCTGCTGGTTGTCCTAGTGAGTGTGGGCTAGAGGCCATGGTGCAGCCCAGCAGGCCTGTGATGGCTAGAAGTAAGCTGGTCAATAGATCTTAGAGAGAAACACAGTGTTCCTTTCAATCTGACACCATAATTCAGAGTAATTATGGCCCTAGTATGCGCTAGTATAGCTATTAGGACATTTAGTCCTCACAGTGTCCGTGACCTTGGATCATCTTTTCCATTTTTGGACTGGGAGGCGTGAAAAGTACCAATGAAGTAATGTCCCATTTGTAGAACTAGAAAGTGGCAGAGCTGAGGTCTTAATTCAGGTCTTCAAAGGATCAAAGAAATTAATTGAAAATTTCAGAAAGGAGACCAAAGGAAGTATAGACATCTGTATGCAACAATATGGCAGACTAGCTATGCAGAGAAACATAATCTCAGAAGAGGGAGTCTAGAGAATTAGAGCTGGTTGTTTTGTAAAAACATGCCTGAGCTTGTGGTAATGTAAGAAAAACACTTGGAGGAGAAACACACAAGAAAGTATGATGTCAGAGTCATAAATAGGGACAAGTTGCTCTGATGGGCTCTGCAGATCTGAATTTTTTTTTCATTTCAATGAGCCAGGAAGGCAGAGCAGAAGAGACAAAGTCCAGGACCTGAGCACAGAACACACTGAAAAAAATAATCAGAATCTACCAAGATGTCCTATATGTGTGACCTGAAATAAAACCTCCCTCACAGAGAGAGAGTGTGGTATACTTGGCCTTTTGGGGCCTGGCTTTCTGTGGAACGGCCCAGAAGATGGAAACAAGTGTATGCCTCCCTCGAGAATCTCTCTCTCTCTCTCTCTCTCTCTCTCTCTCTCTCTCTCTCTCTCTCTCTCTCTCTCTCTCTCTTTCTCTCTCTCCCTCTCCCTCTCTCCCTCTCTCCTCTCTCTTTCTCTCTCTCCCTCTCCTCTTTCTCTCCCTCTCCTCTTTCTCTCTCTCTCTCTCCTCTCTCTCCTCCCTCCCTTCCTCCATCCCTCCTTCCCTTCCTTTTTAAGCAAGGAAGAAGGAACACAGAAGAGGAATAAGCATTGTTTATTTATTTTGGTTTTTTTTTACTGTAGCTCAGAGTCACAAACCTGGGTCCTGGTCTTTACATGGCACACACAATATATCCTTGCCTAATATTTCAGAGTATCTAGCATTAGGAAAATATCCTTAAAACAGAAAAGATTATCAGTTAAGAATTGATTATCTCACACCTGTGAGACCAGCTGTTATCCCAAAGTATAGAAACAACAAGAGTTGGTGAGGATGTAGATAAAGGAAATTCTTACACACTTTTGGTTGGAGTGTTACATGGCACAAACATTATGGAAAACAGTATGGAGATGTCTCAAAAAATTCAGAATGGAAATCCCATATGATCCAGTTACTCCACTGCTAATTATCTACCCTAAAAATATAACAGTAATAATTTTTAGATATTATTCACCCCTATTGCATTGTAGAATTTTTTACAATAGCCAAGAGTTGGAAACAACCTAAGTGCCCATCAACATATAAGTGCATAATAGGATGTGGGTATATATACACAATGGAATACTGCTTGGCTGTCAAAAAAATGAAATCCTTCCATGTGTAGCAACATGGATGGACTTAGAGAGAATTATCCTTAGTGAGTTAATCAGAAGGAGAAAGGAAGACATCATATGATATCACTCATGTGATATTTAGAGAAACCAAACAGCCAAATGAACTAAATCAAACAAAAAGGACTTTTATTCAATAAAACAAATCAGTGATTGCAAGAAAAAGGGGAAGGGAAGGCAGGCAAAATGGATAGAGGGGATCAGTTGTATAGGAAGAAAGAACTGAAATGTGGTGAACTTAATGTATTATATAGAGATGTTGATTTACCGTGATGCACACCTTAGACCTATATGTTATGATGCAATATTTCTTCAATAAAATTAATTTAAAAAGTAAATTGATAGATTGACATCAGACTTCTCAGCAATCTCTTCTTATTGATGATCAATGTCAGTTACTCCTGAAAATGGTGACTTCTTTCCTCATTTGCTGTTTTCTTGGTATGTAGACCCCAAAGAGACCAGGTGGTAACGAAAGCTTAAAGTTCAACTGGACTCTGATTGTGTTTCCAAGTGGAAATGTTCACCCTCTGCAGAGCAGGGTCTTTAGACTAGTAGAGCCTAAGGTTTCAGAGAGGGAAGAATAAATCTTCCAGATGGGGTTAGAGGAAATCGTGGTAATTGGGTCCCCTTCTACTTCCACTTTTTTGGTCCTAGATCCATGTATTCTATCGAGAATATATCACCATAAAAAAGATAATAATTTTGAGTGAAGATTGACTCCTGGAGGATGTCTCCTGTGCCCCATATTAGCAGGATAGTCTCTCTATGAAGGTGCCTACAGTACCTCTTCAAGAGACCATTCATAAAACAATTCTATCAAACCACTGGGTTCTGGGTGTTAAGGATTGTGAAAAGATCATAGATTCCCCTGGTGATATGCCCACTGCTGAACCTCCTTTCCTGGAAAATGGACACTCTACTCTGATAAATACTGTGTGGGAAAGCTTGTTGGTGGGTCATATATTCTGTGAATTATTGGACAATTGTTCTGGTTAAGGCTCCATTCCAGGGAATGGACAGATTCATTATGAATCACCTTTCTTTCCGTAGTGAAAGGGGTTGGCTTGTAGTCAGCTACTAAACAATATAGTCAACCTGCCTTAAAGAGGCTGATTGGTTTCCTCAAGGGGCAGTGCCGTAATGGGAGCTCAGAATTAGCTTCTGTTAGTGGACATTGGCAGAGGCAATAATAGCTCTATCATACTTGAGTTGTAGGTCATGCTAATGGGCTCAGTCAGAAACTTTATCTCTAACTCTATGGCACATCTTCCCTTAACCCTTACTTTTTTATAAGAGATCTGCTATGGATAAGAATTTAACATTTTTTTCAACAGACCGTTGAGTAATAAATCTCCTTATCTCATTGTGGAGTCTGCCATTTAGGTCCACTTCTAGGGGCCGAATTCCTGAAAATAAACTGAGACTAGAGTTGACTTAGAGCATACTCTCAAAAGTTTTACCTATATTCACAAACTGAGGTGGGCAGGATTGAGAAGAGCTACCCGTCCATGTGGTTGCTCCTCCTGAATGATTTACAAGTTAGGTATTGCAGATGAGGAAACCAAGAATTAGCACAAATTACCCACCAGATGTCCCAGGGTTAGGAAATAGCCAGCCCTAGGGGAGCTCTGGAGATAGAATTATTCTACCTATTCCGAGTTATTCTAAACTGAAGCAAAGGGCTGTAGACCAATGGGAGAGGGTGTAGCTGTGTGAGATGCAGTTCCCTGTCGGCAGCTGTGAGCAGTGTATCTTCCAGAGCCTGGTGCTTTGGCTCTGAAGAGTAGATCTGGGAAGAGCAGCTCATACCCATTGCATTTTGCTCCATAAATTCTATTTTAAAAATATAACATAGACCTATTATCTTTTGATTTCATTCATGCTTCCAAGGCTGTGTAGCAATTCCACAAGTTTAACTGTTTCTTGGTATGGGTATCTAGTCCTTTAAGAAGTAAGCATTTTCTGGTCTTCATGCTCTGTTTGGAATTCATGATGACTCTCCATACTAGTCAGATTTTTGTTAATGCAGGACTGAAACAAATTTGTAGCAGGAATGTTTAATGCTTAGCAAGCCACAGACTCCATGCGACATTTGTTTGTAACATTTGCTAGTAGTATATTTAGCACCTTAATTTTGCAAATGAGAAAGTTACTTTATATGCATTGGGGGTAGGGTAGCCATGATGTTTAAGAATATAAAATTATCAATTTGGGTTTTGTTTTTGTTTTACATAGGAATAAACAAAGCAGAAAAAGATTTACTCTGAAGACACTAACGCTTAAGCTTCAAGGCTACTTAATTGTCCAAGCCTCTTTCTTTTAACATGGTCATGTGATTTTCCTCTTTGCAAATAAATACATTTGTATTATTCGGTGATTTCAATTCTCCTTCCCAAAAATACCTCAAAAACAAACAAACAAACAAACAAAAAACACCAAAAACCCTCCCTATTGTAATGTATTCTTAAGAAGGTGTTTTCTTAAAGAGCACCTGAATTGTATAAAAGTACCTCTGGACAAGAATGAGCAGGAATTTGCTTCCTGCCTACTATTATGTCTTTGAGCTTCGCATAGAGACAGACAAGTTGATGCTTATTGGCTTGAGACTGCCTAGCTGGACTTTCTGAATATTAAAATGTTTCCAGGCTCTGGCTGATTATGCTTATATAATAACTTGTCCTTTGAATCAAAAGTGTGTTACTAACAAATTACATATGAACAGTCTAAATACCTACGTCATTGCAGTTTGAGTCTCTGAATAATTTACAAGTTAGGTACTGCAGATGAGGAAACCAAGAATTAGAGAACATAAATAACCTACCAGATGTCACAGTGTTAGGAAATAGCAAGCTGTAAATTAAAATTAGCCTCTGAGCCCTCACCCATAGGGTTTGCTACGTGCCACAGTATCCTCTCAACTGAACTTTTATCTAGATCACTATGGACAGTGTTTTCACTTTCTATTAAAATATTAAGAAAAAAATGGACAAACAAAATATTTGGACTGCTGATTTCTATATTTCTCTATCAAAGCGTAGTACAGGAATCAAATGATGTAGAGTCTACCTACGCAGGAAAGATTCAGAAGACTGTAGAGGAAGCAGGTATGGAGAGGCATAATGGCAGGAGTTGTCAAAGGTGAAATTTGTAAATCTTGGTGGTGACTTTGATAAGGGGTGTGGAAGTCAGAGATCACTATATGTTTACTAGCTTGGACACCTAAAGAAAGAAAGTGTCATTACTGAGAAAGCAAACACATGGAGCAGTAGACAGAATAATGTCCCCCTTTCCATAAATATTCATATACTCATCTCCCAAATTTGTGAATTTTACCTTATATGGCAAAGGGGACTAGAAAGATGTGATTAAGAGACACAGTGTATCAGGGTGGACCCAGTGTGATTATAATGGACTTTATGAGAGGGAGACAGGTGGATCAGAATCAGAGAAGGAGATATGATGCCAAAAGTTGAGCCCAGAGAGAGAAAGAAAGGCCTTGAAGATGATGAACTGTTAGTGCTGGAAGATGAAAGAAGGGCCACGAGCCAAGGAAGCAGGTGGCCTTTAGAAGCTGAGGAGGTATGGGAACACTCTCTCCTAGAGTCTCTAGAAGGAGTGTGGGCCTGCTGACACCTTTGTTGAAGGACTTCTGCCTTCAAAACTTGAAGATGATCAGTGTGTGTTGTTTTAAGCCACTGACTGTGGTCATCTGTTACAGCAACAAGAAACTAATACAAATGAGCAGGTTTGGGGTGAAAGGAAGAAGGCAGCGTTAACTTTGGTCATGTTGAGTTTGAGTTGCCTAAAGGACATCCTGGTTGACATATCTGATAGGGAATTGGACAAATAATGAGACCCTTGTATGCAGACATAGGTTTCATCTTATAGGCACATGGTGAGGTGTCATTAGAGGATATGAGGGGTCAAGAGAACAAGAGAAGCAAGTCTTTATTTGGGCTCTGGTGCACACCAACTTTAAAGAATGGCCAAAGGAAGAAAATTTTGGAAAAGGCAGAGAAGGAGTAGCTTAATGAGAAAGGAAAAATGTGAGCATGGCATCCTGAAATCCATTATTAAAATATTTTCAAGAAACATTTGGTGGTCTGCAGTGGCAAGCAAAAGCAACTCTGAAATGTGTCTGTGTGCGTGGCAGGCGTTGCCTCAGAGGTGGTTAGTGGCCCAGTGACTGCAGCGTCAGATGCATGCTGGGAATAAAAATTTAATAAGATCGAGGAGTGAATGAGAAGTTAATAGTTGGAGATATTAAGTGTAGGTTATTCTTCTGTGAATGCTTCCTGTGAATTCATGGAGGCAGGAGTGTCTACAATTTGAAGGGGCTGCAATCTCCAGCAAGGGAGTTAAGTCTAATCTGTGGGAGGTGCCACTTGTGAAGGTGAAAGGCTCTTGAGATGGGTCTGGTGTCTCCTCAGAGCAGGCAGCTCATGCTTGGCCACCCTCAGTCACTGCAGCCTCATCCCATTTTCTGTCACCACCATTTCTCTCCTCACAGAGTGGGCCACTTCAAAGCAATTCACTTCAGACCCCTGCTGCTTTGTCACCACACCTTGTCTGTTCAGGACTCTTTTTGGATATATTTCCAACTCTCGACTGGGTGTCCCTACTCAAATACCTTAGAGATACATAGCCAGACAGTCGTAAGAAGTCAGGCCTCATATGGCTACTGACTATTTATGTATACCATTTCTCTGAAACCTTATCCTGTGGATGTGAAAGGAAGAGAGAATATGGAGCTTTGGACAGCTTTTTTTTACAATGAGAATTAAATAATGATAATTATATTTTAGAAATCCCTGGCATATAGTGACCAGCATATAGTAAGGTCCCCTCCATCCCTCTACTCAATCTCCATTCCTATCAATGATAATATAATGCCCACTCCATAAGGTGTAATAAGGATTAAAATAGAACGCATATGACAAATGTCCACCATGGAGACTGGCAAGTAGTAATCACTGATACTCTTTCATTCATTTATCCATTCATTCATTCATTCAATATTATATAATTTGACCCAAAGGCAGTCAAATTCCACTTTTTATCTTCCAGGAAGAAAATCTGGTCTTTTAAATTTCATATACCAGCCCCAGTCATTCACCAGTGACATGGGACTGTGCAATTTCATAACACCTCTCTCTGCTCATTATATGCATATTATGAGCAACATCTCCTAGTAGAAGTTCCTGCCACCCTCTGTTAGGCTATGCAAACCCAGTGCCACCACCGCTCTGAATCTTTATTATCTCCATTCTTAGAGCCTGGAAACTGTAACTCAGATTCCGAAGGGCTGTTTGTCCCCTTTCACAAAGTTTTCTACTCTTTCATTCTTAGGGAACCTTAATCAGCACAAAACTTGTTTCCCTTCAGAACATTTTGATAAGGGTTTGTTCAAGGCTATGATAATTCTCTTTAGGAGAGAGAGGGAGAAGAAAGTGAGGCAAGGAGGGAGAGGGAGGGAGGATATATTTTCACCTTTGCTGACCCAAAGACCAACAGACCTTGCTAACTTAGCTTTTTGGTTCTGAGGGGTTTGTGGGGCAGCTATGATATCAGGGTTTAGTAACCCAGACCCAGAACAATAGTAGTTTTGGGTTTATGAACCCGGAAAGTCAGCCCTTCAAATCCTTTACAAACTTCAAAAAGACTGCCCATGAGGAGGAGGGGAATCTATTAGTTCAGGTGTTTTGAGTTTTTGTATGTGTTAGTAAGAGGAAAATAAATGTTTATGTATTAGGCTGTATCTCCTTGGTAGGTGAAACTGCCCTCAGCAACCTCGTGCCATGGAGATCAGTTGACCCAACTGCTGGGTACTAGAAACCACTGCTAGTATGAATTAATTTCACACTGGGCAGCAGCAGAATTTTGCACAGGGTAGCTAATCAATGTGCGTCATTGAATGATTGGATGGAATATTCCTTCTGATCATGTCTGCATCTAAATACCTTGACCATAGGCAGGTCACTTTCCCCTAGGTTTAAGTATTCTCATCAGTAAGCTTTATCAGATAATATCAGAGATGGCATATTCAGATATGCATACCCTGTAAAGTAGTAACCAACGTGGCAGTAGCTTCTGGGAATTCATCATCTTGGGGAGAGGGCACGTTTGGGTATGCCTGGGCAGCTAATATTTAAGCACTTCAGACAAGTGCTAGGCTATGAGCAAAATTAGGGCAAGAACTCTATTCACAGTCTCTTTTCTTACCCGCACATGGTTAACGTTTAGTCAATGTTGGTTTTTGAATTGTGTAAATACAGCATTATATATTAATCATGGCCTCATCTATCTAGTCCAACGTACTTATTTTAAAGGTGAGAAAATGGAGGTCTAGAAGGCTGAAAGAGCATGAGTGTGTGGTCCAGTCTACTATATCCAGGTTTTCTTAGACCACAGGACACTGAGTCAACATTCCTATGTAATGAGCAATCAGTTGACTGGTCACATTCAGAAAAGGATTATTAGAAAAGGTTATGTCTTCGAGAGAGTAAAGCAGGACCAAGGGCAATAGCAAGGTGGCCTGAAAGAATCTGAGAAGAAGCTCCCAGAAAGTGGAACTTTAAAATGAGCATATAACGCATTCGAGTGAGAAGACATTTTCTGTGAAATTTCTGGCAAGCATTTTCTGTGAAGAGCCAGATAGTAAATATTTTAGGTTTTGGAAGTCATACGGTCTCTGCTGCAGGGACTCAGCTCCGCCATTGTGGTAGTGATGTGGCCGTAGACGGCACTGAAGTGAATGGGCATGGCTGAGTTCCAATGTGCTTCATTTATGAGCGTCGGAACCTGAATTTCCTCTCATTTCCATGTCTTAAAATATGATTCTTTTGATTTTTTTTCCAACCACTTCAAAGACTGAAAACTATTTTTTATCTCATGGACTCTACAAAACAAACAAACAAATGTATAGTTCGCTGAACCCTGAGCTAAAGACATGATCCCTAGAAAAAGATAAAATGTCTACGAGGCTGTAAGACTGCACAGTGATATAACTGAAGACATCAGTCACAACCTCCAAAAAATGAATGAATCCATCTGAAGGGAATCTGGTTAACCAAATAAACCACAGAAGAAAAGACAAAGGCGAGTCATGAGGTAACCATGACTCAGGGAAGGGTGATCACGGTATGGAGATCACGTACTGGAGCTTTTTAAATGTTCATTTTCTAATTGGAAAGTCTATTTCAACTTAGTTAAAGGTCCACTTTTAATTTAAAAATATATATTCATAACACGATATGTGTGCTAGTATGTACACATACATGTATATATATTTATATATATTATTATCTGATTCTTAACCACTTGCTAAATCTATGGTTCTGGTTTTTTTTTCCAGCCTTTCTGTGCTTCTTCTCATCTATAAAATGGGGGAGATAATAGTACTCGTGTTAATGGAGTTATTTTGAGAAGTAAGAGAGATAATCATAGGAAATATCTAGTATATAGAGAGTGCTTACTGTAAAATGTGCTACATAATATTTATTATATTTGATGCCTTCATATATATATATAAATGTATATGCATATATACCCTTATGTGATTCCATATTATATGAACACATTGTATTATACATCATTGCACGTAGACACACACTAGAAAATACGTTTTATTACATTAGGGGTGCTTCTATACATGGGATTTTGAAAGCTGCATTTTTTTCCCCTTTAATATGTTATAAGTAGCAAGGAGACATGTGGAGCAGGGGTTAAGAGCTTGTCTTTTGCCCTATAACTGCTTGTTCCTGTGTCCTGTTTCATTTTAATAAGAATTTGGTTGAGTTACTCCAATTATCTTGGTTATGAGGTCTTTTCCTTGACTGCGATAGTAAGAATCGTAACTACCACACAGAGAGGTACTGTAAAGATTAGATGAGAAAGATATAAGCAAAATTCTTAGTACATCTGATGTACAAATAAACGAAGCTATCGGCACATGCCCATCTTGTAGTAAGTAACCAAATATTATTATTAAAATATGTAAGTTTAGAACTTAAGAAAAATATTATAAAACTTGGAATATTTGTTTGGTTTTCTCATACAATACTAAGCATAGCTGCAAGAGAGGACACGTGGGAAAAATCTATTTGAGGAGCAAAAGAACTTAAAATCACTTCCTGCATCAAGGACGCTAGAGCATCCAGAAAAAGAGGCTGTCACTTAACAGTCAGGACAATGCTCTGTATTTATGCAACATCATAAATAAGGCTATTCTCAGAAGTAGCACCTTTCTAAAGACATTACTAAGCATGAGCCTGAATCATCTCCAGATTACTGCAATAATTAGGTGGTGGATACATCTTTAAAAGGCAACTCAAGACCATTTTAACCATAAATTATTCACTTTTAAAAAGATCTCTTTGATATATGGAATTTTCTTCCTGACAGTGTATAGCTTTCTTCATGATTTATGGAATCATCCCTGAAGTGTAAGATTTGTTGGGTTGATTTATGGCATCTTTCATTTTTACTGGAATTTAATTTGTGCATAGAGCAATATGAATTAATTTTCAAATATGTGAATGTCCAGAGGTGCAACAATGGGAAAATGTGTCAATGTCTCTGAAAAGATTTGTCAAAAACTAAAAATTTCAACCACTAATTGTTTTTCATCTCATTTTAATTTTTAATGGTTTATATTTCTTTTGTTTCCATTGCTATATGCATTTGAGGATATTGGATTTGTACCCCTGTGGCTCAGGCAGCCAAGGTACATACAGCCCATAGACTTAGGTTTGAGACCTAGGGCTTGGGGTAAACATAAACTTAAAAAAATATTAATCATTATTATATGTGTGTCTACAACATCAGGGAGCTATTGTGACCAGATTTACATTGAAATAATCAGCTAATGCTAGGAGACACTAAATGAGAACATAGATAGCTCCCTCAGAGTAGGTATACAGTATGGGAATAACAATCTGTTATAATAGTTACTGAGGGTTATCTGTGGGTGACAGCTTCCACTTGCTATCTTCTGTAGCTTAAATCTACACACCCCTAGAAGGGTAACACTGTTTTACAAATAAGAACATTGAAACTCCAGAGTTTCATTTAGTGATCACACAAACTGAAATGAGTTGGATAAGTTCTGCTTTTTTCCTCACAAGTCATCATTTTTCATTCTTATTTTGAAAAAGGTTTTTCGCTCCCTCTTTTCCTTCCTCCTCTCTCCTTCCTGCCTGCTTTCCTTCTTATCTCAGCAAGCAAACCATGCTGCTTACAGATAAGATGCAAGTACTTGGTCTTATTTGAGTATGTGTTTGTGTGTGCATGCTTTTACATGGAGGCATGTGTTCTTTTTCATTGAAAATACTAACCCCATAATAAGGCTGTTGAGTACAATTAATCGCTATTAAAAGTATTTTGGAATACTCATTTTCTTCAAAGAGAAATGAGAGGAAATTACCTGTAAACGTCTCTGAACACCATACATATGATGTCAGAGTTTTCCCAATTGTAATGTTTATTAGAGTCTTCCCTGTATTATAGTTATTCATGTATCTGCTTCCTTGAATGAGGAAAACCATTCCTAAATCCCAACACCAAGCCCAGTATTAGAGTGAGATGAAAGGGTCTTTAAAAGTAAGAATAACTTGTTGATACTTAATAGAGTGCCAACTCCAATTAATACTTGATTTTTGCACTTCTCTGTGGGTAGACAACTTTCTGTGCTATGATACATTTGAGGAAAACATTCAGATGATGAGAAAAATGCTTCATCCATGAGAGGGGAGTGTGAACATTTGGCATAGCCATGTGGAGAAGGAAAGTAGGCTCATCCACATAAAATCAGGAAGAATTTCCCACATCTGATGCGGTAGAAAGCACTGTCTTAAAGCTAAGCATACTGGATTTGGTATCCTCCCTAATGCTAATGAGTCATGGAACTTGAGATTGATCAATTAACTTTTCTGGGGTTTAAATTTTACCATTTGTGAAACAAAGTGCTGAATTCCCAGACCAGGACTGATTTAGGTTGTTTACTCTGACATTATGATCCAGTTTATGAAGTCTCTTCTCTACCGTTCCAATCACCAGGGGGTAAAAATAACAAAACAAAACATAATTTATATATTGATAGATATTTAACAAACCAAATAAACATGAAAATCACAACTCCTTTTTAAAATAACTAAATGGGAATTTGCAGTGGTCAATATAAAAAGATTTCCTCCTAAGAAACACAAGATTGAATCCTGATCTCCATTTAAAAGCATATAATATTTAAGAGACACACCTAAACCAAATTACGCAAAACGATAAAAATAAAAGGATGATAAAAATATAGCAAGAAAATACAATTAAAGGGAAAGCAGGACTTGGCAATAGCAACACACACAAAAAAAAGTAGAGAAAAAAATGGTAAGTAGAAAAAATGAACTCAAGAAGAAATGGGAAAAGTAAGAAGAGATGTTGTCCAATTGTTGTGCATAAAAAAGACTTCTGGTTTGGACATTTTACTTGTGAAAAACCTTTTAATAAATTCTATAACCTGTGTCCTAAAACCTAGAAGAGTATAAAAGTTAATTTTTATAAACTGGCATAATTATAATATTGAATCTGACAAAAATAATAGAAAAAAATCATATATAAATGAAATTTTTTTAAATCTTCTATAAAACACTAGTAAAATTAACCTCTGTTGTGTTAAGCCCTCCATTTGCAGTACTTTGCTAGGGGCCATCAAGGAAGCAAATAACAGCCTACAATGAGTATATTTATGCCATAAGTGTTATTTCACTTCAGGACATTTAATCCTCAAGCCTACTTTTATAACAGTTATCCAAAAAAATAAATAAATAACAGAAATCTATGTTTAAATATATTTTTAAAGCAATTATTTTCCGGATTATGAAGGTGTGTTGCTGCAAAGTCCAGCATTAGGAGAATATGGTGAGTCAGAGAAATTGGGGATTATTATTAATTTCTTTAAAAATTCTAAAAATTGGTTGTCCTAATCACAGCATTACTCTAATAATATAGACCCCCAATGGCACTGTATTTTCGTCCTCTTTCTGCTTATTTAATCATAAATTGAATAAATAACTTACTGAGCTTTATTAGGTTGTTGGCACCTAATGAATCAGGCAAAGGGCCTGCTTTGGAGGCGCTTACAGCCTTTTAAAGAAGTTAACACATTCTACTAGAAACCATTTTATATAAGAAGAAAGGAAAGGAGACACAGAGCAAATTATGTGGAAGTTCAACTGAAAGGTCACTTTCAACAGGAATAAGCATGGAAGTCAAGAAGGAAATGTACATTGGTCCTTGACCAAGTTGAACATGAGAGGAAGACCATCCCAGTGGAAGAGACAAATAAGCCAAAAGACAGAGTTGGCGACCAGAGGGCTTACTTGAGAACAGAAAGTTAGGCTGCTCATAAAATGTTTGCAATCACTCGGTTCCCTTAAAACATCCATTAAAACCAAGTAAAATCAGTGAGTTGGCTGAATAACACTGTTCTCAGGATCATAGCCTCCAAAGTTATAAAGTAGTTGGTAGGGTGGATTTAAGGAGAACATTAAGGAGATGATGGTTGGAGTAAGAGATGGAGTGGTGTGTGTACACTGGGGCTCTCTGCCCTGGACTAGGGAGAACCAGAGAGGAAATGTTTTTGGGTCCTGACCGGTGGCTAGACCATATGGTGGCACGGGAGCCAGCACCGCAGCACCAGGTCACGTTGAGTCTCTGGAAAGGTTGCTAAAGAACACTGTCAGTTTCTGAAGCCTTACACCAGATGCATAGTTGTTCTCCCCTAAGAGCATTCAGTAAAGCAGTTTCCAGATCTCTTTTCTAGATTGTTCAAAATAGTCCATCAGAATCAGCCATCCTGTGGTGGGGGGAGCTGTGGAATTGGAGTTCGAAGGCCTAGGCACTGATGCTTTATGTTTTTGTTTACTTATACCTTATACCCTGACTCTTTTCGAAACATGCTCGAAGCAACTTACAAAGGAAAGCTCATAGATAGTACAACTGAAATGTTTTCAGACTTCAATATTGTGAAAAAAGGGCACAGTACTGTTGGTGAAGATTAGGGTGCATAATTTGTTTGTTCTTTGCTTTTTCCCATTTATGAAAAAGACAAGAAGACACCAAATAAAGTAGAAGATGATAGGAGGGTCTAGGGTTTTTTTTTTTTTTTTTTTTTTTTTTTCACAATGTAGGCAACAAGCCAACAAAAAATACCTTGGAAGACAATAATGAAGAAGCATAATGAAGATTTTTTTAAATTGCAATTCTGATTAGTTATTTACATTCGTGACTTTCCTAGTATTCTATTTCTTAGAACAATGATTATATTTCTTTAAATTGGTCAGCTAAAGAGTCCTCTTACAGGTGTCAGTGTGTCCCACTCCACTATATTATGCTCTCTATGTGTCACCTAAAGTTTTCCCACCAGGCAAAAACTGAATAGAGATGAACAGATTTCAGAGAGGTTCTTTGTTGCTATGCATAATAGTGAGAAATACGGGTAACAGATTTTAGCAAATACAGGTTTTTAATGAAAAAAACATGTCATTAAACACTACCATTGTTTTCAAAGTTAAGATAAAATCTGGCGTAAAATTTAAAGACATGCAAACAGTGAGATGCAATTCAAACGTCTTTCACTAAGTTCAACTGCCATTAGGCAGCATTGGACCGGCTTTCTGTCTTACTCGAGAGAAGCTTCCAACTTCCGAGCTTCTGAGCGTGTGAAAACCAGAGGGCCGTAGGACCAGTGTTCTTCATGGTAAAATGTTTGTGGTTTGGCATTGAGAGCCTTCACAGTTGTGCCTGTGTTACTGTAGAGACCTCCTGGGTCTGGCCTGCTCACGCTGATCATCTGCTCTGTTTAGTTAGCTGGTCCCACTTCAGCCGACATACGTGCACATGTGAGCGTGTGCGTGTGTGTTGGACGGGAAGGAGGGGCAAGCCCAAAAGTTGTGTTCCTGTCTCCCATATTACTTGATTAAGAAAGAAGCAGGCTTAATTTTCATTTATGTTGTTTTTCCAGTCTGTATACAGGTCTAGGGAATACATGTTCTCAATCAAGGAAAAGCTATCTTTTTGAATTCAGTTCCTTAATAAAGATATTTCATCAGAAAACCCAATGGCTGCTTTACTAAATCTCTGAGCTGAACAAATGACTCCAGCAAGCAGAATTATTAATTAAAGCCATACTTTTCTGTTCCCTTTTAGACCTAGAGTATTAAATACAAGCGGGGCAGGTGCACCAGCCCTCTGACTGGTGACTTTGACTATCAGGCAGTAAGAGTAGATCATGACATCGATCCCAGATGACCTCACTCACAGGTGGAATGTGAAGAGACAAAGGAACCGATAAAGCAAAACAAAACCTTGCACACTTACAATAGAACTGAGGTCACCAATAGGGAATAAGATGGGGCTGTGGGGTGGGGGTGGGGAGTGGGACAAGTGGTGGGGACCCCACTGGACAATGGTGCAGAACATTTGATGATTTGGTGGAGGGCAGGGTGTGTTGACATATATGTGAGGAATGGGTAAACTGCACATATGGGGAATACACATTCAAGTTGATTTTAATGTGTAAACTCAAAGTTACTGTAAGGGAAAAATAGTAGTTTATGGTATACTTTCCTCTTTAAGTCTATGTCTAAGTCTTAGACCCTTCTCAGCAAGAAATTCCAGAAAGCTACCACCAATTGATCAGTATTAAGTGCAACTTAAAAGTAGTTTTCCCTTCTTACTTTATATTTTATCAGTATTTGGTGCTATCTAGTTTTTCAGTGTGCTTATTCTAGTGATACCGTTTTCCTCTGGGCCTGGTGCCCAATGCCTTCAGTGAGCTGGTGCCTAAGAGTTTTATGAGTTTGTTTTCCTATATTTGTATTCAGATCTTTCATATTGGTGCTTTCCTTGCAAGACTTTTACAGTTGTTTAAGGAAACCCAGACTTACTAGTACCTACTAGTATAACCAGCGTGGATAGGCTTAGACTATATACTGATAAATGTGACTCATTTCCTTTAAAAAAAAAAACAACTTTCATTGAGCATGTATTGTATAGCAGTTTCTTCTCAATATAGAATCTGAAAGGCAAAGTTCCTGCTTTCAGAATATATTTGAAAAAAAGAAAAGATATTCTAGGGAACCATTTATTCTGTTTTTAGGAGTACCATGTCGATGTCAAAATGCTTTCATAAACTTTTTTTGGATAAGCAAGATCTCAGATATGAACTCTGTGTGTAGCATTCTTTTGAAACAATACATCTCATTGGCAGAGTCCGTGATCAGCACCAACTGCCGTGTATGCCGTGTATGACACAGGAATGTCACCGAAATCCAACTTAATCCATTAACTCATAAAACAGAGTCAATGTTTGTTTAGTGCTTGGCAATGCATTTTCTCCAATTTCAGAACTCATTGGAAATTCCACCCACATTTGAACATGTTTTTGTCTTCTAAATTTCTTTAAAGCGATCTTTGCAAAATAGGAACACCAAATAGTTCATATAATAAAGGATGGAATTCCCATTGACACTTGAAAACTTGGCACGTGGGAAAGAACATGGTCTTTGATGTCAGAAGTCCTTCCAGTCTCTTTTATGTGGGTCTTGGCACGTCAGGTGACATTTCCGAGCCTCATTTCTTCATCTCTTGAGTGGGGATACTATTATCTACCTGCCCGTACCATGATTAGGATTAAACGGATAGTACGTATTAAAGTCTTGGCATATACTGAGTACTTTAGAAAAATTAGCTGTTGTTAGAATTCTTCTAACTATCAGTAGTAATACTGTGAAGGGATCTAAGATAGGCTTATGTTTACCGCTCATGCGTTCATTCAGTCAGTGTTCACTGCACAATGTTTGCTGTACCCAGGGTCTGTGCTGGGTGCTAGAGTGTGTGTGGTTGGGTGGGGGGTGGGGGAGGGGTACAGATGCATGGATTTTGCCTTCAGTGGTCTTATTTTCTGGTTGAGAAAATATGTACATAAATGCAAGGAGAAGAGAAAATGCCAAAGTGAGGCAGACTTAATAGTATAAGACTTAAAAGAAGGAAGAATGCAACTTTATTGGAAATGCAGATGAAGGAAGAAGGAGGGAAAGGCTTCCTGGAAAAAATAGAACTCGATTTTCCGTCCAGGCTGGGTAAGTGGGTCTCCTTGTTAATTAACGCGAATGAAAACTAGTCCTTCCTCTTCTGAAATCTCGTCCTTCCTCTTCTGAAATCTCTGACATTCTTTGCCATGTTGCCAATGGCTGTTAGTGACCTCTCCTTCTGGTGGTCCCTCATTTTGTCCTAGCTGGTCTGAAAGGACATAAAGATCCATTTCTTCATTTTCTTGAAGAATTCTATAAATCAAAAATAAAAAGCCTATTTAAAAAGCAACTGTTTGCTTTCTTTGTTAGCTATGGAGCAACTGCATACCTGTGTCTTCCCAACCCCTGAGCATCTTTATCTTGATTCTGCATTATAAACCCCTTGGGCAATGGTCTTCTGGGTTTTCCACATAATTGCTTGATCTGTGTTCAATTTCATGGCATTTTTCTCTCCTTAAACAAGCTGCATGCCATTATATTTTTAAAAGTGCATTGCAATTGTTTTTAATAGTACAGTTAAACTTGAGATCATTGGAGAGGTATTTTTGCACCAAGGAAGATTTGCCCTTCCTTGTTATAGGCAATAACTACAATAGAATTAAGATTATTTCCCCATTTTTGCTTAGAAATTGCCTGCCAAATGCAGAACCTACTTGCAAGAATTTATTTCTCTAAGTATCAGGAGAGATTTTGAAGGGTATTCAGTAACTTTTATTTATTGTTCCTTGTTAAAAGTCTAGGAAGAACAGAAATAAGATATTTTCTTGAGATTTAAATATATGTATATAAAATGTAATTCTCCATATACAATATGATATACTATATATAATTTTCCATATATAATATATTTATATATGATATACACATATTATACATACATATATATGTATATCAGAGAAAGAAAGCACACTGGACAGGTTATACATCAAAAAGTTCATTTACATCTCCAAGTGGAGAGATTATTAGTATCATTCATTTCTTTTTTGTGGTTCCTTTATTGCCTGGATATTTAGACAATACATCAGTATTTAACCTTTTAGGTGTCTGGCTCTTTTTGTGCATTTTGCTACCCAACTCCCTTCCCTGTGAGATGGGAGTACACATCTCTGCCACCCCAGGGCAATAGCTGTATTATCACTTCTTTTCAGTGGATTCCTGCTGCCCTGACCATCCTTGCTGACAGAATTCAACCTACAATGAGATTGGCTTATATTCATTGTCACAAATTTAATCTCAGCATGAAAGCCTGCAGCTGGGTCTGTGCCTGTTGGGGCCTGGGAGCTCTTTGAATTTACTTCTGTGCAGAATGTCTAAATTCTACAGAATTTAAATACTGAAATTCTACAGAGAAGGGTTGAAAGAGAGATACTTGGACACTCAAAGGGTAAAAACTGACTGACCAATTCAGTTGCAATCAATGGCATATTAAATATAACTTCAAGTCTAGCATGGCATGGCTGTCCATTGGACTGCATGTGTGGTGCCCATTCCCTCTCCTCCCCTAAATTTCCACTGTTCTCCTTTGCTGTACTTTATATGAATGTAGTTATTTTAGCAGGTTATTTTATACCTCCTAGAGTGCTTCATGATTTCACCTCCTTTCTCTATATTCCCATGGGAACAGAATCTGGTGTAACACAGCTGAGGAGGGGCCTCCATGCCTTTCCTGGGTGTATCTTCAAGAACGACATTAACAAGGGGGTAAGTCTGGAGTCTGGGGTTTATGTGGGCTTTCACAGTGATTCTCCTTGCATCTCTTGAAGAGTTCTGTTTTTAATAAACTTTACTGGAAATGTAACATTACCAAAAAGTATAATCAAGAACGTTGTATATGTATGAATCATAATAAATGGGGATTAGATAATGTTTTTGCTTACATAAATAGGCTGTTTCACAGTTGATATTTATTTTTTAGTGGAAAAATTTGTTTGGGTGAAGCAGGGGACTCTGGGTGAAAGGTTTGAGAATGAGGTTGACTTATATTCAAGTAAAATTTATGAATACACTTGAAGTTGAACTCACTGTTCTGCCAGCTTATGGTGAATTTTATCTCATGCTGGGCTGAATTGTTGGTGAGCTCTCTGGGTCTAAAGACAGCAACTCTGACTGTCCTCACAATAGTTCTTAAATTTGGAGCTTGAACACCTGACTTTGTATAGTCCTGGTTTCTTGTGTGTAAAGTGCAGCTGCTGAAGAGCGGCGAGTCTGTGTCCATTTGGCACTTCAGCACAGATCATTTTGAACACCCCTCCCCTCTGCTGATGCAGTAACCATCATGTCATGGATGAAGAATGGTAGTGGCAAGAAAAGAAAGAAAGACCGAGATTTTTCTTGAACGTAGATCTAGCCCTGCCGATAAAAATTACATCACAACAAAAATTAAAAATGAAAGAGCTATTTTAAATAAAGCTTATATACTTTTACATATAACCTCACAATTTCTGTTTTTGTACCTTGTGTAACTGTGTCAATGACTTTGTCAGATTTGATCTCTTTTGCCTATTTATGTTCAAAAGATAGACAGATTTGTAAATTTATCTTCTCTGATAATGGATCAGAAATTCATTGAGTTTTTATTCATTTTAATTTCCAAATTTTTCTTTCACAAAAAAAAAAGTGTACATATACACAGAGTTAAGAAAAATATTATGCATAGAATAAGTTTGGCAGGTTCATAAAACTCATTTCATAATAAATTCCAGAAATCATTATATTGGCTGTCTGCTTCTTTAGGATCAACTCTACCAGGTTTCAAAGGTCTCTGATGTATTTTCTTTAAATCTACTAAAATAACTTCAGAATATTTATCTAAAATGCCTGTTATAAAATCTTCTACAAAAATTAGAGAAGATTGCTTTAAGATAACTGATATTAACATTACGTGCTCAGTTTCCTTAGAACACTTGTCAGCAAATATGCGTTCCTTGAGAAAATGATAGAGGCTGTCAAAGATGCTTTTGTCCTTATTTCTTCTAGCAACACAAGACAAGCATCTTTGATTGTTCCTTTGTATTCTTCCTTGGAAACTCGAGTGTTTGTCCTATGCAAAACATCCATTTCCTTCTGTATTACTGTGTGGAGTTAATGACCTTCTCTACAATTTCTACATGCTGACCTTTAAGGAATAATTTTAAGGTGGAATGTTTTAAGATATATTTACCTGGCTATTCTGTCTGTTGATTGTGTTTTTAATATCTAATTAATTTCATCTAAAAAATCACAGCATAAAGATTCAAGTTTAGAACAATATCAACTTTATGAACTTGTAAGATTGGCACTTACTAGCTAAGACCCCAATGCCTGTAAATTCACTCTTTTAAATTTTAAATGAAAATTAATTCTTTGAGTGGTCCTCCACAATGTCTGAAATGAAATAACTCTGGTTCTGTTTCTTCATTTTTTTTCAATCATTATGTTGTTGATCTTTGTTCCTAATAATCTATTTAAATATAAACACAGGTAATACAACAAGTGCTGGGGGTATGAACTATACTTGGCATTAGCTGGAGCAGTTCCACATGGTCACAAATGTAATCTCAACATGAAAGCCTCTAGCTGAGTCTGTGCCTGTCGGGGCCTGGGAGTTCTTTGAATTTAGTTCTGTACAGAATATAATGTTTATTAAAGGATAAGTAAGAAGAAAGGTGTTAATTTAAAGCTTACATATATATTATTAAAACTCAATAGTAACCAAAACAATTATTTAGAATTTAGACTAACAAAGGCTTTTTCTTGGGGAGAAGTATTTTATCACAGACATTGTTTAGAATTTCTAGCTTATGGTGATAATAAAGAGCAGACCAACTTTACAGTGTTTTTGGTATTACTTTTAAATTCTTTACAGACCATGCACCCCTCATTGCCTGCATCCAGGGTAGACAGCTCACACCGTCCTGCTCATGGTACCATTCTGATCTGGAAAATCCACCAGGACATGAGCTGGCTTATGTTAAATTCTCAAAAAGGGTCTAGTTTTCTTTCTTTAAACATTTTTAGCTTAGTTACACTCGCCCTAAGCTTTTCCCTGTAATGTATTTGTCTGTGTACATCTTTATGTATATATGCTTGTGACGTATGTACTGACCCATTAATAAATTGTTTTTCATTAGTCGTTTTCTTATTCATTTAAATATTCATTTAAAGGTATCTCTTAAAAATAAGGGCAGCTGCAACTAAGAGCAATGAATGACATAAAAAGCAAGGACTTTTATTTCGGGGGGTTGGTAGGCTACCTAGAAGTATGAGGGTCTGGGTTTGGTTGCCTGCTAAATAGTGTCATCAAGGATTCTACTTTGATCTTTTGACTTACCATCCTCAGTCTGTATGGAGTGCCTCCTCTTGTGGTCACAAGATCACGGCTGCTATTTGGAACAATATGGATTCCTCCATGACTTCTTATGTCTCATGTCAAGAATTTGTCATGCAATGAAAGGAAATGGTATTGTCATGACTGGTTCACACCAGTCATGAATGATTATCTGGGCCTGTGAACATGGCCACATATATAAAATTAGAGTTTTATTAGCCCGAAAGACACAGAGTATGGCCATTGAGTTAGTCAACATTGTATGCATGCCTGAGCCAGGGGCTATGTTTGCAACACCAGGAAGATACATTGGATCATGACTGCTTCAGTTGCTTCTTCTGGAAATTTTAATTGCGCCTGACTCCACTGAGCCCCTAAAAATGTTTAAAGCAGAGACTAAAACTTTGGGCTAGAGAAGTTCTAAATTCTACTTGTTTTCTTTATAATCTGAGAACAAACCCTTCTCAGTCCTTATTCTTTCTTAATTTGAAAATGAGTAGTTTAAGATGTATTTCCAGGTTCCTTCTTACTCAGAATCTGTATGAAACAGTTCACTGGTTTCCAGAGTTTATCAATGAGAGCAGCCTCTGCTGTCCTATGACAAGCCTGCTTCTGAGTGCATCACTGTTGAGACAAAATTCTCAAATGGCGCTGCTGCCAGCCTCGATCTACAGAGGAATCTAAGACATTTGCTCCTGCCATTTAATAAATAACTAAGAACCTCCAGGCTCCATGGTATGCCAGTTGGAGAAATAAAACGATTGCTTGCCTCTGGTTTATTTCAGTCCAGCTACTGTCAAAATAGCATAAACATGTGACAAATCTTCTCAGCTATGTGAAAAATCAGGTCACTGGATGCAATTCAGACAGCATAAGTCACTGCAGCGGTTCAAGTGCTCCATTCCCCGGAGGCACTCCAGCCCAGCCACAGAAAACCCCCTGAAGAAAGGACAGAGCAAAGATCCTCTTGGATCTGTGCCTCCTGTCTTGAGGAGAAAGTTTGCTATATATCATATTTAAAGGACACATCCAGATACTTTATCTTAGATGTCTAAGGACACTTTGAGGTGCTTGAGAGATAAGTTTCCCTCAGAAGATATGAGTGAGTCTTAACATTGATTTGTTCTCTTAGGTTCTCCCAATACAATATAGCAGAGAAAAAACAAACAAACTAGAAATGGATGTTCCTGGTTGAAATTCTTTCTTTCACTATTAATTACCAGTCATAGACAAGGTACTAAATCATCTCCTGGTCTCTACCGTGTCATTTTAAGCAGGAATGTTAAGGGTGGTAGATCAGATCTCCCAGAGTGAAACTTAGACATCAAGAGACAGGCAATGTGGTTGGGAGGACTAAACCTGTTAGTAATGGTGTGGTTTTAGTTAGGTTCCTTCTCCTCTTTAATTTTAAGTTCCCATATGTGTGTGGTGAGATGTTTCAGCAAGCTCAGGTGACCTGTAGCTCAGTGCAGCATAGAAATGATCATAAGAGAAATCCACATGTCAAAGAAAAAAGAACCCAGAGGACCTACGGGCCAGGTTGCACTAAGCCAGGTGTAGAGATTCTTCAGAAGAAAGAGCAGTGCTATCTTTAGGAGAGCTGCTGGGCACCTCTGGGACTGTTGAGAACATGGATCCACCCACCGGACCTTTCAACTTCTGAATATTTACCCATAATTCTAAAAAACTAGGTCCTGAAGTTGGCCAGTGTTCTCTCTCTAGGGCAACTACGTGGCAGGACCTTGGCGTCATCTTATTTAGCTGCACCACCCTGTTTACTACTTTTTCTATAGTTTAAGTAGGAAAACCAGAGGCTGTAGAGTGATAAGGGTGGGTTTAGAACTACCACTCTAAATACTGAAATGGAATTACACGTAGTTCCCTTCATCCAGCTTCAACACACAGCCGGTAGAGTGAAGAAGGAAGTCTCCCAAACGGTCCTCTTTCCTAGACACTCATCCTTCATGCTGACTTTTCCTTCACACCTGCTCCGTTGCCCAGTCTGATTCCCCAGGATGTACCAAACAGTCAGGATTCAAGTGGCAAACAAATAAGGACAAAATTCTGGATCCTCATCGCTTTTGGGTACTCTCACATTTCATTTCATGTGACACATCTGGAAAAGTATTTGCTTCTTTGTTGACTTGGTGAGTTCTATTATCCCTCCATCAGGCCTTGTTAAACCTTTGTCACTGGCACTCTATTCTGTTTTCCCTACTTTCATGCATATCTGTATCTTACTCCATCTTGATTAACTGTTTTTCTGGGCCTCACTTCAACAGACTTTGAGCTCTTTGATGGTAAGACCTGAGTCTGACCAACTTTCCAGTGCAGTGCCTAGTACAGGAAATGGCAGTGTGATAAGGTGCTGGACGCAGTGACGGGGGAATGAATATATAGTCTGAGAGTCTGACCCCACTTCTTCTTTGATAGTGAGCCAGCCTCCCTGACAACTGAAGTGTTGTTCTGCATGCTCCACAGGCTGTAGTTTTAGAACTCTGGTCTAGCTTGTGAGGAAGCACTTTCTCCATTAGACCCCATCTGGACCACATCCCTTTGCCTCAAATGTTGATAAATAATTCAGAAGGTGATAACATTGACTTTTTTGACATGGGCTCAAATTGAAAAATCTAAAAGCAAGGAGAAGATAAGGTACTATTTCTACTACAGTGTTGAATGCACACATGCACGTGCGCACACACACACCATGCACGTGCGCACGCACACCCCAAACCACACTGAGACAACCCTCAGACTGTCACCCTGTCCCCCGAAATCCTCTCTTAATAGCATAGGCTCTTACACAAAGGAAGACCTGAGCAGATTTCAGGGGATGGAGGAAAGGGGCGTCCTTTCTCACCCTTGTGGTTCTAAAGAATTCAATTCAACCTGGAAAGCAGCACATGAAAAGAAACTTGAGATTAACTAGTAAATCAGCTGGCTCCCCAACCAATACCCAATAAAATCCATTTTGCCTTAGTGTCTAGGAAATTAGAAAAGAAAAGGAAACTTACAATACTGAAAAAGTTATAATATTCTATGTAAAAGTCATAATGAAGAGAAGTTTATTGCATGATGTGGGGGCACCTGATCCATCTTGAGAAATTGAGAAATTATAATCAGACGGAGTGAATGGAGTGAGGTAGAAAGTGTCCTGTGCAGGAGGGCAGTCTGAAGAAAGGCACAAGGATCAAAGTTTAGCAAATTGTAGAATAATAAGTTGTTCTGCAAGGCAGGAAACAGAAGGACAAATGATAGGTGAGGAGACCAATCATGGCAGAAGATAAGGAACGAAAGTGAAGAGCCAAATCATAAAATATTGTAGAAACCATGATAAGAAACGTTCAGTCCTTCCAGGAGGTACCAGGTAGCCATAGGAAAGTTCTTTGGCATGACATCATTTATCTAGATGGAGGAGGCAGAGGTAGGTTCAGCAGCATTGCTGCTTTTCCCTTCTCCCCCTCTTACTCCCCAGGGTAGCCACAGTCTTGTTGAGTCCTATGAATTTGGTTGAGATTTGGATTTGTCTGCTTGTTTTATTTCTTTATACTCTCTATATAAGTGAGACTATCCTGTATCTCTCTTTTTCTTTCTGACTTATTTTGCTTAACATGGTCCCCTTCCAGTTCCATTCAGGTTGTTGCAAAGGGCACAATTTCATCTTTTTTAACAGCTGCATAGGATTCCATTGAGTAGATAGACCACAGCTGCTTTATCTGGCCATCTGTTGATGAACATTTTTGTTGTTTCCATGTAATGGCTATTGTGAATTGTGCTGCTATGAACATAAATTTTCCCTGATTAATGCTTTTGTATTCTCTGGGCATATAACTAGATGTGGAATTGCTGGATTGAATGGTAGATCAATCTTTATTTTTTTGAGAACTCTTCATACTTTTTTCCAAAGAGGTTTTACTAATGTACATTCCCACCAAAAGTGAAGGAGAGTTCCTTTTTCTACACACGCTCTCCAACACTTGTTTCTAGTCTTTGATAAAGATGATTCCTATTAGTGTGAGGTGGTATCTCATTGTGATTCTTATTTGCATTTCTCTGATAGTGAATGATATAGAGTATTTTTCCTGTGTCTGTAAGCCTCCTGTGTGTGTTCTCTAGAATGATGTCTGTTCAGCTCTCCTGCCCGCTTTCTGAGTGAGCTGTTTAAATTTTTGTTGTTGAGGTATGTGAGCTCTTTATATATTATGGAGATTAAACTCTTGTCTGATGTGTATTGTGGAAATATCTTCTTCCATTCAGTGGGTTGCCTTTTTGTTTTTATGACAATCCTTTATTGTCCAGGGATTTTTAGTTTGATGTAATCTGAAGTATTTAGTTTTACTTTAGTATATTTTGCATTTTTTTTTTCATTTCTCCAAAGACATCTTTAAGGAGATGTCATGGAGCATTTTTCCTACATTTTATTCTATGTATTTTGTTGTCTCAGGTTTTATGTTGAGGTATCTGATCCATTTTGCATTAATTTTTGTGTATGGTACTGAGCCATCTAGTTCCTCTTTTTTTTTTTTTTAGGTAGCTGTCCAATTTTCCCAGCACCATTTGTTGAATAGAATTTCCTTCTTCTATTATATGCTTTTGCTCCTTTGTCATAGATTAGCTGCACATAAAGGTGTGGTTTTTGTGTCTGGGCTCTCAGTTTTATCCACTGTTCTTTGTGTTGGCTGTAGTTCCACTGTCATGCTCTTTTGATGATTGTTGCTCTTTGGTATAGTTTGAAGTCATGGAGTATGATTTCTATGCTATTAATTTTTTTCTGAGGATTGTTTTGACTCTTTGAGTATTCTTGTGGCCCCATACAAAGTTCAGTATTGTTTGTTCAATTTCCTTGAAAAATGTCCCTGGAATTTTTATAGGAATTGGATTAAATCTATTTATTGTTTTGGGTAGTATGGCCATTTTTATTATTTTAATTCTTCCAGTCCAGGAGCATGGAATATTCCTCCATCTCTTTGCATCTTCTGTTTCTTTTTATTAATGTCTTTAAGTTTTCAGTGTAAAAGTCTTTAATCTCCTGTGTTCAATTTATTGTCAGGTATTTCATTTTTGGGGTGCTAATGTGAATAAGATTTTTTTTAAATTTCTGTTTCTTTTGGTTCATTGTTTTTATATAGGAATGCTACTGATTTTGTGTATTGATTTGATATCTTGTCACTTTGCTATATTTATTTAGTTTCTATCAGTTTCAGGGGTGATCTTTCATTTTCTAGGTATAATATAGCCACATATAAATAATGAGAGTTTTATTTCTTCTTTGATTTGGATTCTTTTAATGTTCTTTTCTTGCCTTATTTCTCTGGCCAGTACTTGCAGAACTGTGTTGAATAGTAATGGTAAGTGTGAGCAACCTTGTCCTGTTCCAGATCTTAGTAGAAGCATTTTCAGTTTTGCACCACTGAGTCTTATGTTAACTGTGGATTTGTTATATATGGCTTTTATTATGTTGGGCTATGTGCCATCTGATTCCATTTTGGTGAACGATTTTATCATAAATGGTTGTGGAATCTTGTCAAATGATTTTTCTGCATAGATTGATATCATCATATGATTTTTGAAGAAGCTTATAAATTTTAACAGTAAATATGATGACTTAGATATCCTGAAGATCCTTAGGCTCCGAAATCCTTGAAACTTTCATATAAAATACTGAAAATGGTGTATGAAAGGAAAAGGGGGCAAATTAGTGTTTTTGAAAGTGTAGGGCCTGTCCCAATGATTTGTTAAGAGCATAAGCTTTGTGAGTCATGACTAGCATTTTAAAAATGATACAAAATAGAATATTGCGAATAGAGAATAGAATAGGTCAGATTGTACTATAGTAAGGTCAAGTATTGTTCTATGATTTATGTTTTTATGTGAGTTAGGTTAAAGTGTAAAATGTATATTTGTATGTGAGTCACTCTCTGAGTTTAAAACCCACTGCATAAATGTACAGCTGAGCTTGTTAGAAAATTAGGGAAATGCTTAGAAGTCAAACAGAGCAGAATCCCCCACTCTAGAGGTGCAAAATGAATCTGATGAGTGAAGAACTCTAGAGCTTTAAGCTGAAAGATTGTTATAGCTTAGTTGAAACTTAAAATATAATGGCAAGTTTCAACATGGTTAAAAATTGTTAAAGAGGATTTAGAAAGTGCATAGAGTTTCTATAAGAGGTAAACGGTTACTGGTGGGTGTTAGAGCATTTTTTTAATACAAATTATTTTTCAAAGTTTCTTTTCGCATTAAAATACATCCTGACTGCACATAAATCCAGGGAATTTGAGATACAATAACCCATAAATTATAGAGAAAGATTTCATTTTAAAGACAATTTTGCAAAAATATATCATCAGTATAATTCTTGCAAACTGACGAACAGAAAAGCCCAGGCGTTATTTTTTTCTCTTTTGAGCCACTCTTGAAGAGCATTGGTTATTCATTTCTAGTTCCATAGAAACTATAGCTCTCATTTCTGTGATTCCATCTAACATCTTGAAACGACACACTGAGGGAATATGCTTAGCAGTTGGCAGGCAGGCTTAGAATTTCAGGGAGGAAATCAATTACCATTTCAGGACTTCCATGCCGCCAATGTCCAAACCACAGTGAGCACGATGAACCATAAGTTAAGCTGACCTCCTGCTGATATGCCTGGGACACCATCAGAATCTATTTCCAAATATCACGGAAGGGACCATGTGGAATCCTCCGACTTCTAGAGCATCAAATTGAATGAAGAGCCTGTTTTTTATTATGGTTGGGAATAAAAAAAAAAATAATAATGTTTAACTATTCCATGACTTTAATGGGACACAGATTTGGTTTGTCTTGGAAATGACTGTTCGGCATTATAATTACAATTTGCTTGCAGCATCAGTGAAGGCGCACAGTGGGGTTGACTTCCAAATCACGGAGGCAAAAAAAGAGAGGACAAGCCCTAAGATACATGTGTGCATACACACGTACACACATACACATATACATTACCCATTGGTTCATTTGCAATTCATGACACTTTGGAATAGGGAGGATTTTTTTCAAAAGGCAACATCCGTTCCCTGACAAACTCATAAATCATTTTATTTCTCTGCTATAAAGCAAAAATCGCTTTTAAAACCAGTGTGATCCTTGAGTCTGTTCATTTGGCAAATTCATCTCATGCTGAAATAAACTTGCTGTCAAGTTTGACAAGATGTCCACATTCCTTGAGTGGATGTGCTTTGCGATGCTCATCCAGAGGCATGCCATTTTGGATAATGCCCTCATAGAGCTTCTCTTGCCAGAGTGCTGCCCTCAGCATTTATATTCATCCCTTGGGGCCCTGCCAATATAGCCCTTTCCCCACTTTTGAGGGCTTTAAAGTTTCACTCATGGTTTAAGTGTGATAGTAGAGTCTGGAAAGAGTCCAAATGGGATAGGAAAAAAAGAGCAGATCCCAGCTAATAAGATGCTGCAAATCACTCTGTGTTGATTCTGCAGCTTTCACTATTCTCTCTTCAAATTTACCATCATAGACCAAGTGAATGTATGAGGAGGATGGAACTATTGGTCATAAACTGTTCCATGTCCCATGTTTTGCCATTTGGACTTTAGTGCTTGTTGCTCTCTCTCCATGAAAAGGTTTTGTATGATCGACTCCTCCTCCTTTCTTTCCTCAGCTCATTTAATTCTGATAATTATTAACTCCATTAAGTGTTATTATTACATCTTAAAAGATAAGAAACTGGCACTCAAAGAGTCTAGGATGTTTTTCAATTGCCTAGTAACTAGTCAAGACAGGGTTTCTATCCCCATGGTTCTAAATTCAGAATCCATTCCTTAAAAAATCACATTATGTGGCTGGTTCTTTGTTTTAAAAAGGATCTCAGACTAATACAAAAGGTAAGTTAGTTCTTGTTAACTTGTGCCAGAACAGAGATGCTCGTGTGATGTTGCCAGAGGTTGGGTTTCACTGAAGGATTCCCAAAGGAAGAAAGCCTGACTTGAGTCTTGAAGGAGTACTAGAAGATAAAAAAAGATATTCTCTGTAAAGGCACACTAGACAAAATGGCACTTGATTGTGAAATAGAATCATAGAGAAAAATACTCAAAGGATATTATTATTCAAGCATCATTATAAGGAGAATGGTAAAAGCAAAGGTTTAAGAATCTTGCAGGAATAAGTAAAAGTTGTAAGATGCCAAGTAACAGTGTCTCTAACTCAGGAGGTAATGTAGAGAGATTGTAGGTAGCAGGGCGACATGGGGAGACTAGCCTTTTAGGATTATCACTATGGCTGCCATATGGAGAATGACGTGAAATATGGGAAGCCTAGAAAATCTTTTAGGAATATATAGCAACAGAGCAGGTAAAAATAATGCTGTGAGCCTGAATTAGAGGATGGCTCTAATTCATGAAGATGTAGAAGATCAATAAACTTTGGATTTGGTAGTTGGGGAGGGTTAAAGATGAGTTTGGTATATTCCTATGCAAATTCCCTGAGTGGATGATGGAATCATTGTTGGAGAATGGAAAGCAGGAAGTTACACCTTGGTTCTATTCAGGATGGGACGTGGTAGCACACGGGTCCATCTATTCCTTGCATAGGATTTACAGGAGTGATGATAGAACTGGGATGGTGATTTGAGATTTATAAGCATATAAGAGGTTGTCAGAACCACCTCATCAAGAAAACTATGTAAAGAGAAAAGTATTCCTAGAGTCTTTAGACCCCTGCAACACAGCAGTTTATGGGGCTGACCAGCCAGAACAAGAGGAGCAGGAGAAACTTGAACTCAGAATGAGGTAGTGCTCAGGAGGCCATGGCCAACTCTCTAGCCTTAGCATTTCAGTCGATTCAATAAAACATGAATCATCTTCTCTTTGGGGATGAAAAACAGTAGTCAGAAGGATTGTGAAAATGATTGCAAACCTGTTATCTGTCTTGAGTGTGGTGAGGCTAGCTGGTCCAGCAATGGAGGACATAAAAGTATTCTGAAAAGTTAAAAATTATTCTTAAAGGAGTGTAGCTAGGTATTTAATATGATTTTCTTAGTGAAATCCAGAGACCTAGAGTTTAAATGAAATGAACATTTTGAATGCAATAACTGTTTATTATTACAGTTTTAGTAAATACAACTGTTTCTATGGCAGTCTCTTTTACAAAGCTCTGCCCCTTAATCGTGTCAGTATGCCCAATGTTAAATAGAAAATGGAGTAGAGAGGGAAAATATTTTTATTTTCACCATTAACCATATAAAGTTTTGGTTTATGTAATTATTATTCTAATTAGGCATCATTTGTGGCCAGTCATTCCCATTCATATTAAGATTTAACAAACTTTTAATGTGTGCCTGCTATCGGCCTGGAGCTAAACTGAGGCACTTTGATGTTCAGTATTTCCTTTAAACTTCACAACAGGGCCAGAGTGAGGTCAGAATGATTTTGTCCATTTTGCAGTTAATGAAATTGAGGCTCTTAAGAGGTGAAGTGATTTGTTCAAGTTTACTCTACCAATTAGAGGAGACCAAGGGTCCAAACACAGGCATGCACACACATGCATAAACGCGTTTTAAATTCTAAGTCTAGTGGGTTTTTTTTCCCCCTTGTAATACAACTGCTGTTTCTAATTCTAAAATGTGGTTCACATCTTGCTGATTTTTCTAGCCGAATAATTTTTTTCTCTTCTTTCTTTAACTCCTGAGTACCTCCAAGCCCACTGAACAAATGCAGAGAAAGAGGGACAATGAATTGTGAAGTACGCACCCATAGATCGTCTGTGCAAATTGTTTTGTTTTATATTTTTAATAGTTTTCATCGTTAGTCTAAGAAAATTCAACGGGTTGAAGTATATAAAATTCAGGATCAGTGAGTTTATTTCTCACATATTTCCTTAAGGCTAGAGGATTACAGTGATCTGCATAAATTCATAGGAATATGTGGAGTCAGTTTAACTATATGGAATACTACAGCCTTAAATATGTCCCAGTTACCTTTGAGGTTTAAAAACAAGGTGATTAGGCACATGCATGCCTTCAGTAAAATAGTCCTTTATGACTTCAGAAATGAGTCTTAGCTAACACAGTCTTCCATGGCTTTGGTATCTAAATAAATCCTAACATTTAACTCAAGAAAATACATATGATTGCTGTGATTGCTACTTCCTTGTGCGCCTTCTTTTATTTCATTTTCATAGGAAACCAAGTGAATACTGAGTCTATATATGGAAAGGAAATTATCGTGTTTTTTTAACCAGCTCTTCTAGGACATAAGAGCAGAGAATCAGAAAAAACAGAAGTGAAATTGCTTTGTGTATCCAGTATACCAACAAATTGTATACACCAAGTTTTGATGAACACAGTGATATTTAGGGTGAAAAGCCACTGTGTGTGTTCAGTTCTTTCATTAATTTAATAACTGTTGATTGAGTACCTACCCTAAGCTAGGTCCTCTCTTAGACGTTTGGGGCATGAAAATAAACAAAATGTGGTTTCTGCTGCTGAAATTAAAGATACTAATCGGATCATTTGTGACAGTCTGCTATGTACTATACTTATTTTCTATAGAGACATCCATAGTGACTGTAGGCATTAGCAGTAGACTCAGATGTCTGATGAGGCATTTCTCAGAAGAATCCCAGAGTAGCAAATTAAGGACGTAATTTAAATGGAGGCTTCTCTGTTTGTATTCGTTTTTGGTGTTTGTTTGTTTGCTTGTTTCAAGGTATAACTATTGGTAGAGAAGTCCCACTTTGAGGTCTGATCAATAGAAAAGGGAAGAGTTGAGATGGAGAACCAACATGTGATTTTTAGATTTATCTAATGCTTTCCTTTCAAGGATCAGACAACTACAAGATATAAGTGTTACTTAAAAGGCCTCAATCCAGAAATTCTTGTTTGCTCTTGTTTACTGAAATGCCATCATTAATAGTAAAAAAAAAAAATTTTAAAAAGCTAAATAGAAAACTACTGTAAAAATGGTGAGAATCTGTTGAGTTTCTTTTATATTCTAGGTTCTATCCCAGTTATTCTTCATACATAATCTCACTTAATCTTCAAAACACTCCTGTGAGGAATGCATTATTATCACTGCACCCATAAGCAGCAGGATCCAAGATGTGAAATGGCTCTCATACCAGGTCAGGTAACTATGGTGCTTTCCAGATGTGTGCTTCCCAGGATGCTAGCTTGCGAAGTCTCTGCTGTATCCACTTTATTGTTCAGGCTACCCACCATCATAGACCGTCTGACATTATTAGGACACTCTTCTCTGATAACCTTTCACGTTCTTTTCTCCTTTCATATTTCAACTGGTATTGAAAGATCTTTCAATCTCATTTAAACTGCCTTATAGCACCATGGTATAGGCATCATCCATATCTTTTTGATATTTGTAACGAGTTTCAGGGAGTTTTTGTAATTTTCCCAAGGTCATGTGGCTTTAAGGGATCAGTCCCAAAGTAAAAAGCTTGTGATTTGAAGTTGGAAAACTGTCTTTAAACTGTATCTCAATTTCTTACCATCTATATTGTTTATACATTGCCGTGTAACAAATTTTCCCAAAAACGAAGGAACTTAAAATAACATATAGCTCACATTTCCTTTGGACCAGGAATCTGAACAGGGCTTATCTGGGTCCTCTGGCTTAGGGTCTTCACAAGACTGCCATCAAGCTTTTGACCACGGCCATCGTCATCCCAATGCCTCAGTGAGGTGAGATTCACTTCCCTGCCCGCTCAGTAGCTGTGGGCGGGATTGAGTTCCATGGCATGAGGAAGATTAGACCGAGGCCCTGGCTACTGACCAGAGTTCCTCAGTTCCTCGTGCACGTGGGTCAGCTCATCACACGACAGCTGTCTCTATCAGTGGGAGCAAGGAAATGAGCACAGCAAAGTCTTGTGTAACTGCTCTTGGAAGATTCACTCCATCTCATTTACTGTATTCTTTTCACTAGATTCAGCTCTCACATGAGAAGAGATTACACAGATATGTGAATACCAAGAGGGAAGGATGTTGGTAGTTTTTTAAGCAGCTGTCTTGTACGCTACCTGACTTGACTTAGCCGTTAGCCTTAGGTTCCTTGTGATTAAAGTGAGAATAATATTCACATTGCTCAGTGACTATGAGAATTAAGCAAAATAGACTATATAAAGACATAAAGCCCCTAGCCCATAATCGTTATGTAGTAAATTATAACTACAATTGTTACATTTTGTTGCTATTGTAGGTAAGAGTCAGAATCAGAATTTGAAGGCTGGTATGGGTGGTTGCAACCCATGCTGTCTCCATACTGCCTCCTGCAGTGCTGCTTTTGGTCTGAGGTAATCCATTCTGCAACGGGTCCTCGTTTTCTAACACAATTTGCTTTAAAAAGTCCAAGAAGAATCATCTATACAGGTGTCATGTGCAAAGGGAGAGAGTTAAGGTGGGATTTTTTTCCTCAACAATTATAAAATATGAGGAAGCCTTCATAGGAGAGGTTTTCTTTGTTCAAGTCTTTAGCCAGTCTCAAGACATTTTAATGTTAACAGGGCTCCCAGAGGGGTAATATAATGGATACAATACCCTTCCAAAGCTGTTCTAAATATTGCAGTCACCCGAGTATAGTAATACATCTTCCCAGTGTCAGAAAATGCAGAGCGGTTCCTGAACTCCCACTTGCTTGATTCTGGATGGTTTCTTTGAAGAAGGATCTTAATGGGGAGGCTGACTGCAGAGCCTTGGGAGCAGCCTGCTGAATGTGTTAGAAGTGCTCAGTGGCCTTTCAAATGCCTGCATGTCACTGGGGGAAATAAAAATGCTAAGGAGAAGTAACGTGATAAGCAAGCACTGTCAGTGAGCCATCTCAGAATCACCGGCTTTGTATTTCAGCAAAAACCACAGTGTGGTAGAAAGACTGGACTTTGGAGGCAGCCGGACAGAGCTGGATTTGAGTCCAGATTCTGCCTCCTGGTTGGCTGGGACCATGAGCAAATGTTTTAGCTTCTTTAACACTCCCGGCCACATTATGATCTTGCGGAATAATAACTAGGTCACCCAGTTGCATAGGTGTCAAGGACCCTATCAAAAGAGCTTAATACATTTTAGATCTCATCTTCCTCTTGGAACTTAGTTTTAATCCAGTGGCAGTAAATATTCAACCACTGACTCTCCGGAGGGTAGAAGGTGCTGTGTTCTGATGGTTGTGCCCGTTCAAAGTTCATGCGTTGAAATCTTAACCCCCACAAGTGATAATATTAGGAGTGGGTCTTGAGAGGTGTTTAAGTCATAGGGGTGACCCTCATGAATGAGACTGGCGCCCTTATTAAGAGGATTCTAGAAATGCTTGGCCTTCTCTGCCATTGAAGCTCTGAGAAGTTGGGAGCTTGGCAGAGTTCCCTGGTCTAATTAAGCTTGCTCCCTAATATCACAGTTCTAGCCTTTTGAACTGTAAGAAATAAACTTCTGTTGTTTGTAAGATACCCAACCCAAATGAATTAAAGGCTGAAAGGAGGCCCTGATAAGTAGTAGTTTCCTAGTTTCAGTGGGATGAAAACTACCATGCTGATTTTAAGCTACCAAACTGAAGTTGCTGATCATGGAACTGGGAAGAGATATGTGTAATCAAGTCTTCAAAGTTTCTCTTTGTCACTTTTTCTCCCTCCGATGCTGATTTATGCCTTTTGTTACGGTTATTACCAGTTTTGGGGAAAAAAAAAAAGGTTTCATTCTCCTTCCACCTTCCTTCACTGGACACTAAGTGGACCACAACCCCTCAAAGATAAGACTTGGTGAGCAGGTGGTATCTTGGTTTAAAGAAAAAGGCAGCCCCTTCCCCCTTCCTCTGAAAAGCTGACCCTAAGAACATATGGCTTGGTTGATAAACCTTGGGAGGATACAACCTTTCAACTTTTTCTGGTTGCTTTGCCTTTTGTGGTTTCTCTTTACAAGGTATGATCCCTCCCTTCCCTGCTGACAAAGTAACTGCTCCTTTATAAACTATACCTCCTCAGATAAACCAATAAACGCCTGTCCCCCGTTTTTGGTTCTTCTCTGAACAAGGGAGAAAGTTGATCTGTCATGGTTTGCTCTCAGTATATACTTTTAAATAGAAGTAAGTGTGTAAACACGAGTATGTGCATAACGTGTAAGGTTCAAGGAGATAAATCAGAAAGGATATGTGAAATGTTCCCAATCATTAGAATACTTACCTGCGAGTCAGCTTTTGGCCTAATCACAGAGATTCCTTCTAGTCTGTGAAAAATGTTCACATCTGTGCCATATGGGATAGATTACAAACTGTTTTCAGAAACGTTATCTCATTTGAAACACATCTTGTGAGGTCAGTAGTATAATTATCCTATTTAACAGATAAGGAAACTGAGGCTCAAGAAAGTTTATGTCATAAAATGTTGAAACTGGATCTCAAGCCAGGGTCTTTGGTTGGGGTTCTTTTGCTTGCTTTCTTTTTTTTCTTCTCCTTCTTCTCCTCCTCCGCCCCC